>CM076572.1:561865133-562465133 GCA_034641835.2 Pinus albicaulis
AATCTCTCCTTCTACACTTAATAATGTTTTTTTAATATTTGATATGATCTTAGGAAGGTTTATAGATAATTTTGTATTTGTACCTAATATTATTTATTTTTGAAGGATATTCTGAGAATATTGGGCAGATTATGGAGATTTGGAGAAGGAGATAATTTACAAACTTGCTCCCTACTACTGGAGGATCAACATTGGATAATAAATGAAAAAAATATCATGAAATTATTGATAAATTCTGGAGATATTCTAGAACTCCGATGATTGAGAAAATCTAGGAATGTGCTCCCTGTCATTTACTGCAAACACCTTGTGTTGGGAACCAGATCCACTATTTGAGAGATTTTCGAGGGGAAAAATTCATCCTTTAAAGGGGAATGCTTCCTCATAATTTTTTATAAGTACCAATTCGAATTGGTCTCTAGGGTCATGTAATGTTTAGTCTTATTGTAGAGAAAACTTGTTTCTGGCAGCTCCACTTTCTTGTCTTGCAGGGATGTATTTGGATTGATTCAATAATGAATATTAGTGCCATTTTTGGTTTCTAAGGTTGGTTCCTTCCATAGGACTCTGATTCCTCCTTGGGCTTGGCAAACCCAGGAGCCTCAGAGCCCTCTTGCACAATTTATTTATGTTGTCTTCACTTCTTATTCACATGCATCTCTTATTTCTGTATTTATTATTGTTTCTTTTCTTGCTGTAGGATTTAGCTAAATGATTGAAGTGAGTTATTTTGTAGGTTTTTTACAGGTTCAAAAGCATTATTAATCCTTATAATAAATTTGGAAGGTCATATTAATCCTTAAGCTACTTGGATTTGGTTACTAGTTCATGAATATAAGATTTCTAGAAATTCCTTGTAGAGAAATAGTAGTAAATTTATGCTATTTTTTAGAAGGGGTTAATGAGATCCATTTGAATTGATTCCACTTGGATTAGGTCATAATAATGTTAAATTTAATACAAAAAATTACCCCATTTCATATTCACTTTATTAGGTTAGGCATTTGATATATTAACTAGCTCACTAGTTCTTGGATTTCCAAATTTTAGAGTAGTAAATTTCTGTTATTTTTAAGCATGTGTGAACAAGGGTATTTTGGAGTGATTCCACTTGGAAGGGAGACATAGGAAATCATAATTAATAAAAAAAATTCTCTCAGGCCATTTTCTTTTGATTTCCTTAGTCATTCAGCAAGGTATTTCCAAAACATACTTTCTTGTACCAAAAACAGAGTTTCCCGTAGCACTATTGTAGCATGTGTAAACTCGACCAGATTTTCTCCCAAGGGTTGGTTTTTGTCTCTTAGGCTTGAATCATGACCCCTAGGATCTAAATTCATCATTGAGGAAAAATAAACACCACTTAGGAAATTCATTTTCTCAAATTATATTATGCCTTTTTATTTGGATTCATGCTCGTACAATTTTAATTACAAATTGTTGTTCTTTCCTAGGATTAATTGATTTTCAAAGCAACACTTCTATTTCTACAATTAGTTTAGGCTTTGATTTCATGAAATTCCCTCCATTACATCATATCAACAAAATAAGGACACATTTTATGTTGCACATATAGTGCCTATACCTTTGAAGTTTGTACGATCCCCGGGTTGATAATTAAATTTTGTAGCCTGGGGAGTTGCAGCATTCTTGTTGCAATACTTAGGCTCATTAGCGAACTACTTTGGTCATCCTTGCACAATGCTTTGTGGATACTTCATGTAGACTATTATTCCAATTCTCCAATTCTTCTTTTGAATCTAATGTGCAATAACTATCATGTTACCAAGTCAACATGGCATCTGTAGTAGGGTTAATATAATCTTCTTCCTTGGATGTCAATTGATAAATGTTATCTATGTCAGTTGTGTTGTATTCTTCCCTCACTAGCTCTATACATCTTACTCTTTCTGATGGATCTAAAGGAACAATCACCTTCATATTGTTTCCTTTAAATATCATCTATCTCTTCTTAAGATTGATTATGTCCATATTTTCAAATGCCCAATCAATTTAAAGCAAAGCAGGATAATAATTATTGTCATCAAAAATTTCTATTACTTCAAACTCAGCAATAGTGCGAACTCCTTCAATATCTATTGTGACACCTAGTAATATTCCCATAGGAAAGATATTTGTTGATTTTACAATCTTAACTGGATATTTGACCATTGTAGCTTCAACTTACCCATTGATTCCCATGGTTTTTTTGTCAAGACATTAGCATCAGATCCAAAATCCACAATAACTGATTCATTTCATATTATCTTATTTGTGAACTAAGTCTCATTTTGGTTCAGTTCTCTTCTGTCGATGTGCATTATTAAATGCGCACATCTCACTTTGTAGTGTTTCTTTGGATGCGCAGAAAAGATCTTAAAATACTTACTTGATCTGCTGAATTCTGTGCCAGAGCTTGATCATGCGTCACAACTTGGTTTTGTATCGAGGCTAATGACATGTCGCATTTACCAGATGTCAAAGCTCTAACATCCATAAAAATTTGGTTCACTTCCATAAATTTTTGTTTTTCCTTCTATATATCGAACATGGGAGCCTTCTTTGCAGTTTTTTGTGACCCATGCATTTCCATATTCCTTCTTTCAACCTACTTTATCGCTTCTATATGTAGTTGATCTAGATCTTGGGAGGAGGCTGTCAAGATATAAAAAATTGAAATGGATCTTTAGGGGGGAAGGCCCCCTAGATCTAAAAAATTGAAATGGATCTTAGCGGGGGAGACACCATGATCTAAAAAATTAAAATTCCAGAAGAAAAGAAAGGACACACAATAAATAAAACCACATAAAGATTTTATTTAAACAAAGAATAACTATAGAAGCTACATTATGCTTCGCTCTATGCAGGTACGAATTTAGGAGGTAAATCCTCAGTTAAATTGTTTGTGGTCACCGTTAGCTGGGCATCTGTGAATTCTATGTTAGTTTCCATGAAACCCCTGCACAGGTACTATTCGTGTCTCCGTTTCCCTACCGTGGTTGTTAACAGTCTGTTCGGATATTGATTTTGCATTCCGCTTGCAAGCCAACCTGTATTATTTAGAATAGCGTTGGAACCTTTGGTATTTCTTTTGTTAATGGAAATCTTCTTTCATCAGTCCTGCCTCGGCTCATTTTCAGAGTCTAGAGGGCTTTTACGCCTTTATATATAATAATTCCATTATTACTTTCTTTTTGTATAAGTTACTTACAGTGGAAAATATGGAAATTCTTTTGGATCTCATTATTTATATAAGAACCACTGTTTGGCTTGGTTCCTATCTAGTTTTCGTTTGTCAGACTGTAATTTGTGAAATGTCCATATAAGCATTAAAGGAAATTTTCTCCATAGTTGTGTATCAATGAATGGTTATCATAAGCGTTTCATAACTATGAGACTTCAAACTATGTAAATCTAGTCCAGTCTCTCCTTGCATTTTCTTTTGCATCTTGCTAATAATTTTGGAGTAACGCATGGTCGATTTTTACATATCAGATATGTTGGGTAGCATTTTATTAATAGTTCTGTGCTACCTGGTTAGGTTATGGTTTAGGTATTATTCTTTCTTCTCTTTACTTCTGAAACTTGCTTCTTGTTCCGTTAAGCACAGAGTTCTATGAGAAGGTTATCTTGTATTTTATGATATCGGGCATTTCTGTCAGTGATTTAAATGATAACACTACAGTTCCTTTTAAATGATTTTATTTCCTATACTCAGTAATTATATTCCTACTGAGAGGAAGATTTTCAGGCATTCTTTCCAGTTTATTTATGTTTCCTTCTGATTTACTTTTGGTTTTACTAGAAGACTTATGTCTGGGCCATTTTCCCGTGTATTATCATAGGCCATAAGGACAACCAACCCAGAATCTTGTTTATGGAGCTGGGCTAACAGTCCCTGTCTAATCCTTTATAGTAGAATTGAATAATTCATATAATATTTTCTTACCTTTCTGTTAACTGATATTTAACAACAGGATTTTTTTTTTTTTTTTTAAGAATAAACTCTACTTGCTCCATAGAAGCTTAAATTCTACTTACCCAGCAGCTTATTTTCTGTCTGTACAATTTCCTAGATGAAACTATAGGAGTAAATCAACATTCACTTAATATAACACTTTTTCAGATTTCAACTTCTAAATTAATCAGCGAATACATGGTTTCTTTTCAGTTTTCACTTTTAGAACTTAAACTGAATTTACTTATTTTTACTTTTAACTGACTGATAAATGTTTGCCTCCCTTCCACGAGTGAGGCAATTACATCCTCTAACTCTCCCCCGTGCTCCAAGTCTGAGATTTTTTTGCTTACAGAATTTTGAAAGAGAACTCGGGATGATCCGGTCCAGTCTCCAATTCCAGCAGATACAGATATTTGGAGTATTCCACTGGTGAGTTCTAGATCAGGAATTACTAACCAGAATCTTCTTCTTTTCCTTAGTTCCTCCTTCAACAGAACCCCCCAAACCTCCCTGGAATTACCCTTTATTTCCCAGAGGTTTAGGTAACTATTTGAACTGATTTTCTGTTCAACCAACTCCAGATCTTGAATTTAATTTTACCATTAGTCTTTATCTTATGAAACTGATTCCATAATTAATATTTTCATTTAATCACCAAAATTAAAAATTAAATTCCTGTTCATAATATTCTATTTCCAACAAAATAACAATAAATATTTTAAACACTCTTGAAAATAGCCTAATAATTAGCCAATGATTAATGCAGTGGTTACAACTCCCCCCTGGAAATGAACATCGTCCTTGGAATTCTCAATCCATACCAGCAAAAATTTCAGGATATGCTTCGCGGACAAAACCTTCGTCCTCCTAGGTAGCCTCTTTCGGGCCAAAGTGCTTCCATTGCACTTTAACTTGGGTGATGGCTCGTCTCCGGAGCATGATTTCCCTCCGATCGATTATACTTTGAGGCTCGACCAGAAATTCTCTATCCGGTTCTACCTGCAGACAATGGACTTGAGTTATTTTACTCATAAGTCTTAATATTTTTTAAACAGTCTTATCCTCATATTCTACCTGAATATTCAGACAATGGATTATGTGCTTTGAATCATGAATGTATCATTTCAATAAAGACACGTGAAAGACATTATGCACCCAAATATTTCTGGAAAGAGCCAATCGATACGCCATAGGTCCTACTCTTTCCAATATTTGGAAAGGGCCACAAAACCTGGGAGCTAGCTTGGCACAAGATTCCCATCTCAAAGTACTTTTATTTGGTTTGATTCTCACATATACGTGATCTCCCACTTCAAATTCATGATATGATCTCTTTTTATCTGCATACACTTTTTTCCTATCTTGGGCTGCTCTTGAATTTTGTCCGATTTTCTTCACCTCAGTCTCCATCTCAGCTAACATGTCTGGTCCAAGCATCAGCTTGGTCTCGGGACTACTCCGGTTAATATAGTTCTACACTTTTTCCCGTATAGGGCTTCAAATAGACTCATTTTTAGGGACTCTTGATAACCGTTATTATAAGAAAATTCCACTAGGTGTAAATATTCTTCCCACTTATTCAGCTGCTGCATTACATACATACGTAACATATCCTCCAGAACTTGATTTACCTGCTCGGTCTATCCATTAGTCTGCGGATGGTAAGCAATACTAAAATTAATTTGAGTTCCCAAACCAGTGAACAATGTATTCCAGAAGGCTGAAGTAAATTTTACATCCCTGTCCGAAATAACAGTCTGTGGAATGTTGTGCAATCTAAAGATCTCTCGCATAAATAGATCTGTTGTTTGTACTGTATTGTATGTGGACTGAACTAGTATAAAGTGTGTTGATTTTCTCAATCTATCCACTACTGCCATTATAGAATCATTATTCCTTTTTGATCTTGGTAATCCAGTGATGAAATCTAATGATATCAATTCTCATTTCCACTTAGGTACTGGTATAGGCTGCATTAATCCAGCTGGATGCCGGTGTTCCACTTTCACTTGTTGGCATTCTAAACACTTGTTTAGATATGCTGCTATCTCTTTCCTCATACCAGGCCAACAGTAGTCCTTTCTTATTGCTATCAACATTTTTTGAAACCCTGGATGTCCTGCGTAATTACTTCTATGAAATTCATCCAGCACTAGAGTTTTCAAATCCATCCTATTTGGAATGAGTATTCTCTTCTTGAAAGTCAGTAAGCCATCTTGGTTGATTTCATAATCTACCGGATTTCCTTGGTCCTTGGATTCCTTAGCTTGTCACCACATAAACTGATATTCAGGATCTTTTTCAGCTTCAGATTTAATTTGCTCTAGGAATTTGCATTCAACTTTGTTAACATATAATTCATAGACATTATTCAGTTTTCTGCTTAATTCATTAGCTACTCTATTCTCCTTACCTTTTACATGTTGTATGTCAATGTCAAATTCGCTCAAGAAAGCGTTCCACCTTGCTTGGCAAGAATTTAAATCAGCTTGTTTGAAATAGCTGGTTAAACTGTTGTGATCTGTTTTGAGCACAAATATTTTCCCAAGTAAGTAGTGCCTCGATACCTGGAGTCCGTGCACCACTGTGGTCAGCTCTAAGTCATAAGCCAAGTATTGTTGTTCATGATCTCTTAATTTCCGGGACTCATATGCGACCACTTTTCCTTCTTGCGACAAAATCGCTCCAATGCCCTCCTTACATGCGTCTGTGTAGACTTCGAAATCCTTATTCGGATCAACTACTCTTAACACTGGTGATGTTGTTAATAACTGTTTCAATTTTTCAAAACTGTCTTGACATTCCTTCGTCCACTTAAATATTTTTCCCTTCCTTTATAGGGAGGTAATAGTAGAAGCGATTTTTGAAAATGCTTTGATAAATCGCCGATAATAACCAGCGAGCCCCATAAATGATCGTATGTCTGCCACATTTTGCGGTGCCTTCCATTCCATTATTGTCCTGATTTTCTCCAGATCTACTGCAGTACCTTCAGCAGTAATAACATTCCCAAGGTATTGTATTTCTTCCTTGAAGAAATCGCACTTGTTGAATTTTGCATACAGCTGATGTTTCCTTAAAATTTTCAACACTGTCCGCAAATGTTCTTGTGTTCTTCTGCATTCTTAGAATAGACTAAAATATCATCAATAAAAATTAACACAAAATTATCTAGATAGGGGTGTTACACAGTAATTTGTCACCGTCCCTACCATTCCCCGTCCCGCACAATGGATGACCCATTTTGTGACCTGTGAACATTGTCATGCCTTGAAAACATCATCAATGCATTCCTCTAAGCATGAGCTTCATTTTCCCTGAAGACATCTCCTTGCAAAAATCATGAAGAACATCCCTTTTTGCATTGGCGTGGGCAGATAGTTCAGCACTCGCGCCAATGGGGAAAATCCTGCAAAGAGGCCGCGCCAACTGGCGCTCTGTCCCAAAGCAGTAGTCGCGCCAGCCAATTTAAGGAGTGTTTTTTAAATAAAGATGGCGGAAGTTGAGTTTCAACAAACTCAGAAACCATTGCCTATCTTGAGTTGGGAGGTTTGGCTGCGGGAGTTCTATGGAAGGGAAGTGGTTTTGCCACCTCCCATGGAACTTTCCTTGTTGATATGGCCAATCCCACAATAATAGGGATCCCAACTCCCTCCTTCCCCATCTATAAAAGCCTGCTCAATTCCATGGCAAGCTAGTCTTGAAGTGCCTAAGCTTTGAATCTCCAAATTCCCAAGAGCCTTTTGTGCTGTAAGATCCCTCTTCCTTCCCTTAAGGCCGACTCAAGTAAGGAGACTATTGTTGAGAGACTTAGGAGAGGTTTGCCCTTTCCCTGGCAAGCTTTACGAGACATGAACGGCTAGAGACCCATCCGAAGGAGACCACGACGTCAGAACTTTGGTTGTAATCTCTTTCGATCGTTATTTAATGAATGATTACGATTATGGTTCCACTCTGTTTTCAATTATGTTAATATGAGTAATATCCTTTCTGACTGATATTTAGTTACGTATGCCGGATTTTATGCTTGTATCTGTTTTTTTCTTGCATGTGCAGGTGTCCACCCGCGGAGATCGTGGAGGATCGTGATCTGCCAAGGCTGAGGAACGGGAATGCTTCCTTCTTCAGATCGTAGCATTGGAATCCAGGTAGGCTTCCATCTTTAGTCTTTTCATTCGTAACTAGGAACTTGCGTCGTAACATTTCTGATTGTTGCTAGACCCCTGCTGGGCTAGTAGGGATCACCTCTGTCCGCAGAGGGGATTTACCTCCTCAAAAATTTGGCGACTCCGCTGGGGATCGTCTGGATTTCACTGTCTCGTTTATATTGTCTCATTTTGATTATTTTATGTTTTTCCTTGCTTGATGAGCCTTCTGGGTTGGGTTCTTTTGCTATTGTTTACTTCTTGGTTTGCTTAGTATGCATTGATCTGCTTCTGGAGTAGTTCTTTTTGTTTTTGGCTGAGAAACTCGACTGGCGCGCTTTTTAGATCGATAGTCGCGCCAATTGGCGCATGTTGCTTTTGTTTATCCCGCGCCAATTGCTTTCTGGCGCCAGTTTCAGCCTTACAGTCGCGCCACTCCTGTAAGGTTTTTGAGTTTCCTCATTTTTGAGCTCTCTGGGTTTGGTCAGTGTTTTTCTTCTTGATTTTTCGACTGCCTGAGTGTGTTGGAGTCCTGTTTGACTGGGAATTCACCTCTGTCCTTTGGTTGTTTGCTTTTATCTATCGATTTCACGTTTTGAGCCCTAGGGCATCTAGTGGCTTAGTGTATCGAGCCCTCCTTGGGAATTTTGGTGTTTCGTTTGTCCGGTCGACTTCCTGATTGATTCTCCACATCCTCTTAGTAGTTTTTCATTGTTTTGTTGCGATTTTTGGGTGATTGCTCATTCCTTCATTCAGATTTCGTTTGGTCTTGCATTGGGCCTAGATCACACAACCCATTGGAGCCTTTGAGTCTTTTCTTGGTTTTGAGAGACTTTGGTCGATTTGGGATCTGATTGCTTGCGTTTTTGAGTGAAATTTGTTTGTTTTGCTCTCTCGAATATCATTTCTCAAGTTGTTCCATTTGTTTTCAAGTTTTTTTAGTGCATATTAGCTATCAAACATTGAAAATTGTAAAAAAAAAAATCTCTTGTGCTTTTGGTTGAATTAGTGCAAATTGTAATCTTTTCGATTTTTCTAGTGATTAGTGATCTGAATGAAAAGTTTTCAATTTCATTAGTTGCATTAGAGATCTCATTGTTTGTCTTCCGATCATTTCCTTTGTGTAAAAGCTCTCAACTCTTCTCTAACTAGTTTTCATCGAACGAAATGTTGGACTGTGGCATGTAGCTTTGCATTTAGGAGTCTTTTAAGACACTACATACGATAGGGCCTGAAAATTGAGACTTAATCGAAGATCAAATTTAAAATTTATTCAATTAACCTAAGGCAGCATTGAAACTTAACGAAAAATTTTTAGAGGTCTAGGCTAGAGACGTGTTCCGGCGTCTTTAAACCTAGCAGCTGTCGTTCACCGTTTGGATTTAGACAGCGCTAGTACGGACTTGTGCTCCCTGTACCGTCGCGTATATAAAGGGAGACCCCTCTAGGTTTTCAATCCTTTATCCACAGGAAGCCGAGTCTGCCACCCTATACCCATGATACACCGAACACAGCATTCGGGGAGACTACCTACACGTACGGAAATTCCTTGGTCGATTTCTGTTTCATTATTGAAACCAAGGTGTATATTGCAGTTCACGGATATTCGGTACACCTTTTGTGCCTAGTATTTCCTGAGCAGTCATTTGGTCTTTTCTGACTCCCTAAACTTGAAAAGATTGTCGAGCGCTTGTCCTTTCACGCTTGTATCAAATCTGAAAGAGATAGAGTCATCTTTCTATTGTTTCTCGACTCTTAAAATATGAAACGATAGAGTTTCTTACTTTTCAATGTGGTAAAAATTAATCACCCACGATTACACGCCTGCTTAGATATTGCTTGTTGACCGTTTGATCGTGTGCCCGTAACTCGTTTTCAGCCCGTGTGTGTGTTTGCTTCTTTTTCTCTGGTCTTTTGCCACAGTGGCGGAACCTTCGGTTTCGTCGAATGGTAGTCCTTACATGGACGATTCTTCAGAGGCTTCCCAATCCTCTGTTGAACCACAGCAGCCTGTTGTTTCCGAGTTTCCTGATGGGGGATCAACCATGAGTGATTCTGGTGAGGAAATCCCAACGTCCGGTGAAGAATATCAGCTCTTCCCGCGTAGATTGTTTGAGGGAGACAACTCTGAGCTGGCTAACATGTCAACAGCCAGTCCTTCTTTACCACAGGGATACAGATCTCTGGGTCAGATCATTTCAGCTGCAGCCTCTATGGGAATTTCATCTCCTGCTTCGAGGCCAGCTGCTACTACACCCGGGGTGTCTCCTCAGATGCCTGTCACAACTGTTCCCGTCCGGCCCACTGTCTGTGTGGCCGCCTCTTCTCCTGTTGTCTCAGCATCTGCTACCAAGGCTGGGCCAACTCCTGAAGATGTTTATCTAGCTACTGCTATACCGGAGAACATCTCTCCGGAGGAGTATCGGTTGTCTTTGCAACAACCGAACGTCGAGGCTGGACCGTCCGCCCAGGAGCCCTACCGACCTTACTTTTCGCATTACGCACAGGATGGTACTCCCGTGTATGCTTTCCCAGGTCAGTATGACGAGCACGGGGAGATTTTGCGTCTACCCGCTCCTGAGGCTTATCTTTATGCTCAAGGTTTACCGTACAACCAGGCTTATAACCCGCAGGGACAACCTTTCCAAGGCCAACCTGCGGGCCAACCTGGCTATCTCTATGATCCACAGGGGCAGCCCATTCAGGGCTACCCTGCGGGCTAGCAAGGGCCATCGTACAGTCCGTAAGGACAGTATTACAGCCCTTCCGGTCAACCTATCCAACCTCAGCCGGGGTACCAACCGGGACCGGTCTACGGTCCTGGGGGGAAAATCCAGCCTTCTTTACCGATGCAACCACAGTATCCTATCGTCTCTAATGTTGCATATCAGCCAGGACCATCCTATGGTTCTACTTCAGGTCAAACCGGTTTCCAGCAAATACCTGGTCCTGTTCCACCACTAGGCCAACCGGCTCATCCGGTACAACCCGGTGTTCCGCCTCTAGGCCAACCGGTCCATCCAGTACAACCTGGGGCTCACTTACAACCAGGTCAACCTGCGCAACCGGCGCTGCCTGTCTATCCGGGTCAGCCTGATCATTCAGGTCAACCCTTACACCCGGGTCAACCTGGTCACTTAGGTCAGCCCTCTCAGTCGGGTCAACATGTTCATTCAGGGCAGCCCGCTCATTCCATCAACCCTACACAGCAGCCGATTCATTCAATGCCGCAGCCAAATCAACAGCTGCGCCCTACGTATCAGGCTCCGTAGGGTTCCACTTTTCAGCAGCCTACTCATCCTCAGGGTGGTTATTATCCTCATGGTCAGTCTCAACCGAACTATAACCACCCCAGAGGCTTTCAGTATTATCCTCCTCCACCCGGTTCTACCTACACTCAGCAGCCAAATCCAAACACTGCTTATACAGGGCCAACGCATAATCAAGGTCCGTACCCTGGTTATCAAGCCCCACACTATGGTTACCAGCATCCAAATCAGTCGGTTATACGACCTATGCCCCCTACGGTTAGAATCCTGCGGGACAGAACCCATGGGGGCAAGGATATTCACAACCATCGTGGAGTATGGGTACCGAACCTCATCCTGGGCCTGGCATGGTAGTTAACCCTCCATTGCCGTTCCTGGCTACCTTGGAACTACCAGACGTTTCAAAGTTGACCAATGATCCGATTTTACATAATCCGTATTGGCCTCCGGTTCCCACCAAGATACCAGGTGACTGTCCCAAGTTTGAGGGGAAAGCTGGGGAGGACCCCCAGGCGCATGTGATGACGTCTCACCTTTGGTGTTCGTCTAACTCTTGGGTCGACGATTCGATTCGCCTGCGCCTCTTCCAGCGTACTTTAACTGGAGCTGCTGCTAAGTGGTACATAGAGCTATCCCGTGGCATTTTTCAAGATTTCAACTCTTTAGCCATGGCTTTCCTCACGCATTTCCAGTTACCGGTTCGGTATGAAGCCGAGACGCACCTCCTGACTTCCCTGAAGCAGTATAAAGCCACTCACATCTCAGATCACATTCATGAGTGGCGGCGCCGTCGTCGACTGATCAAGTTTCACATACCTGATCAGATATTGACTCACTGGTTCACCACCTCCTTTGTGAATAAAATCGCTCAGGATATCGCGATGGGAGCGTGCGTGACAGAGGAACAAGCCATCGCGCGTGCCCAGTACCTGGATCTTGTCTATTCACAGTCTGGCACGCTTTATGACATCTTGACTGATGCTCCATGGCCCGGAACCACTAAGGCTCCGCCCACCCCTGCGGTGGGTGGTGTCATTGGTTCTGTCTCTCAGAATTCAAAGAAGTCTTCGAATGGGAAGCAGAAGGCTAATTCTTCCAACAATACCTCTGCCAATCCTGCCTCATCTGATTCTGGTAAAACTGCGGAGGTGAATGCCGTTCAGGCCAATCCTGCGGACAAATCCTCCAAGGGGAAGAAGAAGGGCAAAGGAAAATCAAAATCTGATGCCCCGAAACCAGAATCTAAATCTCGAACTGAGGATGGCTCCCAGCGTAAACCGAAGTACCCTTGCCTCATCTGTGAAGGGGACCATTATACTAAGGATTGTCCACGACGATCCGAGGTTAGTCAACTTCTTAAAGGCCCTAAAGGGACTCCGACTATTTTGAAAGAGCCATTTACATCTCAGCAGACCCAGATGGTCGAACAGGCATCACCATCTGCACCGTTTGGGTCTCAGGTTTTCATGGTGAAGAGTGTTGCACCTATCTCTATCGCTACGCGGTCGAAGGATTACAACGAACCGCGGCAGGCACCCGGGAAGGCAGTTGCGGATGGGCCGCCTCCCCCACCTGTCTCCGGTCCGTTGGAAATCGAGAAGCCTTCTCTTGAACCCGTTGTGAAGCCACCTCCCAAAGGTGTCCTTCGAAGATCTTCTTATAATCCAAATGCTCGTGCCGCTCAACATTACAGTATTGTTGAGGATCTGGCACAGGCGCCATGTGCTATGTCTGCACTGGAGGTTCTTCAAAGTTGTCCTTCACAATGGAAGGCTTTACTGTCTGCGATCGGGGGCATTGATCCCGCCGACTCGAGTCTTCTCACCTTCGATCTGGAGAATTTTACTCCCCGGCTTCCACATCAAATCGCTTTGGTCATTCAAGTCGGGATTAACGGTCTGAACATTCATAGGGCCGTTGTAGATGAGGGTGCATCTACCTGCGTTATGTCCTCCGCTTGCTGGAAGGCCATCGGCTCTCCAGCCTTATCGTCATCTCCCAATGCCCTTGAGGCATTTGATGGTCGGGAATCTAAACCCCTGGGCATTCTCGAGAGTCTCGCGATCACATTACAGGGAAAAACTGTCAACGTAGAAGTGGAAGTGGTTGACGCTAAACTCAACTACAATATACTTCTTGGCCGTAGCTGGACCCATGCCATGCTCTGCGTGCCATCCACCGTCTTTCGATTCATTAAGTTCCCTCACGAGGGCAAGATTGTCACAGTGGATCAGTTGTCATTTTCACCTCTAACTCTGAGAACAACGTGCCATACGTGGATCAAATTCCGAATCCCCCGGATAGTGTAGGACCTGGTCTCTTCAAAGACCCAGTCCTCATGGGTATCTTTCCCGCACCGCCACCGCATACCGCTCAAGTCAACATGTTGTCCAGGTCCGATGACCCCTGGCTCATTCCTACACCTGAGCAGGTATATGAGTTTGGAGAATCCATGCCTTTAACACCAGTAGAGATCAACTACTGTGAGATTGTTGCTGCATCGGACCCTCCACCTCCTCAGCATGCTCCTTTGAGCATGGCTCTCGACGTCTACTCTCAATCCCCCTGGCTTGGTCAGGCTGATTCACCTGATCCTCTCAGAGAGACTTTTCCTTCCGATGAGGCTATCATTGAAACTATGTCTCTTGAGGAGCTGCCTTGGGGCGATGGACATCATCGCTCCTCTTTTATGCCTAGCTTGGGGGCAATGACTCACTGTCTGGAGCGTTATGCTACTCAGGTTCCTACCCCTCCTCTTCAAACGCCCATTTTGACGCACGAGGTTTTTTCGGAGGGTAACCTGAGTAACATTACTCAAACCATCCCGATCAACATCTCCGTTAAACCGGGGATTGTTGAGAATATTCATGTGAGTGTGACTTGTTCTCCCGACGAGATTCAAGTCTATACTGAGCTTTTTAAGGAATTCAGAGATGTGTTCGCATGGTCCTGCGAGGAAATGCTGTGGATTGATCCCAGTATCGTAGTGCATGAGATTCCAACCTACCCAGGTGTGAAGCCCGTGCGCCAACGCTTACACCCCATGCATCCTCGGAAAGCCGCCGCTATCAAGGCAGAAGTTGAAAAACTTCTGAACGCGGGTTTTATTTATCCCATCCCCCTCACAGAATGGGTGTCTAACATTGTCCCTGTCGATAAAAAGCAGGGTACAATTAGAGTCTGTGTGGATTATCGCGACATCAATCGCGCCTGTCCAAAGGATAATTATCCCACTCCCTTTATAGACCAGATCATCGACGAATGTGCTGGGAGTGAGATCTATTCCTTAATGGACGGTTTCTCAGGATATAACCAAATCAATATTGCACCTGAGGATCAACATAAGACCACATTCATCTATCCGTGGGGCACTTTCGCATACAAAAAACTCCCGTTCGGCTTAAAGAACGCTGGCGCCACGTTTCAGCGTGCGATGTCCTACGCTTTTCATGACATTCGCCATATTGTCCAGCCTTATCTGGACGACTTGCCAGCCCATTCGGGTAAGCAAGAGGACCATCCTGAGCATCTTCGCCAGATATTTCTTCGTTGCAGACGCTACAATATCAGGCTCAATCCTCATAAGTGCGTCTTCTGCGTTGATTCTGGCCGTCTTTTAGGCTTTATAGTCTCGAAAGACGGAATTCGCCTTGACCCTCTAAAGGTCGAGGCCATCGTAAATCTCCCATCACCCTCCTCCTTGTATCAGTTACAGAGTCTGCAAGGGAAAGCGAATTTTCTTAGGCGCTTTATCCCGAATTATGCCGAGGTGGCCAAAGGATTCACTCGTTTGTTAAAGCAGAATGTTCCCTTTCACTGGGACGAAATTGCTCAGGAATCCTTTGAGAAGCTGAAGACGTTGCTAGTCAATGCTCCATTGCTTCGTCCTCCGGACTACCACCGCGACTTCACTTTATATCTAGCCGCCACATTTAGCACCATAGCCATGGTCTTGGTGCAGGATGATGATCACGATGATGAACATGTTGTTTATTACCTGTCTCGGAACCTTCTCGACCCAGAAACGCATTATGCACATGTCGAGAAGTTGGCTTTAGCAGCAGTACACGCTGTACAACGCTTTCGCCATTACATCCTTTTGCGCACGATAACAGTGGTTTCAGACTGCAACCCTATGACGTATATTCTTTCTAGACAATTACTGGGGGGCAAGTACTCTAGATGGATTGTGATCCTGCAGGAGTTTGACTTGGAGTTCACCACTGCAAAGTCGACTAAATCACTGGTCTTCGCGGATTTGATATGTTCTCTCCCTACAGACTCTGTTCCCTCACACTCTGAAGACCATATATCGGAAGAAACGCTTTTCCTCATCAGTACTCGTGATCCTTGGTACGGTGACATCATAGTGTATCTTTAGACCTCGACATTTCGGTCCGAGTTGGAGAAAGCTGCCCGCCATCGGATTCGGCACCAGTCCCAACCCTACCGTATAGTAGGAGATACCTTATATCGCATTGGAGTAGATTCAGTGCTTCGGCGATGCCTAACCTTGGAAGAGGCTGAGAAGGTCCTAAATGACTGCCACAGTGGCGCCTGTGGCGGACATATGTCCGGGTATGATACTGCCCAGAAGATTCTGCGAGCAAGTTATTTCTGGCCTTCCATATTCAAGGACTGTATCACTGCAGTCCGTAAATGTCATCCATGCCAGATTTTTCAGTGCAAGATGCGCGCGTCACCGTTGCCATTGCATCACGTTATTACTGTTGGCCCTTTTGCGAAATGGGGCATGGATTTTATGACGTGTAACCCTCACTCGGCCGGGGGGCATGCGTATATCATTGTCGCCATCGACTACTTCACTAAGTGGGCCGAGGCGATGCCTACACTAGCTGCTGACGGGAAAACGGCTGCTCAATTTATATTCAACCACGTTATCGCACAGTTCGGGGTTCCTCAAGCCATCGTCACTGATCACAGTACTCATTTCCGAGATTACATGATGGCGGAGCTGACTTCAACATTAGGCTTGCGTCATGACAGCTCAACACCATACTACCCTCAAGCGAATGGTCAGTTTGAAGCAGTGAACAAGGTTTTTGTCACTATGCTTCAGCGAACAGTTGGTATTCATAAATCCAATTGGCATCTCCAAATGTTCTTAGCTCTCTGGGCATACCGAACATCTGCTAAGAGTGCAACTGGATTCACACCATTTCAATTGGTGTACGGTCTGGAAGCCACTCTGCCGATTGAATGTGAAATTCCTTCATTGAAATTAGTTGTAGAGCTTCTACCTGGTACTTCTGTCGAGGAAGAACGTCTTCTGTATCTGGAATGGTTAGATGAAACATGTCTTTTGGCTGCTTTGATTATCGAAGCACAAAAGAAGAGGGTCAAAACGCATTTTGATCAATCTGTTTCTCCCCGTTCTTTTATCGAAGGAGACCTCGTCCTCCTGTACGATCAAGCGCATGATAAGCTTGGAGCTGGTAAGCTCCAACCTTTGTGGCACGGGCCCTATATAGTAAAGCGCGTTCTGAAAAATGGGGCCTACGAGCTTATAGATTATGAAGGAGTTCCGCTGGCGCAGCCCAGAAATGGGCTGTACCTTAAAAAGTAATATGCCTGAAGTGATTTCTTGGTGTGGTGTGTGTACATAGGTGTGTGATTTTCATTTGTGTGCATGTATTGTGTGGTGTGCTTTGTAAACATCTTTCCACTGATCGGGTCTTCCTGGTTGTGCAGATGTCTTTTCATCCATTTGTTGGTTTCACGGATGGTGCCTCCCGCAGTACCAGGAATCTGTCTTCAGCAGCCTGGGTAATCTATGATCCTGCTGGTGAGTTGATTGACCTGCAAGGAGTGTGTCTAGGACGTACCACGAACAACATCGCGAAATATAGTGCTGTGTTAGAATTATTAACCGAGGTAGTAAACCTTGGTATCCGTGAATTGCTCGTGTATCTAGATTCACAACTTGTGGTGTTACAACTGAACGGGCACTATTCGGTAAGGAACCCGTCCATCTCACGTCTGTATCTGCGTATTCGATTACTGGAAAGGAATTTTGACTACATTACATATCATCATATACCCAGGCATTTGAATACACTAACATATGCAGTAGCAAATTTGGTATTAGACAGACATTTGCGCAATTTATAAATCATCATCACATGTAAAGAAAGATCCATCCAGAAAAAGATATGTATATATATAGATATAAAAATGTTTACATGGAGTGTGTCACATAAAAGTCAAAAATATACATAGTCGTCTTAAATACATCCGGAGACGATACGTCTCTCAAAAAATTGGTGTGGTATAAATCCTAAGAGTTAATCCGCATGGTGCTCATGATAGCACGTGACTGCACGCACTAATCGTCTCAGGATTCGGTGGATCCGACTCGGAACTCCCACCGTGTGGCGCTGGTATGCCATCGGTACGTCTGCCAGCCGAGCATAGTCTGGGATCCCGTGGGCAATGCCCTCGAGATTCTGGATCAAATCCTCTCCTCCGGTGCCCTCTCCCTGAGGATCAGGGGCGAGTTGTGTCCTCCGAGAGATTGGAGACATCCCAGCTGGTCTCTCAGGTCCCACATCTGCACGCATATATATAAAATGTGTTAGGAAGAATGTGTATTAACAAAAAAAACATATAAATATAAAATCAAAAAACGTGAGGTCTTACCCAACTCCTCGTCCCAGTCGTCTCCTTCTGGTAGTGGGAGATCTGGGTCCCCGGTAAAGTCAGTTCCTGCATAGGGCTAGTCTTCCACGACAATCAGCTGGCGCCGTAACCACCTAAAGAATTCTGGCCTCCAGGACATCTGTTGGCCACCTCCAGCTCTGGGCATCAATGCTGCCCAGCGAGCCATTCTTGGCTCTCGTGCTATCGGATCTGCCACTGCAGCCCCTTGGCCCTGGAAGATTGGTAAGCATTCCAGAATGAACGATACCAAGATGGAACCATAACCAAACTGTTTCAGTTTACCCTGTTTGCATTTCGTGAGCTACCTTTTCATATTGATTGTTACTGCTATTGCCCAGTCGAACAGCAGGGGACTCATGCATTCTGAAGCCAGCAGGAGTTGGGCCTTGGTGGCCTCGTGCGGTGCCTGCGACCCAGCAGCCCGCGTGATGGTATGGAGGACCACTCTTAATGCCAGATCAGGGATAGTGTGGATATCCACTTTCTTGCTACATGATCCCGTTTGAGCTCCTTGGCACACTCGTGCCATCACTTCTTCCATCTTCTCCCCGGATGTTCTGCTTCCAGTTAACACCGGGATCAGACCTCTGCGGGACAATCCAGTGATAAAATAAACATCGGAAACCTCCAGCTCTAATACCTGGTCTCGTAACCTGAACACCTGTTCATGTTCATCCCAGATACTGATTAAATACTGGAGGAGCTCGGGCTGAGCTCGTAGACACGGTGTGAGGAAGAATTTTTTCAGCCCACAGTTTCTAAGGGCATTCATGCAAGCTTGACTTTGCATGGCTTGTTCATCCTCTTCTCCATGCTCTCCTTCTTTCCATTCAATTTCCATTTTGATTGATTACCTGCATTCATATGGTCATGAACCCTTAGTTAGATCTCTGATGAGTCTCAAATTCCATGCAATTTGGTCTAAATGTCGAAATTTTAGGCGTATTTTTAGGTTCGGCCGCTGGCGCGGCTGTTTCGTGAACAGTCACGCCATGTGGCACGGGCCCTTTGTATAAAAGAGCTCATTGGCGCGGGTCCGTGCCCCATACCCACGCCAATGAGCGTGGCCCTAAATTTTAAAAAATGGCTCTAGAAGACTGATTTACAGGGTAAAACTATTAAAAATTGGATGAAAATGAAGAGCAAAGGAGCGCCTCTTACCTGTAACAAACGAGAAGCTGAATGGTCAGCTGGATTTGTCGCGATCACCGTCAGAATTTTCTGCTCCAAATGGACCACTGTTTCTTTTTACCAAGGTAAATAGTAAATGTAATTTTTTTTTTACCAATTTGACATATTTATAACTTTTTGACATGAAATGAGTTATAAAAAGTCATTTTTATCGAATATTTTTACATGTTATGTCGAAAATGAATTTTACGCTTGCTTGGTACGTGCAACAGCATGTTTTTGCGACTTTAACAATGGAAACGAGTTGTATTTTATACTTTTTCGGACTTGGTAAATACACGAAAAAGTCACTTTGGAGTCATCTTTCAGCTCTTTTTTGACTCTCTAAACATGAAAAGATTGCCGAGGCCCTTGTCGTTTCAATCTCGTTAAATTGGACACGAATCGACATCTACCCAGTATACGTTTAACCCTTTTTCGGGCTGGGATGGATTGATTACGAAAAAGGAATACCCTAGCCTATCGCGACTAGGAGTTTTTCTCGGATATTGTTTTCTACCTTTTCGGATCTGAGGAACTATTCACAAAAAGGGACCTGTGGAGTTTACTTTTCCGCTGTCTTTTCAAACTCTTTCTAAGCCTTAAAGAAAAGAGCAGGTTGCTTTCCCTTTGTCGAGACTCGTTAAACCAGGCGGCAGCGGACCCGGTCGAGAATGACGTTCCCGGGATTCCTCCTTCTTAGGACTCGTTAAATGCACTAAAGGATGGATTAGCCGGAAGAGCCAGACTTATATTACGACATATGCTATCCCCTTGACTTTTTATGAAAAAATAATTTCGGTACTGCGCCAAAAATGGTGTGTGAATGGAACCATCGTTCGTCGTGTCGCGAGTATGTCGCTCTTGAACACTGGCACTTGTACGCATTCGTGTCGGGTTGGGGACATCTCATCTCGTTTCTTCACTTTGCCTCTGTGGGTTTGGACAATCCCTTTTGACCTCTCCTCTGCTCATTGCCTTCTCACCATGACCTCTGATCTGTTGATGTCAAATACTGCCAAGTCCACTGTCGCGCCGTTTTTATGTTCAAGAGAAGTTGGCCTTTTCTAATATCAACCTTCCTCTAATTCTCATACGATCCTGATTCACAACAAAACATCATGTTTCTCTGTCCCGTGTCGATGATGTGGGAATCATTATGGCCCAGCTTCGATCAAGGTCACTTCCTGTCGACATCAGCTCATTATCTAGGAAGTCGATCTAGAGACTCCTTTATGGTACCTTGGAGCCTGCATGCCTCAATGGCAGGTTCATCACATTCGACGTGAGGTTTACATCATTGACCTCCGATCGAGTGATTCTAGGGGTGTTCGACGTCAACTCATTTATTCGCACGCCGTAGATTGTACCTGTAGTACCTTGAGGACCATTGTCATTATTGGTGGTTTCTCTCGCGTCTGTTAACAGCTTTCATCATTGGTTGGTAATCAGACGATGTTCTTGCATGTTCGACTTCAGCTCACATATTCACATGCCTGAACTTGTACTTTGTTTGGGTCGAGATGGAGCGCAAGACCCTGGATTGTGTCTGTTGTAATCCAGGCTGCGATTGTGGATTATTATCATTATGTATATGACTCATTGATTGGATGGCTACGACCATACCTGAGTCTATTTATTTGATCCTCGCTGGATGGCTGCGCCCATACCATGGATCCGGATTATAGCATACTCTGTTTCGAATGGCTGCACCCATACCACATATACATCATGTACTTGAGATATCAGTTGTATTTTTCTGTGCAGGTTTTCCAACGGCGGGGCTTCAGTTGAACATGTTCTCGTAAAGCATTTCACCCCTCTCTCTCTCTCGGGCCTCATACTTTTTAGGGGGCATCTGTTACACAGTAATTTGTCACCGTCCCTACCATTCCCCGTCCCGCACAATGGAGGACCCATTTTGTGACCTGTGAACATTGTCATGCCTTGAAATCATCATCAATGCATTCCTCTAAGCATGAGCTTCATTTTCCCCCGAAGACATCCTTGCAAAAATCATGAAAAACTTTTTGGTATCAAGTGCGCGAAATATTACCAAGACTCGCGCCAATGGGGAAAATCCTGCAAAGAGGCCGCGCCAACTGGCGCTCTGTCCCAGAGCAGTAGTCGCGCCAGCCAATTTAAGGAGTGTTTTTTTAAATAAAGATGGCGGAAGTTGTGTTTCAACAAACTCAGAAACCATTGCCTATCTTGAGTTGGGAGGTTTGGCTGCGGGAGTTCTATGGAAGGAAAGTTGTTTTGCCACCTCCCATGGAACCTTCCTTGTTGATAGGGCCAATCCCACAATAATAGGGATCCCAACTCCCTCCTTCCCCATCTATAAAAGCCTGCTCAATTCCATGGCAAGCTAGTCTTGAAGTGCCTAAGCTTTGAATCTCCAAATTCCCAAGAGCCTTTTGTGCTGTAAGAACCCTCTTCCTTCCCTTAAGGCCGACTCAAGTAAGGAGACTATTGTTGAGAGACTCAGGAGAGGTTTTCCCTTTCCTTGGCAAGCTTTGTGAGACGTGAATGGCTGGAGACCCATCCGAAGGAGACCACGACGTCAGAACTTTGGTTGTAATCTCTTTTGATCGTTATTTAATGAATGATTACGATTATGGTTCCACTCTGTTTTCAATGATGTTAATATGAGTAATATCATTTCTGACTGATATTTAGTTACGTATGCCGGATTTTATGCTTGTATCTGTTTGTTTCTTGCATGTGCAGGTGTCCACCCGCGGAGATCGTGGAGGATCGTGATCTGCCAAGGCTGAGGAACGGGAACGCTTCCTTCTTCAGATCGTAGCATTGGAATCCAGGTAGGCTTCCATCTTTAGTCTTTTCGTTCGTAACTAGGAACTTGCGTCGTAACATTTCTGATTGTTGCTAGACCCCTGCTGGGCTAGTAGGGATCGCCTCTGTCCGCAGAGGGGATTTACTAAAATATCATCAATAAAAATTAACACAAAATTATCTAGATAGGGGTGAAATATACCATGCATCAGCCTCATAAATGTTGCTGGTGCATTGGTCAACCTGAAAGGTAGCACCACAAATTCGTAGTGTCTGTACCTTGTACGAAAGGCAGTTTTGTGTATGTCCTCATCCTTTATCTAGATTTGATGATATCCCGATCTCAAATCTATCTTTGAAAATACTGTGGCTCCTTTTACTTGATCAAATAGATCATCAATTCGCGGTAAGGGATACTTGTTCTTAATAGTCAGCTTATTTATTTGATGATAATCCATGCACATACACATGGTTATGTCCTTCTTTTTTACAAATAATACAGGTGCCCCCCAGGGAGATACACTTGGTCGTATATATCCCTTGTCTAATAATTCCTGTAACTACATTTTTAACTCAGTTAATTCTAGTATACTCATCAGATAGGGTGCTCTTGAAATTGGTGATGCTCGCGGCATCAATTCAATTGTAAAATCTATATCCCTTCTAGGTGGCAATCCTGGTATTTCTTCTTGAAATACATCCTTGAACTCTTGCACTATTGGTATTTTTTCCAGCATAGGAGCCTTCTCTTTGGAATCAGGAAAAACCCACTTGAATGGCATATAGTTGACATCCTTTCCTCATGCATTTACCCATTTGGGATGCTATGATTGGATGCAATTGTACCGATTTCTTTATCCCTTGAATTTCCTGGCGAGTACCATCTTGAATTCTATAGTAGATAACCTTTTCTTTGCAATGTACTAGAGTCCAATGCTTTTCCAACCAATCCATGCCAAGCAGCACATCATATGATCCCAAAGGAAAAATATTCAAATCCATAGTTAGCTACTGTTCATCAATTTGTAGCGCGCAATTTGGTATTTTTGCACTAACTTTCCTCTTGGCTCCCGTAGCCAACTGTACTAGCCATGATTTCCTAAATTTCTGACTTTGTAATTTATATTTCTCTACTAATTTAGGACTTATATAGCTTAAACTTGCTCCTGGATCTACCAAAATAGAAACAAATTGAGATAACAGCTTACCTTCTAGTTCTATCATTGTTGGCTGATAATCATCTTGTCGGTCCTCCAGGGTTGCATTAATTCTGGGTATGTTTCGGGCGACATCACCCACTATTGATGCTTCCTATAAATTGGTTACTGCTTCACTTCTACCTCGATGTGGGCAATTTCAGTAGTAGTGTGCCTCCCCACACACCCAACATTGTAAAGGTGGATTCTGGTTCTGAATTTGCTCCGGCTTACTAGAAGCTTATGTGGTTCTATCTTCTATAGGCCACCTTATTCTTTGATGATTTTTACCAAAATGTTTACTAACCGAAATTTTGGCTGCACCTTTGAATTTACTGGTTTTGCCTCTTTTAAAACTAGAGTTGCCTTTATGTTCTTTCTTTGACTGCCAGCCCTTACCTTGTTCCACCTTGACTTTGGCTTGCTGATAACACATTCTGGATTTTCAGATAGCCTCATCCATCATCTTAGGATTTAAAAACTCTATACGTTATTTCACATGAGTTGGAAAACTGCTTAAAAATATCTGTACTTTAGCCTTCTCATCTCTTAAGTAAGGTACGTAACGCAACAAAGAAGTAAACTTAGTGATAAACTCGTCCATGGTCAATTGTCATAGTTTCAAATCATGAAATTCTCGATCTTTTTCATCATATAAGGGCTATGTTAGGTATTTATCCTTAAAATACTATTGAAATACATTCCAAGTTACATCTTGGTCCTCTATACTGCGAACGTTCTTCACTTCTTCCCACCATAAGGTGGCTTTCTCTCTTAGCTAGTAAATAGCCAACCTGGCTTTAAGATTACTGATGTAATCATATACTTGAAAATAATTATTCATATTAATCATCCAAGCCTTAGCTACCTCTTCCTCTACTCCATCAAATGTAGGAGGTTTTATTTTCCTAAATTCGCCTTGCAGCTTTACCCTTTACTTTTTATTTTCTTTCGGTTCTGTTGCATTATCAGATTCTACTTCATTATAATTCTTATTTCAGTTACTTCGCTGAGACTGACTTCTTTCTATTCGGTCTGTGTCATGATCTCCAGTTCACTGTTCATTTCCTTGCTGAAATTCTCTATCAATACTTGGTTTCTCAGCTCCTTGATTCTGTTTGTTTGAGAGACTTCTCAATATCCTCTCTTGCTCTTGCATCAACCTTGCATTATCGCTTCGTACCCTTTCCATTTCTTCTTGTAACTTTTGCATAGTAGTTAAAAGAGTACTGGTTTGGTGTTGTTGTTCCTCTAACAACCTGCTAGTTTTTTGATGTTGTTCCACCCCCAGTTGTATCCACATTTCTGGGCTCACCTCCTATTGGGGTTGTGTTTCCCCAGCATTCCAGGGTGGTTTCTACAATGGTGTCCTTCTCATTATGTTCAACTAACCTTTCTGTGTGCATCAGGAATTACAAAATTTAACATTAGTTGACCCATAGGGTCCCAGCGTTACAAATCTGCTCTGATACCACTTGTAACATTCACCAATTCCAAAATATGTAACAGTAAATACGAAAAATAAAAAAATTCATTACACGTTTTACCACCTAACATTTCCATACTTTTATTAACTTATTGATTTATTAATACATATAGATTAATAAAATTAACACACACACACACACACACACACACACACACACACACACACACATATATATCAGATCTTCATGAAAGGCGGGCGCATAAAACTGGAATAGTTAATAGTTTATGTATACCATTAAACTTCGGTTTATTTATTTGTATAGTCATCGAACTCCTTTTAGCCTTTCACGGTACATGCACCAACCCACCGATGTACTGAACCTCAGCTTACCGAGGTGGAGTTTTTAATGAAAATCTGTTAAACTGACAACTCAATCCTCGGGACTTACTTGGCATTTACTCTGCCAAAATCTCCGGCGGATTTTCTCTGTACCCAATCACATATGGATTTAAACCGAGACAGGTGGTGGTTTCTACACTGTCGGATGATTCTTTGGTTCCACGGTTGATTTGATCTGTCAGTTTTAATGGATTGAATGTCACGCCAACCCAATCCTTAGTTCATTTGGCACCAAAGTTGTTAGGGTATTATGGCTCTGCAACAACAAACCCGAGTCCACGCAGTCAGTGTTGCGTCTGTGGAGATGAGGATGTATTAAATTTGTTATGGTCTTTTGTTTTTCATTTAATTACACTCCGGAGATATGCATTCAGGCTTTGGGTTATGCCATTTCCTTTTTTTTTTCCTTCCTCTGCAGACTCACACACCGCGAAGGGGTTTCTTCCTCCAACCAATGATGCCGTCAGGAGCGCTTCTTCACTCTTATAACGGGTATAAACTAAGCTCTAAGGGAAATTTTTACCTTGTTCTTGTTGCGTTAACACTCATTCTCCAACTCTCTACTAAGAGGTGTAATCCTTAATTGTTTTCAGGAATAAAAGCTCGGCTATCGGAAGAATCCCTCCAGGTAAATCTGCTGTAACATACCTTCCCTTATCCTTATATATTCTTCTTTTTCGATTTCTAAGTTTTTTTTTTTCTTAATGTAATATCTCTTACATGACTACTCCAAGTCCAACGGTGAACCTACCCTTATTCTCCGCTCTATGCAGGTACGAATTCAGGAGGTAAATCCTCAGTTAAATTGTTTGCAATCACCGTTTGCTGGGCATCTATGAATTCTACGTTTGTTTCCATGAAACCACTGCACAGGTACTGTTCGTGTCTCTGGTTCCCTACTTTGGTTGTTAATGGTATGTTTGGATATTGATTTTGCATTCCACTTGCAAGCCAACCTGTATTATTTAGAACAGGGTTGGAACCTTTGGTATTTATTTTGTTAATGGAAATCTTCTTTCATGAGTCCTGCCTCGGCTCATTTTCAGAGTCTAGAGGGCTTTTACGCCTTGATATGTAATAAGTCCATTATTAATTTCTTTTTGTATAAGTTACTTACAGTGGAAAATATGGAAATTCTTTTGGATCTCGTTATTTATATAAGAACCACTGTTTGGCTTGGTCCCTATCCAGTTTTCGTTTGTCAGTCTCTAATTTGTGAAATGTCCGTATAAGCATTGAAGGAATTTTTCTCCATAGCTGTGTATCAATGAATGGTTATCATAAACGTTTCATAACTCTGAGACTTCGAACTATGTAAATCTAGTCCATTCTCTTGCATTTTCTTTTGCATCTTTCTAATAATATTGGAGTAACGCATGGTCGGTTTTTACTATGTTGGGTAGCATTTTAATTAATAGTTTTGTGCTACCTGGCTAGGTTATGGTTCGGTTATTATTATTTTTTCTCCTTACTTCTGAAACTTGCTTCTTGTTCCGTTAAGCACAGAGTTCTATGAGAAGGTTATCTTGTCTTTTATGATATCGGGCATTTCCGTCAATGATTTAAATGATAACACTACAGTTCCTTTTAAATGATTTTATTTCATATACTCGGTAATTGTATTCCTACTGAGAGGAAGATTTTCAGGCATTATTTCTTCTGTTTCCTTCTGATTTACTTCTGGTTATACTAGAAGACTTATGTCCGGGCCATTTTCCCATGTATTATTAGGGGCCATAAGGAGAACCAGCCCAGAATCTTGTTTATGGAACTGGGCTAACTGTCCTTCTCTAATCCTTTACAGTAGAATTGAATAATTCATATAACATTTTCTTTCCTTTCTGTTAACTGATATTTAACAACAGGTTTTTTTTCTTTTTTAAGAATAAACTCTACTTACTCCATAGAAGCTTAAATTCTACTTACCCAGCAGCTCCTTTTCTATCTGTAGAATTTCCTAGATGAAACTATAGGAGTAAATCAAAATTCACTTAATATAACACTTTTTCAGATTTCAACTTCTAAATTAATCAGCGAATACATGGTTTCTTTTTAGTTTTCACTTTTAGAACTTAAACTGAATTTACTTATCTATACTTTTAACTGACTGATAAATGTTTGCCTCCCTTCCACGAGTGAGGAAATTACATCCTCTAACTCTCCACCGTGCTCCAAGTCTCAGCTTTTTTTGCTTACAGAATTCTGGAAGAGAACTCGGGACGATCCGGTCCAGTCTCCAATTCCAGCAGATACAGATATCTAGAGTATTCCACTAGTGAGTTCCAGATTAGGAATTACTAACCAAAATCTTCTTCTTTTCCTCAGTTCCTCCTTCAACAGAATCCTCCAAACCTCCCTGGAATTACCCTTTATTTCCCAGAGGTTTAGGTAATTGTTTGAACTGATTTTCTGTTCAACCAACTCCAGATCTTGAATTTACTTTTACCATCAGTCTTTATCTTATGAAACTAATTCCATAATTAATCTTTTCATTTAATCACCAAAATTAAAAATTAAATTCCTATTCATAATATTCTATTTCCAACAAAATAACAATCAATATTTTAAACACTCTTAACAATAGCCTAAAAATTAGCCAATGATTAATGTAGTGCTTACACTCTAATTTCTACAGGAAATTCCTAGCAGGTACAGGGTTCCTATAGCACTACAAGAAACTCTGTAAATTCTACATGAAACTTATTTACAAGGAAAATAGCTCTCTAAAATGTTTTTAAAATTCTAAAAGAGAATGACAATTTATTTTTTGCTATACCTACCACTCTTAACCCTCACTTCAATCCATGCGCAATGATTCACTCCCTAAACCCTATGTTGCGCCACTAGCAGCTACATCACCCATACCTTGGAATGGGACCTCTCCCCTTACCCCTCCATCACTCCAATCATTCCATGATTCCATCCCTAGCCTCCATAACCCATTTCCCTTCATCTCTAAGAAATTTGGAGCCCCAATAAGCAGAGAGAAGACTACTACATGAAGTTGAAAAGTTTCCTGTAGAAATTATTTATATGGCACAACAAGGTCAAAGTTTGAGGATAATTTGATGAAGATGGATTCAAAGGACCACCAGCAAACTCTAGGAGGATGAAAACACCAACAAATGTACCTGAGGAACTCCATGCAACACCTGCAAGAATAAAAAACAAATAAAAAGGTTAAGCAGCTCACTCAAAAACAAGTTTCTAAATCAGAAAATACATTAAAAAAAAAAAAAAAACAGAGCAAGAGAAGGATAGCTATGGCTATCACCAAACTCTAGCTCCCTGCACCAGCTAAAGTCTACAACTCCTCAGCAACAGGTACAAACAAGGCCTTGACTTTTCACACCATTACAGTTGAAGAATAATTTGAGAGAAAGAAGCAACTTGAGCCTACATTAGAATTTTAATGGGAAACTGATATAGGGGGAGAAATGAAAATATAAGAGTAGAAAGAAGATCAGCATGAGGAGCAACACATGGACCAATAAAAAAATAATGAAATAGGCCAACATACATAAAGAACCACAAGGCAAATAGGATGAATAGGTTGATAAGAGGATGAGCAACAGTTTCAGTAGGGGGGTATGATGGGCCTCTAAATTAGACATAAATTAAGGTCCATCTAACCTTTCTTAGGCACATAAAAGATATATTAAATCTCTCCTTCTACACTTAATAATGTTTTTTTAATATTTGATATGATCTTAGGAAGGTTTGGAGATAATTTTGTATTTGTACCTAATATTATTTATTTTTGAAGGAAATTCTGAGAATATTAGGCAGATTATGGAGATTTGGAGAAGGAGATAATTTACAAACTTTCTCCCTGCTACTGGAGGATCAACATTGGATAATAAATGAAAAAAATATCATGAAATTATTGAGAAATTCTGGAGAGATTCTAGAACTCCGATGATTGAGAAAATCTAGGAATGTGTTCCATGTCATTTACTACAAACACCTTGTGTTGGGAACCAGATCTACTATTTGAGAGATTTTGGAGGGAAAAAATTCATCCTTTCAAGGGGAATTCTTCCTCATAATTTTGTATAAGTACCAATTCAAATTGGTCTCTAGGGTCATGTATTGTTTAGTCTTATTGTAGAGAAAACTTGTTTTCTGGCAGCTCCACTTTCTTGTCTTGCAGGGATGTATTTGGATTGATTCAATAATGAATATTAGTGCCATTTTTGGTTTCTAAGGCTGGTTCCTTCCATAGGACTCTGATTCCTCCTTGGGCTTGGCAAACCCAGGAGCCTCAGAGCCCTCTTGCACAATTTATTTATGTTGTCTTCACTTCTTATTCACATGCATCTCTTATTTCTGTATTTATTATTGTTTCTTTTCTTGCTGTAGGATTTAGCTAAATGATTGAAGTGAGTTATTTTGTAGATTTTTTATAGGTTCAAAAGAATTATTAATCCTTAGAATAAATTTGGAAGGTCATATTAATCATTAAGCTACTTGGATTTGGTTACTAGTTCACGAATATAAGATTTCTAGAAATGCCTTGTAGCGAAATAGTAGTAAATTTATGCTATTTTTTAGAAGGGGTTAATGAGATCCATTTGAATTGATTCCACTTGGATTAGGTCATAATAATGTTAAATTTAATACAAAAAACTACCCCATTTCATTTTCACTTTATTAGGTTAGGTATTTGATATATTAACTAGCTCACTAGTTCTTGGATTTCCAAATTTTAGAGTAGTAAATTTCTGTTATTTTTTAGCATGTGTGAACAAGGGTATTTTGGAGTGATTCCACTTGCAAGGGAGACATAAGACATCATAATTAAAAAAAAAAATTCTCTCGGACCATTTTCTTTCGATTTGCTTAGTCATTCAGCGAGGTATTTCCAAAACAAACTTTCTTGTACCAAAAACAGAGTTTCACGTAGCACTATTGTAGCATGTGTAAACTCGACAAGATTTTCTCCCAAAGGTTGGTTTTTGTATCTTAGGCTTGAATCATGACCCCTAGGATCTAAATTCATCATTGAGGAAAAATAAACACCACTTAGGAAATTCATTTTCTCAAATTATATAATGCCTTTTTATTTGGATTCATGCTCGTACAATTTTTATTACAAATTGTTGTTCTTTCCTAGGATTAATTTATTTTCAAAGCAACACTTCTATTTTTGCAATTAGTTTAGGCTTTGATTTCATGAAATTCCCTCCATTACATCATATCAAAAAAATAAGGACACATTGTATGCTGCACATATAGTGCCGATACCTTTTAAGTTTGTACGATCCCCGGGTTGATAATTAAATTTGGTAGCCTGGGGAGTTGCAGAATTCTTGTTGCAATACTTAGGCTCATCAGCAGCAAACTACTTTGGTCATCCTTGCACGATGATTTGTGGATACTTCATGTAGACTATTATTCCAATTCTCCAATTCTTCTTTTGAATCTGATGTGAAATAACTATCATGTTACCAAGTCAGCATGCCATTTGTAGTAGGGTTAATATAATCTCCTTCCTTGGATGTCAATTGATAAAATTTATCTATGTCAGTTGTGTTGTATTCTTCCCTCACTAGCTCTATACATATTACTCTTTCTGATGGATCTAAAGGAACAATCACCTTCATATTTTTTCCTTCAAATATCATCTATCTCTTCTTAAGATTGATTATGTCCATATTTTCAAATGCCCAATCAATTTAAAGCAAAGCAGGATAATAATTATTGTCATCAACAATTTCTATTACTTCAAACTCAGCAATAGTGCGAACTCCTTCAATATCTATTGTGACACCTATTAATATTCCCATAGGAAATATATTTTGTTGATTTTACAATCTTAATTGGATATTTGACCATTGTAGCTTCGACTTACCCATTGATTCCCATGGTTTTTTTGTCAAGACATTAGCATCAGATCCAAAATCCACAATAACTTGATTCATTTCATATTCTCTTATTTGTGCACTATGTCTCATTTTGGTTCAGTTCTCTTCTGTCGATGTGCATTATTAAATGCGCACATCTCACTTCACAGTGTTTCTTTGGATGCGCAGAAAAGATCTTAAAATACTTACTTGATCTGCTAAATTCTTTTCCAGAGCTTGATCATGCGTCACAACTTGGTTTTGTATTGAGTCTAATGACATTTCACATTTACCAGATGTCGAAGCTCTAACATCCATAAAAATTTGGTTCACTTCCATAAATGTTTGTTTTTCCTTCTATATATCGAACATGGGAGCCTTCTTTGCAGTTTTTTGTGACCCATGCATTTCCATATTCCTTCTTTCCACCTACTTTATCACTTCTATATGTAGTTGATCTAGATCTTGGGAGGAGGTTGTCAAGATATAAAAAATTGAAATGGATCTTTAGGGGGGAAGGCCCCCAAGATCTAAAAAATTGAAATGGATCTTAGGGGGGGAGACACCATGATCTAAAAAATTGAAATTCCAGAAGAAAAGAAAGGACACACAATAAATAAAACCACATAATTTTTTTATTTAAACAAAGAATAACTATAGAAGCTATATTATGGTGGAAAATATGTCCTTTTACAAGATGCGAATTGTTACTTACAACATTTTTTAGTTACAATACCATAGGTGGATAAATACAATGGTTAATGAATAATATTGATGGATGCCATTTAAAATAACATGGGTAAATTCCACGTGTGGATGAATACCATGGGTGGATACATGCCATGGGTGAATGAATACCATGGATAGATGTCACTTACAATACCATAGGAAAATAAATACCATGGGTGTAGGCCACTATCCTTTCAGATCATTCCTCCCTCCTTAAGAAGGAATGGTCCCCATTCCGTGAAGTTCCCTCCCAATAAATTTTTTTTGAATATGAAGAGCCATGGAAGAGAAGGGTTTTGTGTGGTTAACCCATAACTGTGATGAATGAATATCCGAGGATATAGATAACATGTAATGCTTGTGACCAACTCTGATACTGACAGTGTGCAACCTAGTAAATGGACTTTGATGAAGGGTGGGTTTGTGGATGACCCAGAACCATGAAAAATGAAGATTCGAGGATAGAGATACCCTATAATTCTTGTGACCAATTGTGATACTAACAATGTGCAGCCTAGAAGATGCACTTCAATGAGAAGGATTTTTTTTGGTTGGCCCATAACCATGATGCTAACTGTTGATGAATTAGCAGGTGTCTACATAGCCTAGGGTGGGAGGAAATGTCTCTAAATAACCCAATATGAACGCTTTTATTCTAAAACTGATGAATGTGAAGCATGTGCCTACTAAAGCGGGGTGGGAGGGAATGTCTCCAAGGGGAACCCACTCTGAATGTTGCTCCAAATTTAAAATGGGCATAACTCAGTCAATATAACTCAAAATATTTATTATAACCTTTTTTTGGAAATATAATGATCATTCTTCATCTTCTCATGTGTTTTATATCGCTATATAAAGGCTCTGGAAACTTAGATTCACACTACAACAGTCCCATGGTCATAAAATTTCAGAAAAATAAATAGCTGATTTTAAATCAACGATAATTCCCTCGTCCGGAATTCGATTCGACCGATTTGTTTTTTGAAATTAGGTGATTTGTTAAGGGGAGCTCAGATATAGAATAATTTCTATGAAAATTTTCACTAAAATACTGGAAAAAATAACAGTAGAGCTGACGTCCATGAATTGTAGTCTGAAAAATTTCTGCAACATTGCTGATTTTAAATCAACCATATCTCCCTCATCTGGACATCGATTGGACAATTTTTTTTTTCCGAAATTAGATATTATTTCACAATGAATACATAAATTCTATTTATTTCTGAATATTTTTCACCATAGTTTCATATTTTCTCTGCAAACTCACCCTCTAAAAAATTCCTGCAAAAGAATGAAAAAAAACAAAAATTCTTCGTTCTTTACCCAAGAAAGTGCTCTGTGGAGGTCATGGAACCTGCATGTAGTTTGGTAAATATGTAAGAAAAATGTTGAAACTGAAATATGCTTCAAACCCTCATTCCCATGGATTCGTAACCTGAATCTTATACCACTAGTCCGGATCTTGAGAGGATGTCATCAAGATCTAAAAAACTAAAATGGATCTTGGGGGGGACCCCCAAGATCCAAAAAATTGAAATGGATCTTGTGGGGGGAGACCCCCAAGATCTTAAAATTTGAAATTCCAGAAGAAAATAGAGGACACACAATAAATAAAACCACAATGATTTTTTTTATCAAAACAAAGAATAACTTTAGAAGCTACATTGTGGTGGAAAATCTATCAGTTTACAAGATGTGGCCTTTTACTTATAGCATTTTTTATAGTACCACAAGTAAATTCCATGGGTGGGTAAATGCCATGGGTGAATGAATACTATGGTGGAATAAACACCATGGGCATATGTCACTTACAATACAATAGGTGGATAAATACAATGGGTAATGAATACCATGGGTGGATGCCATTTACGATACCATGGGTAAATTCCATGTGTGGATGAATACCATGGGTGGATACATACGATGGGTGAATGACTACCATGGATAGATGTCACTTACAATACCATGGGCAGATAAATACCATGGGTGGATGAATACCATGGCTAGATGAATACCATGGGTGTAAGTCACTTTCCATTCAGATCAACAACTCCACTTCTAGTGACAATATTAACGTGTGGTTCATCATTCCTTATCTCAACAGTCATCATTTGGATGTTCTGCGTGGGTTGCTGATTCATTTTTTCTTGCATATTTTCCAAAAGCACATGAAAATATTCAATTACATGATCAAAGGATTTTCAATACTTACATGTCGTAGTGGTATTCAGGAAGTCTCTTGCAAAATGGCCTACATGGATGCAGTTGTAGAAAATGATTTGTACACCTCCTTGACCTCTTCCTTTATAAAATCCTCGATCATCATGTTGTCCATTGTCCTCGTGTGTGCGCTCTTCTATCTAAAGTCTATAAGTATCAGCACTGTGCTCCATCATTAGATCATAACTTCGAAAGTTACTCTCATCATGTCCTACTGACTTACAAAACTTACAAAACATATTCCTTGGGGTCTGCACATATTTATACAATAAATAGAAATATTCTGAGTGATGTTGGTCCCTAGTCCTACCGATTTCACACCACATACTCGACCATGTATTCAATGGATTTGTTGCCCCACTAGCCATGTAATTCCTTAATATAGGGCACTGCTCTTTAGAATGGCCCTCTGATTTTCACTTGGTACACCATACTTATTCTCTGATTTCTTTTCCCTTCTTAATGTATTGCAGTTGCAAGGTCAAGTTGCTAGCTGACTTTGAATCTATTGCATACCTACATTAGTGTCTCCTATAGGCAAAGCTTCGAACTTCATCGCAATCCCCAGAGCTTTGGCTTGATTTTCTATCTTTTGTTGCATTAATGGAAACCTGATTTGTGGTAGCAGCGCAACTATAAACCATTTTTTATGTTGTTTTGGAGGTACGTTGAAGCTCACTTGATCCAATAAAACCTTAAATCTTTGATAAAAATCCCAAACAAACTCAATAGTTTTTTTTATCTCCTTTAATTATAATGCACTGTGACTCAGACTTCGACATTCTTAACTCTTGTATCAGTGCTTTCTTAATATCTACAAATGTACCATTCTAATTAGTTGAATACTTCATATACCATGTTAGTGATCTATATCGCAGTGTCGTAACGAGATGTGCCTTCTTTATATATTCATCATCAATCTGCTTCATTGTCCATACAGCTTCAGTTAGAAACCAAAATTGTTTTGGATCCTCTGATTTAGTTCCTCTGAAGACAAGTAGCTTAATATCATTAGCCATACCTATTTTTGGAGGGGAATAATAATGGGGATGGGGAGGGGGAGGAGGGGTAGGGGGAGTAGGGGGATTATGGGGGGGATGGAATGCTAAGACTACTCCAACTTCTACTAGATTCTAACTTTGGCAAACTTTCAGCCTGGAAGGGAGGATACCGCAGAGTTACCTGGGGGTTCTTTGGGTAGTTTTCTTCTTTTTCAACTTCATATTCACTCAAAAGAGGGCTATAATCAGTCTCTATGAAGGTCTTCAGGTCTTGTTCACGATATCTCTTTCTAGTATCTACTCTATACCTTTTTCCGCTTCGTGTTGTACGAATTTCTTTCTTAAATTTACTTCTTCCTCCAAACATAAGTAAAATATAAATCTAATTGCATATGTAAAACTCCCTTTTCACACAGAAACATATTAATCTAGAGTTTCAAAGATTTCAGATACTTACCTCTTAGTCCTTTGAAGAATCTTCACTCTGCTTCATTGTAAGACACAGTCGAGTCTATAGCAAACTCAATAATGAATCTACCCAAGATGCTATCAATCCAGAAATCAACAATCCTTGAAATATTGTTGTTAGTGCTCTTGAGTCGTTGTATGAGTTCAAGAGTCCATGTTGTAGGTTCGTAGTTCTTAAAGTAGTCCTTCCCTTCAATCAACCTTGATATCCACTCGTACAATTCACTAGGAATGATCCGAAGAAAATTTTGTATTTCTCTGTGAAAATATACCTCTACAACCAAGCCTCAGATGTTAGACAAGGATTTTTATTTTATTAATCTGAAAATTCTTGCTCCTTTTGGACTATCCAATCTTGAATTTCCTTCTTCAATGGATGCCACATCCACATATCCCTCAAACAGATATCGGTCCTAGAAACAGAACCATTTTTTGGCTTGTTTGGGCTTGACCCAGGTTTGATCTATTCTTCGCACCAACAAAACCATTGGTCATTGGCCCTTTTGGCAATGAATTACAAGCAGATCATAGTATCATCTGAAGGGACTATGGGTGGTTGCAGAACTAGATTTCTACAGCCTTGAGGGATTGTGTGATGTGCGATGTAGATCCTATATCAAGATGTTGTAGGAATCCCTTGAGAAATAGAGAATGCGTTAATGGATCATTTCTTTTATATCATTTAACAACCCCCAAAAATGATGAAAGAACCCTAAAAAATACTCATTTCAGACAAATGACACCCTTCAAAGTACAATTTCATTTTGGTATCCCATTATTTGGAGTAATTTTGATATCCCTTTGGAGGAAACATAAATGTGAAAACATCAAAAATTTGTTTAAATATTCTGAAGGGTTATTCCTCTCTTCAAACGAGGTTCTAATGGTGAGATGATAATTTCCACGGTGTTAAAAACCCTTACCCATGTTAAATATTAATGAGATTAATTTTAGAGCATGTTAGATATGATTATGAAATTTATTTATCATGGTTTATTTTGTTGATTCCCCAATGGAGGCATATTTACTTGTTGGAAACTATGAAGACCAATATTATATGAACTGGATAAGCTCTTGCTATGAAAAATCCTAGTTTTTAGTGGAGCACATTGACACCTTCATATCCCATGTACATAATTTGGTATTTGAGAATCTCAAATTTCAAGTGCAAACACTAGTTAGATACGGAATTAAATTCCACATCCATGCCAATGAGTACCCATTATGCATACTTTTGAGAAGACCCAAATTGATAAAAATTGAAGATATATTAAAAAGGTGTATTCAACATTTCCAAGAGTTTGCTTGTAAAGGAAAATGGACCCCACGAGGATTAGAAGGGACACCTACCAAAAATAACCACATAACATGTGGCAAGCACAAAAGTGCCTATGCAACAACGAGGAAGCCTTAATGAATCTACAATCAAGGTGAGGTTGACACATTGCAAGAAAAATAATGACAAAACGATAACAAATTCTAGTGACTATTGGCATTTGAGAAAGTTGAAGGAAAAACTGGACAAGATCAAGGGTGGTACACTTTCTTTTAGCCTTGAATTGTTGGCATAGGAATAACATAGCCTTAAATAAGCTTTAAAGCCAAGAAAGCTTGTTATTTATTATTTTCATTTCCATGGTAAATCCTCTATATTTTATAATATGTTATTGAATCAATTACTATTTTTTATTCTTTACGTAATTATAGAGTGAAATCTAAAGATATCAACTTATAGTATAAGACAATTATACTTTGGTAATGGACAAAAGCTAGGTCACTTGACACATTGAAAATGGTAGAAACAAGATAAAACAATTACCATTTTACATGATGGTGATACAAATTCAATCATACAACTAATGCACATAACTAAAATCATATTGAGTTCAATCCATCTCTAAACCAAAAACACATCAACAAAGAGGCTCTAAATGGCCTACAGAGACCAAAAAAATCATGTTGTAACAAATAACTAATACTACATCTCATCAAAATGATTGCCTATATTGGGATCCTCATCATCAACGCCCCCTTCTAAGCATTAACATGTGAATTGAAAATTTTGTTTGAGTCATGGTGCCTTTTTAGTAGGGCCATGATAGAGGCCCTTCAACAATTTGATAATGGGGTAAAACCCACAGTCCCTATTTAATATAAAATTTCAACCTCAAGGTGCATTCATAATTCCTTGCCCAATCAACTCCCCAATCTGGGCAACCTCAACATGTTCTAATTTCTTGGACTAGCAATTTAAATAAATCCGTGTGATTTTAATATCTCAATCTGAGATTGAGATATTAATTTAAATTCCTCCTTTATTTATGAACTCCTCAAAGCATACAAAAATACTCCTTTAATAATAATCCCACAAAAGACCCGATCTTGTATCAAAACCCTTAGCACACTTTATAAATAAATAAATAAATAAATAAATAAATAAATAAATAAATAAATAAATAAATATATATATATATATATATATATATATATATATATCGGCCACAAGATTTTATGCATTCAACTGATCTATGCTTCTAAGGTTCAAACCTTCCTCATCCCACATATATGATTGCGCTCATACTCTCGATGCATAAGTTAATAGAGCCAGACTTTAAGTAAAACCAAACCCCATAATATAGCAAATCTCCTAAGTTTGGATTAATACCAAGGCATCCGGATATAAAACAACTATATCGTATAACCTTTCATGCATGAACTAAACCCATATCGAACCCTCTCCATAACATACAACAACATTCGCCGAACTTCATAAAAAATCTTCACGCATTAAACTTTAATTAAACCTTGACTGGGTTAATACACGAAAACCACACAACGGTCCCACCGTAGGTTGAACTTACCTCGCCTTAAGTGCCGACGGGATCAAACAGTCCACAAGTTATTGCGTTTCAATCAACGATCCAACGAACGTAGTTAAGTTTCGCATTTTTTTCCCCTCCAGACTTTAACGTCCCAAAAAAATGTGACATATGCGGTTTTCAAAAACTTCTTGAGGACACGTGTTGGTCAAAGACCAATATCACCTTATTTTTATAAAAAAAACTTTCCACCCTTTTGATCGCACGATACCACTGGTTTCTCACACGTTGGTTTCACTGTTCATGCTCCTTTTGGTTCCGCCTTTCTCCCACACTCAAGGTTCCATCCTCGCCTTGTTCCGTTCTTTCATGCATTCCACTCATTTATAAGTGGCCCTTGTCTCACTAACACAGTATTAGTATATGTATAATGCATAGTTGCATTTCACTGTGCCTTCGAGGTTCTATCACCCCGAATTTACCAATCTCCAAGTTTGACTCTCACCACCGTGGTAGATTAAGGAATGGGATGTCTTTCTGACCTTCCTGCGCCTCTATAATCATCATAAGCACGTTAACCCTGGACGTGAATTCAACCCTCACTACTTCTATGCAGAGAATTTTTCTTTGGCTTCTTACACGGAATCCTTATAAAGGTCTGCTCCTTTTAACAGATTTCGTTCACCCATCACTAACTCAACGCCCAAAACTTCAGTTCCAAGATATTCATTCAACTGCTTAACTAAGTTCGAAATGCCCTTTTCACTAGGTTAACCCAACCAGCTGGCAGAGTGCTAACCCATACACTCTTCTACACTTTCTTCCTATAATGCATAGGCAGAATGTTAAGCTAATTTCAGAATCTTCCTCATGCCCAGTTCAGGAAGATTCAAGGCACTCTCACAGGAATTTAGTTCAAGAAATACTCACGCAATCTTGAGACAAATCCATTCATATAAGAGTCACAGGAGTTCAACCATTCTCACATGGAATTTAGGCAACAAATGCACAGTACTACTGAGACAAATTCCTTATTTATATAATGAATGAATTTACAACTTCTAGCTGGCCATATCTTCGATCAAATGGCCCTTCCATATCCCTACTCTGCCTCTTCGGCCTTCTAACCCTATGAAATTATATACAGTCTTTGCAGGTCTCTCCCTATTATGTCTTTTAGGCCTATTTTATACAAAAACCACAGAATCGACTCAATTCCTCTAACTGCTCAAAAACTCTTCAAATTCCCAAACTGTTGACTTTAGACTAGACCCTAAACGGAAACTGACTATATCTTCATGTGCCCACTAATCATTCGGGTAGTTATACTTTTCTCTAGATTTAACTAAAAATCCCTCAATTTATTCAATAATTACATGAGCAAGAAAATATAAGACCTCCTATGTCTATCTATATACAAAATATCGTCTTGGGCCTAATGCCCCTACATCAGAATCCCTAGGTTCAAATTATTCATGATCTCCTGATCATGTGCTTTCATATTTATCTTCCTGGATCCCAAACCTTGTTCTGCAACTGGTCATCTGTTGTAGTGTTCTTCTTTTGTATTCCTCCTGGCTTCCATACTTTGTGCTGTAGCTTTCCACTGGCTACACTTTTATATCCTCTTTCTGGTTTTATTTTGCTGCTACTTCTTTGTTTCTTTGCTGCTGTCTTTTTCTCAGTCACCTTCATCATCAGTCCTCTCACAAATTCAATTTCTTGATCTAATGTGTCTTCTGACTACTGGATACCACTCTTCCTTGATTGTTGAGCTTCTACTTCCTCTTGCTGTAATCTCGTGCTTGTTGTAGTTATTCCTACTTCCATGCTTACTTCAGCTGTGTCTGTAGCTCTGCTTACTGCCACCCAATCATCCATACCCTCTTTTCTTCTACTATAGAAAAATTCTTCTTGATTGCCAAATGTGACAATTCCTCCTCTCTCTGACTTCAGCAATTCTTCAGACTGGTATTTAAATTTCCAGTCATCATCCTCATCTCTTATATTCTTCTGGACTAAACATGTCTTAGTCCTTCCATCAGTACCTGCAGTCATAAAACAACCACCAAGATTATAAAACCTTTGTGTCTCTTCCTCTTCTTCATGCAACACTTCAATTTTTTGCTTCAACATTTCCTCCAGCAACACTCCAAGCTGATGTTCTGGAATTCTACACTCTTTTCTGGATGTTTTTTGCAAACATTTTAGCCATCTCCTTTGGCCAAACACATCATCAATATGCTGCAACTCAGTTTCAGCATCTTCTTCTTTTGCCTTGGAAATCTTCAACAATTTCCTTCCTTCTTCTTGCTTGATTCTGCTAGTCACATCAAGTCCTTCAAATACCTCATTTTCATCTTCTATCAGAGTAAAACTCTGACCTTCCACTACTGTAGCAGCCCTAGAAGTCTTCCATACAACCTTCTTTCCAATCTTCTCTTGGCTACTCGAACAAGCCAACTCTTCTCTGCTATCAACAGTAACAAATTTCTGCACATGAGACATGACTGTCTCATCTTCTTTCAGCTGCTTATCTTCATTCTGCAATCCCCAATTCTGAAATTGAGGCTTTCTCTCTTGTATTGAATCCTGCTGATTCAGCATACTCTCCAGCAGCTCAATTTCTCCATTCCAGGGACCAAACATTCCCACAGAATTCTTCTCCCATTTCAATTGACTGCCCAATGCTGTCAACTTACCTTCAACATCAACAAGATTTGCATTCACCAAAATTTTTTTAGAATCATAAGGCCTCAGAGCCTTTCCTTCCTCTACCAGCATCTCAGTATGTTTTCCTGCAATTATTTTCTTCTCCATCAGCACATCAGTATGCTGATTCTAATCCTTCAAACAATCTTCGAGACTATCAGTCAGTCTCCCCTCTGCGTCATCCTCTTCAAGGATGTCTCTCTGCTCTAGTTCATAAAAATTAACTCTCTCATTCTCAGTAATCTCTGCCTTTACCATCTGAACATCCTTTCTCTTTGTTTCTGTCCTTTGCTCTAGAACACTTAATTCATGCCACAATCTCAGCATATCCTCTAAGAAAACATCTTCACAATCTTCACTATCTTCTGCTGTCACTATCTCCTCAGCCTTCATCAGAAAAGAATTCTGATTTCCCATCTCTGCAAAAACTTCAGCTATCTATCCATCACCCTTCATTTGTCCAAAAAGAAATTTTTCATTATCAACATTAATGACAAATTCATCATCATCAAACACAACTCCCTTGAAACAATCTCTTTCATTAAACAAGGAATTAATGAATTCCCTTTGTTGCAATAACACAATCTGATCTTCATTTGAAAGATACTCATCATATCTTGCTTGGCAACAGTCAGCTTCATTTGTCACAGTTCCATCATGTGAACTGTCTTCATTAACACCTGCACTCATACACAACTTGTCAGTTTTAAAAACATAAGACCTCATGGTCTCATTTGATGAATCAATCATCAAATATTCTTGTTGTCCCAAGTCTTGCATATACTTCAGAGATTCTTCAGTGGTCTCTTCTTCAAATTCCTCAAGCTATTCCATTTTTCAGCTTCTGGCCATCATCATAAGCTAAATCTCCTATGCTTCCAATATGTTGGAAAGCAGAACCTTTCTCCAACTGTGCATGGACCTCTTCAAAACATCTGGCTGTTCCATTTTCCTTCTCAGTGAGAACATCAACAGTTTGTTCTCTCTCACCTATTGTTCCTGCAACCATACAAAATATGTCAGATGTAAGGCTCTTGGACCCCTTGGTCCCACTTGAAGCTTCAGTCTTCAAGTCCTTCTTCAAATACTCAATAACTCTGAGTATTTCCTTCTTCTTCTGAGCATTTTCCATTTGCCCTTTCTTCCTTTGTGGCCTCTGCCACTTTACCTTCTTCTGCATGAGCCAAACAACTCTTTGGTTTTCCTCTATCATCCTCTCCAGATCATAAAGCTATTTACTGATCTCAACTATCTCTTTCCAATATTCTTCATCAGTGAGTCTCTTCCTTATGCCATTTGCTTTGGCATCTTCCCTCACTCTTCTGTTGTGGCCTCTCTCAGAACCTCTGCAATCTCTGCTGTGGCTATCAGTAGCCATTTTCTCCTCCATGAGTTCTTCACTCACAAGCTACACTAAGCCTCTGCAACAACAAGCTTTCTTGCTACAACTTACCTCACCAATCCCTTCCTTCGGATCCAGCTTTTGGCAAGTACTGGTCCCCTTTTGGTGGAACCTTCTAAGCAGTCTCTTCTGCTCTCTAGGTTTCACTCTGCAACTTTCTCTCAAGAACGCCTTTGTTCTTCCTTCATCCAACCTTAGTTGGGAATCCTCCAGGTTTTGCCACATTTTCTCTGCACTCAGAATCCCTTACTGGACTCTTTCATCACTGCTCTCAAAGCTGTGATCTACTTCTTGCTGAGATTCCTTCAATTGCTTGCACTCTGCATTCTGCAAACAATACCTTCAAACCAGAGTCAAATAAGGCTCATCACTCACCTCCCAAGATCCCTGAATGATCTTGCTTCGTTTTTTTTTTTCACCTGCACTGCATCTCTATCTGCTGCAATCTCCAAGACACTCAGTCTTCAACTCCATATTCTGCACATCTGGAGACCTTCACTTCATACTCAATCAAATCTGCAATTTCTTTGTTAAACAGATTTAAACATCAACTTTTCTTTCCTGTTTCAGTACATGTGCAATTCAAAAATCAATTTTCAAAGAGCTATTCCAATTCTAGCTCTGATACCAGTTGATAACGGGGTAAAACCCAGAGTCCCTATTTAATATAAAATTTCAACCTCAAGGTGCATTCATGATTCCTTGCCCAATCAACTCCTCAATCTGAGCAACCTCAACATGTTCTGATTTCTTGGACTGGAAATTTAAATAAATATGTGTGCTTTTAATATCTTAATCTGAGATTGAGATATTAATTTAAATTCCTCCTTTAGTTATGAACTCCTCAAAGCATACAAAAATACTCCTTTAATAATAATCCCACAAAAGACCCGGTCTTGTATATATATATATATATATATATAAATAAAAATATATATATATATATATATATATATATATATATCGGCCACAATATTTTATGCATTCAATTGATCTATGCTTCTAAGGTTCAAACCTTACTCATCCCACATATATGACTGCGCTCATACTCTCGGTGCATAAGTTAATAGAGCCAGACTTTAAGTAAAACCAAACCCCGTAATATAGCGCATCTCCTAAGTTCGGATTAATGGCGCCTGGATATAAAAGAACTATATCGTATAACATTTCATGCATGAACTAAACCCCTATTGAACCCTCTCCATAACATACAACAACATTCGCCGAACTTCATCAGAAATCTTCACGCATTAAACTTTAATTAAACCTTAGCTGGATTAATACATGACAACCACACAAGGGTCCCACCGTAGGTTGAACTTACCTCGCCTTAAGTGCCGACGGGATCAAACGGTCCACAAGTTATCGTGTTGCAATCACTGATCCAATGGACGTAGTTAAGTTTCACATTTTTTTCCCTCCAGACTTTAACGTCCCAAAAAAACACAACATACGCGGTTTTCAAAAACTGCTTGAGGACACGTGTTGGTCAAAGACCAATATCGCGTTACTTTTATAAAAACAACTTTCCACCCCTTTTGATCGCACGATACCACTGGTTTCTCACGCGCTAGTTTCACTGTTGATGCTCCTTTTGGTTCTGCCTTTCTCCCACTTTCAAGGTTTCGTCCTCGCCTTGTTCCATTCTTTCATGTGTTCCACTCCTTTATAAGTGGCCCTTGTCTCACTAACACGGTACTAGTATATGTATAATGCACAGTTCCGTTTCACTGTGCCTCTGAGGTTCTATCACCCCAAATTTACCAGTCTCCAAGTTCGGCTCTCACCACCGTGGTAGATTAAGGAATGGGATGTTTTTCTGGCCTTCCTGCGCCTCTATAATCATCATAAGCATGTTAACCCTGTACGTGAATTCAACCCTCACTACTTCTATGCAGAAAATTTTTCTTTGGATTCTTACACAGAATCCTTATAAAGGTCTGCTCCTTTTAACAGATTTCGTTCACCCATCACTAACTCAACGCCCAGAACTTCAGTTCCAAGATATTCATTCAACTGCTTAACTAAGTTCGAAATGCCCTCTTCGCTGGATTAACCCAACCAGTTGGCAGAGTGCTAACTCATACACTCTTCTACACTTTCTTCCTATAATGTACAGGCAGACTGTTAAGCTAATTTCATAATCTTCCTCATGCCCAGTTCAGGAAGATTCAAGGCACTCTCATGGGAAGTTAGTTCAAGCAATACTCACACAGTCTTGAGACAAATCCATTCATATAAGAGTGACGGGAGTTCAACCATTCTCACACAGAATTTAGGCAACAAATGCATAGTACTACTGAGACAAATTCCTCATTTATACAATGAATGAATTTACAACTTCCAGCTGGCCAGATCTTCGATCAAATGGCCCTTTCGCATCCCTACTCTGCCTCTTCAGCCTTCTAACCCTATGCAGTTCTATACAGTCTTTGCAGGTCTCTCCCTATTATGCCTTTTATGCCTATTTTATACAAAAACCACAAAATCGACTCAATTCCTCTAACTGCTCAATAAATCTTCAAATTCCCAAAATCCTGATTTTAGACTAGACCCTAAGTAGAACTGACTATCTGTTCATGTGCCCACTAATCATTCGAGCATTTACATTTTTCTCTAGATTTAACTAAAAATCCCTCAATTTATTCAATAATTACATGAGCAAGCAAATATAAGACCTCCTATGTCTATCTATATACAAAATATCGTCTTTGGCCTAATGCCCCTACATCACAATCACTACCATCAACATCTAGGTATATAGAGAGCTTGGAGCTCTTGATTAAATGATAATTCCATACCTTCATACATGAAAAAATCGAATAGAAATGCTACAATCCGAAAAATTGTAAAGTATATTGGGTATTGATTGAGATCTAAGATACATATATGTGAGTGAAGTACATTACAAAAGGGAAAATACATATTTTTGAGTGAAATTGGTAACAAATGGGGGTAAGGATATGTTATATAACTTCGGCAAGAAGAAACGCACAACAAAGTTAGACAATAAATAATAAGGTAAATAATAAACATTTTTGAGTGAAATAAGTGACAAAGAGACAAATGCATATTTTAAGTGAAATAGATAAAAAAGGAGTTGTATATCGATACAACAAAATAGCTCGGACATGAGTAAATCTAAGAGTTTTAAAACTATAATATATAGCACTTTATTATAGTGACTATCAGTAATTGAAATATCCATCTAAACTAATTGGTTAAAAAATTGTTACAATCTAAATCATATATATATATATATATATATATATATATATATATATATAAACCAAAACCATTCTGAACTCCAATAACTGACTAAATAAAGTCACAAATAACATGATCCAATACCATATTGAATTTCCATTCCAAAATATTGAACAGTACTCATAGTCTCCAAAATTCCCTTTCAGTAAAGAAAAATAAGAATAAACCAAAACCATTCTAAACTCCATTCATCTGACTAAATAAATTCACAAATAACATGATCCAATACCATCACACCAAATACATGATCCAATACCATCACACTAAATACATTCACAAATAACATGATCCAATACCATATTGAATTTCTGTTCTAGAATATTGAACAATACTCATAGTCTAAATAAATTCACAAATAACATGATCCAATACCATCACTGACTAAGTAAATTCACATATAACATGATCCAATACCATATTGAATTTCCGTTCCAGAATGTTGAACAATACTCATAGTCTCTAAAATCCCCTTCAATAAAGAAAAATAAGAATAAACTAAAACCATTATGAACTCCATTTAACTGACTAAATAAATTCACAAATAAGATGATCCAATACCATCACACTAAATAAATTCACAAATAACATGATCCAATACCATATTGAATTTCCGTTCCAGAATATTGAACAGTAATCCATTTAAAGAAATATAAGAATAAACCAAACCCATTCTGAACTCCATCTAGCTGACTAAATAAATTCACAAATAACATGATCCAATACCATCACACTAAATAAATTCAAAAATAACATGATCCAATACCATATTGAATTTCCGTTCCAGAATATTGAACAGTAATCCATTTAAAGAAAAACAAGAATAAACCAAAACCATTCTCAACTCCATTTAGTTGACTAAATAAATTCACAAATAACATGATCCAATACCATCGCTGACTAAATAAATTCACAAATAACATGATCCAATACCATATTGAATTTCTGTTCCAGAATATTAAACAATACTCATATTCTCCAAATCCACTCTCCAAAATCCCCTTCTCTAAAGAAAAATAAGACAAAGAAAAAACCCAGACAAGAGCCTTCTTACTGGTCAACAGTTTAAAGATTTTGAAGCCTGTATTTAAAAAAAATATTCTCATACCAATATCCTTGCTTGCTTTGAAACTCTATTCAAATACATCACTTCTTCCAAAAACTTTACATACCCTGGACCGTCATAATCCAAGTCATCAGTTAAACGGAGTTCCATCTTCTCTAGAGTAGGGGTGCTTTGAAGAAAGCAATCTAATACTCTGATTTTCCCATCATGAAACTCAGTTATGTCTACGTAAACCTGTATCGTTCGGAGATGAGAGAGTGGGGATCTTAGACATGCAAGTATGGGATATTTGGCTAGTTCCTGCATTGCATTTCAAAACCACAATAAGTCAACTCTGCACTCATTTACAATATAAAAGACAAGAAGACAAACATATTCATATGAGCGTCATGGCACTAGAAAATTTGGCCCAATTTCCGATGGCCACTTCATCGCTATTCCGACACATAGTCGTCGTAAGAGCGACATTTTGAGGCCAGACAAAACGTGGTCAGTCATTACGTCGCAATTCTAACGCTTTTCCAAAGTGTTGCAATACCAACACTTTTTCTGACGTTTTGCAAAGTGTTGCTATTCCGACGTTTTATAAGCGTCGTTCTTCCAACGAACCAAAACTATCGGTCTTTTGACGATCGCCAACTGTTGGTCTTCGGACGAACCAAAACTGTCGGTCTTCTAACAATCACCAACTGTCGGTCTTTCGACACTTTTCATGTTTTCAAAAAACGTCGCAATTCTGATGTTATGGCTTGCAACATTTAATTTTGAAGTTTTACAGACCGTCGTAATTCTGATGAAATATCATCTGATGTTTAGAATGTCGTTTGTCTGACGCTTATGTAACGTCGCTTTACCGACGAAAAATTTAAAAATATTTAAAAAAAAAACGTCGGTCTTCCGACGATTGAGACATCGGTCTTCCGACGAAAAAGTAAAAATATTAAAAGAAATAACGTCGCTCTTCCGATGATCGAGGCGTCACTCTTCTGATGAAAATGTCAAATATTAAAAAAAAATAACGTCGCTCTTCCGACGATAAAGGTGTCTTTTTTCCGACGAAAATGTCAAAATATTAAAATAACATAATGTCTCTCTTGTGACGTCTAAGGCGTCGGTATTATGACGACACATTACAAAAATTAAAAAAAAAATCATAGTAGGTAAAAACCTACGATAAATATAATGACCCATGCAACAACTAGTATTGTGGGATGGTGTCGATCCGAACAAACTTCTTCGAACACGAATTTGAGAAACTACCATATATTTTATATGTATCGATCGAGTATCTATGTTTTCGAATCATTATTGAAGTTGTTGTTTCATTTGCTTCTGTTACCGACCTATGCCTTGTGAGTGTGGTTAGTTGGTAATGTGAGTGGGGCTTAATCCAATGACTTCAGCTTAATCCAATGAATTCAAGACAATACACCATTATAATAGAGCCAATGCCTTTGAGCCAGTACATGACCCGAGCTTATAGGAAAATGAGTTCAGGCCAGTACATGACCAGGGCTTCCGATTCAAAGCCTTTGATCCAATGCACAACCATATTAAAGCCAACGCCTTTGACCAAAATCATAATAGAAATTATGATCCAATTCATAACAGAGCTCGGAAAACTATACTAGATCTTACATATTCAAGCCCATAGACAATCATAATAGAGATTATGAGCCAATGCCTTCAAGACAAATTACAACAGGGTTTATGGGCCAACACATTCAGTCCAAATCATAAAAATACTTACCAAACAATGCTTTTAGGCTACAGGTATATTTATTTTCACACCCAATTTAATTCCGCCAAATGTTCAACAATGAAAACAGATGTATAGAGCAGCAACAGTTGTAGCTTCTACAATCGAGTTAGTAGCTTCGACCCTTTCTGAAGCCCTAATTTTAGATTCTCTTATTTATTCAACAATGAAAACAATGTCTGCAATCCAAGTTATCTGCAATCCTAAATCTTACAGGGTTTAAGGCCATAAATTGTTGGGTTATTGTTTTTTATGGTTTAGTTTATAAGTCCAAGCATTATGAAAACATCCATTGTTCAGAGATTACATTGGCTAAAGACAACTTTATTGTTTGTTTGGATGTATGCAGGAGGCGGAGCTCTCATATACAGGTACCTTGATCTGATCAAGTCTTAGTATCCGATCCAGTCCTAGTAGTAGTGGAGTTACTAATCTTAGTTAGATTGGAATTACACCTTGCAATTTGATAAGAGTTTGTATTGCCTGATGAACAAAATGCAACTTTAATTGCAACCAAAAAAAAGGCAATCCTCTTGTAGAGTCCATAAAGGTGGTAGTTCTATATGGCCAGGCTTCACTTGAAAAAACATGTCTGCCATTACATTTTTAGTCTGCTCTTCCAGACATAGCTGGGGCAAGGATGAAATGCATGCTCAAGAGTTCAACTTTCAGGGCAAAAACTTGAGAAATTTAAAGAAATTGCACCTAAAATTCTTAGTAGCACCTACCTTCATTGGCAATGGCACTTTTGGTACATATAAACAGTAGTAAAAATGAATAGATGAGAAATAAAGGAAGAAAAACTGGACTCAATGCCTGTCTTGGACTTGCAAGATGAGAAATAAAGGCACGTTGACAGGCCATCTCACATAGACTTGTGAGGACAATGCAATTTTATGGCAAACAACAGCGCAAGCCACACATCTCAAAACAGAACCCACACAATGCAACATAGCAAGCAAGAATGCTCATCTTGTACAAGGGTAACCCAATAATCACTAGAATGTTATATCGATATGTAATAAGTTGTGATGGCTTGGCATTGATGAGAAAAATGGGAAAGACGTTAAAAATAATAAAATAAAGATAGGAATATGGAAATGAGGGATGGATAACTTAAAGGCCATAGAGTATGATGAAAATACACGATACAATTTTGACAGCAAGAGTTAACGATGATACACTAAAACCACCCAATTAAAAAAACACTGCAAGTTGTACCTATAAAAGAAACATTATAAAAACAAAAAATTGTGTATCTAGTACCAAAAATTTTGACAGCAAGAGGCAAAAATGATACACTAAAACCAACAATGATTCACAAATAACATGTTCTAATACCATATTGAATTTCCGTTCCAAAATATTGAACAGTACTCCATTTAAAGAAAAATAGGAATAAACCAAAACCATTATGAACTCCATTTAGCTGACTAAATAAATTCACAAATAACATGATCCAATACCATCACACTAAATAAATTCACAAATAACATGATCCAATACCATCACACTAAATAAATTCACAAATAACATGATCCAATACCATATTGAATTTATGTTCAAGAATATTGAATAGTATTCCATTTTAAAAAAAAAAGAATAAACCAAAACCATTATGAACTCCATTTAGCTGACTAAATAAATTCACAAATAACATGATCCAATACCATCACTGACTAAATAAATTCACAAATAACATGATCCAATACCATATTTAATTTTTGTTCCAGAATATTAAATAGTACTCATAGTCTCCAAAATCCACTCTCCAAAATCCCCTTCTGTAAAGAAAAATAAGACAAGAAAACGAACCTAGAAAACCTTCTTACTGGTCCACGGTTTAAAGATTTTGAAGCCTGTATTTAAAAAGAAGATTCTCATACCAATATCCTTTCTTGCTTTGAAAGTCTATTAAATACATCACTTCTTCCAAAAACTTTACATACCCTGGATTGTCATAATCCAAGTCATCAGTTAAACGGAGTTCCATCTTCTCTAGAGCAGGGGTGCTTTGAAGAAAGCAATCTAATACTCTAATTTGCCTATCATGAAACTCAGTTATGTCTATGTAAACCTGTATCGTCCGGAGATGAGAGAGTGGGGATCTTAGACATACAGGTATGAGATATTTGGCTAGTTCTTGCATTGCATTTGAATACCACAATAAGTCAACTCTGCACTCATTTACAAAGTAAAAGACAAATATATTCATGGAAAAAAAACATGTTAATATGAAGATGAACCAAATTTTTTTTTATCACCGATGAACCAAAATACAACATACAAATACGCAGAATAGATGAGCCTTTTTATTAATATGGAGGTGGATAAACCAGTACAACAGTTCTCAAAATATGAGACAGTCAAGCCAAACAAGCAGGCTAGAATGACCTTGAAGTCCTCCCACAACAGGGACTGTGTAACTGTTGGACTACTGGAAGGAATACTTCATTGTCCCTGCTGCAAATTCTAGGATTGCATCTACCGGCAAAATATAACAATGTAGATCTGGCAGTTTTGGAGCTCAGATGATGTCAGGATTTTAGATCCGGGCTCTATGATGAACACCCAAGACAACCTAAAAAGGATTTCCAGATCTGACAACCTTGGAAAGTCACCCTCTTAGGGCCTGCAACGTATGACTACTAGGTATGCATATCTAAAGCAATGATGAAAAAATCGCGATCGGGATATTATCGCCGAGGGGAAAAAATCGTAAAAAATCGTAAAAATCGGGAAAAAATCGGCACATACAAAAATATTCATTTTTTTTCAATTTTTTTAATATCTAAAGCATCTACATCATAAAATAAATGCATTGACACATAAATATGAAAAAGAAACTAATATATAAGATGTGTAATATCATGTCTAGTGCTATATCACACATAAAACTGAATCCTGTCCTGAATACTAAGTCCTGAGTTTCAACTCAACCTCAAAATATCAACAAAAAATATAATAATGTATCTCATATCATGAGTCATAATGTTATATACAAAGGAATGCACCAAATAACCTATACTACCGATTTCCTCTGCCCCTCTTGCGAGAAAATGTAACAACTTTCCCTCTAGACGAAGAAGCTGGCGGGGCTGGCAATGGACTCTGTTGTGCTCCAGAGCCTGAAGCACCAAGAGCTAAAGGAGGCAGACCACGTCCTCTACCGGTAGCAGGGGTAGGTGGTGTCACCTCCTCCTCCTGTTGTTGCTCCTCCTCCTCCTCCTCATGAAACTCATCATTGATTCATCGCTACTAGAAATGGGATCATCAACAACAGATACATAAACATCATCTAGCTCAAAGTCTTCAGACTTGGATTGCTCAACCTTATAACATGATAGAAATTGAAAAAGTTTAACATGCCTAACCAATGATTTTGGTTGGAGTGAAGGGTTCATCTCCTCAACCTTAAAATGCGGTAGAAAAAGATTAACATGCCTAACCAGTTGTTTTCCTTTGAGTGAAGGGTACATTCTTGTTAAGGCCACCGTAGGGGAGTTCAACAATCAATACCACCAACATCAACAAAGTTCAACAATCAATGCCACCAACATCAAGGTTCTTAAAGGACTTCATACTCTTGATCAAATGCCAATCTCATACCCTTACACATAATAGAATCAAATGGAAACAATGCAAATCCCCAAACCATGAAACCCCGAAAACCATTAAGTCTGCTGAATTTTGAGTGAAATCTAAAATTCTAGTTTCTCCATATGAAATCCAATGAGGTCGAAACCACTCTTAAACATCCTGAGTCATTTCATGGTAATGTTAAAAATTTAAGTAAAAGGATGAGAATTTAACATTACCATGAACTGCCAACAGGTTGTGTCAGGAAAATGAGAGGGCTGCAAAAATGACCCAAAAAAAAATCGATATTTGAACTTATAGGGTTGCTGTTTGATGGGCCCACGATTTTTACCAAAACAATCGCGATTTTTTCGTAAAAATCGCGATAACGATTTTTTCAAAAAATCGTTGAAAAAATCGCCGATAAAATCGGCAGCCCGGAAAACTCGCGATTTTTTCATCATTGATCTAAAGCATGAACTGATCATAACATGGATCCAATATTATACAATTAGATATGTTTCCTCCTTCCTCCTCCAATATATGCAACTACTGAATACACAACAGCTGAGTAAAACAACACTGTCAAGGATGGAGGATCTATACCCTGATGCTAGATGCAGAAATGAAGCTCAAAAATGATGGAAATAATGTGCCCATAGTGAGGAGATGGTACCTCATAGTATTTCCAGCTGAAATACTGGAAACTTCCCTCCTCCAATAGAACTACAGGACTAGATTGTGCAATCCCTTGGGGAATCACTGCTACATGGAGGTGTGTAATGTTGGCCTGCATTCTGGATATGAATATACTTCTCCCAGAAGACTGATATAGAAGAACAAGGTGAAAGGATGAATCCTCCACTAGTTTCTTAGCTGAAATGCCAATAACTACCTCCTCCTCTCAAACCGTCAAGCAGGAATGCATAATTCCTAAGACTAGATGTGTTGTAGAGAGGGGTTGAACTTGGCACCAGTGCATGATGATGTTTGACAGCTCAAAGAAACCTTCCTAGAGTGGGCACTCAAAGTCCCTTGTGGGTAACGGTGGGATTTCTGCTCAGAAACACCTATGTGCTAAAAAACACTGTAGACTTAGCTAAACAGCTGAAGCATGCATAAAAATGTCAAATGAAAAATCTAAATCTAAACAGATCAATTATCAAAATCTAAATCCATTTATGCTTTGTGAGCCTTCCATAGCCTTGGCCCACCTCATAAATGTGTTGCACATGTGGCAACTAGCTTCCATGAAGACTTCATTGTCTCTCCATGTTCTCTACCATATCTACAGTTAATTCCCACTCTCTCCATCATGTGCGCATTAGATGCATCACTTCCTTCACTATTTCACCATTAGTGCTCTATGATCTTACTTTTATTGCACCATGATCTTATTTGACTTCTTCCATTATCTCCATGATATTCTCATTAATGGCCCATGACCTCCACTCGTCCTTCATTAAGACACTTCTCCACTACTCCATTATGCAAATCTACTTCTAAATTATCCACACACGCACCAAAAGTGGATTTTATTCATCTATGAAATAGGATGACAATTTTTTCTCCAATTTAATTAAGGGATAATTAAATTAGACACATTTCCAATTTATGAAATAAATTGAATTTCACACTATATATCGCTAGGACCCATCACTACATGACATGTGGTCCCACATTAGTGTAGCTGTTGTCATGTTGTTCCTGGATACCAATTTCACTAAAAGATGACCTGTCGAACTGGGAGGATAATGATGAAGGTATAGAGCGAGAATTTGAATGGAGAGAGGAAGATTAATCTGATATTCTTGGGTTAGGAGACAACAAATAACAAGGTAAATAATAAACATTTTTGAGTGAAATAAGTGACAAAGAGACAAATACATATTTTAAGTGAAATAGATACAAAAAGAGTTGTATACCGATACAACAAAAATGCCGGGGCATGAGTAAATCTAAGATTTTTAAAACTATAACATATAATGCTTTATTATCATGACTATCAGTAATTGAAATTTCCATCTAAACCACTTGGTTAAAAATATTTTAAAATCTAAAACATATATATAAACCAAAACCATTCTGAACTCCAATAATTGACTAAATAAAGTCACAAGTAACATGATCCAATACCATCACACTAAATACATTCACAAGTAACACGATCCAATACCATATTGAATTTCCGTTCCAAAATATTGAACAATACTCATAGTCTCCAAAATCCCCTTCGGTAAAGAAAAATAAGAATAAAGAAAAACCATTCTGAACTCCATTTAGCTGACTAAATAAATTCACAAATAACATGATCCAATACCATATTGAATTTCAGTTCCAATAATTGACTAAATAAAGTAACAAATAACATGATCCAATACCATATTGAATTTCCATTCCAAAATATTTAACAATACTCATAGTCTCCAAAATCCCCTTTCAGTAAAGAAAAATAAGAATAAACCAAAACCATTTTGAACTCCATTTAACTGACTAAATAAATTCACAAATAACATGATCCAATACCATCACACTGAATAAATTCACAAATAACATGATCCAATACCATCACACTAGTTACATTCACGAATAACATGATCCAATACCATATTGAATTTCCCTCCCAAAATATTGAACAATACTCATAGTCTCCAAAATCCCTTTCGGTAAAGAAAAATAAGAATAAACCAAAACCATTCTGAACTCCATTTAGCTGACTAAATAAATTCACAAATAACATGATCAAATACGATCGCACAAATAACATGATCCAATACCATATTGAATTTCCATTCCATAATATTAAACAGTACTCATAGTCTCCAAAATCCACTCTCCAAAATCCCCTTCTCTAAAGAAAAATAAGAAAAAAAAAAAAAAAAACCAGACAACAGCCTTCTTACTAGTCAATGGTTTAAAGATTTTGAAGCCTGTATTTAAAAAGAAGATTCTCATACCAATATCCTTGCTTGCTTTGAAACTCTATTCAAATACATCACTTCTTCCAAAAACTTTACATACCCTGGACGGTCATAATCCAAGTCACTGTCATAATCCAAGTCATCAGTTAAACGGAGTTCCATCTTCTCTAGAGCAGGGGTGCTTTGAAGAAAGCAATCTAATACTCTGATTTTCCCATCATGAAACTCAGTTACGTCTACGTAAACCTCTATCGTCTGGAGATGAGAGAGTGGGGATCTTAGACATGCAGGTATGGGATATTTGGCTAGTTCCTGTATTGCATTTCAAAACCACAATAAGTCAACTCTGCACTCATTTACAATGTAAAAGACAAGCAGACAAACATATTCATATGAGTGTCATGAAAAATAATATGTTAATATGAAGATAAACCACATCTGATGGTTGGTTCGAAGGTCACTGGTTCGAAAGTCACATAAAAATTTATGAAAAATAACTATAAATCACAAATGCCAGAATTCAAATTCAAAAGCCAGAATTCAAATTCAAATATTTTATAGCGAGTTAAATTTTTGGATTCATGTAAAGTGTGAATTTAAATTAAACCATGAATTCATGTAAAGTGTAAATTTACATTAAACCATATCTATTGGATACACTGAATATACATACAAGACATAATAATAAACCAAGACATAATAAGTCAACATAAGCTACATCAATATATGCTAATTGAAAATATTTTGAAACATTGAAACAAGTTTTTCCCTATACATATAAAAGTAAAGCAGAAATTATGTTCTTACCAAGATAAAGTTGTCACGCATAGTCAAACGCTGGAGATTGGGAAGCCTCTTGAACAACAAATTGAGAAGACACATATTCCTTTTTTGTTCACTTTTAAGCAAATGCCCAACGCCTATGTCCAGCTCGATTAATGATTTAAACTTCCCCATCATCTCAATCAATCTATCCACAGAGAAATTGTAATCATTATCAGGACAGGAGTCCATTCTCAATACAGTCAAATTAATTCCACACTGCATATTGAGTCCCCAGATAAAGCATGAAAGCTCTCGAAACATTATCCCATTCACTCTCAAATATTTTATCATATATGCCCCTAGAGTACTGAGCTTCGGGTAATTTACTGTTAAATTCTCCATGCTCTCATCTACATTTAAATCTGTAATGTTTGGAGATGTGATGGCAAGCTGCTGTAGAAGACCAAAGCAGTTAGATAAGCTAAGATTTTGAAGAAGAGGACAATGTGAAATCAAGTGAGCCAAAGCGTGGTTTGTCAATTCCACAGATCTGAAGGTGCAAGAACGGAGATGGTTGAATCCAGAGAAATGGGTTGGAAGATGGGAGAGATTGTAGTTGCGGAGTTCGAGGGTAATGAGACTAGTGCAGGAGAAAAGCGCAGGAGGCGGGATTTCCCTCTCTGGGGAATCAAAGAGAGAGAGGTGTTGAACATTCCTCCATGATAAGTAGCGCACCCATTTGTGTATATTTTCGCGGTTAAACCGCCATTTGCTATTATCCTTTATGAAATGGGAATCACTAATTTCGTTTGATAGATGAAAAGCTTCCAGATCTGAGGAGCACAAGAGCAGAATTTTGGAGATAATATTCTCCACCGTTGCAATGGTTAGTGGATCAGGATACACAGGGTCCATAGGGTACCGAAGGTCCAGATGATCCACAAGGTCCTGAGGGTTCAGAAGAATATGTGGGGAGAGAATGGGAGAGAATGAGTTGGGGTAAGGCAGATCGTGGAGAGCTAGCATTCAGTCGACATTTTTATGCGGTAAGTATTTTCACCTAATAATTGTGTTGATTTGTGGTTTTATGGCTAAATATTAGTTTTTGAATTCATGCAATTATGGAATAAATTCCCTGTATTTAATTGAGCTCGCATTGAGTAGACATTTTTATGCCAGTAAGGATTTTTATCTAATGCTTGGGTTGATTTGTGGTTTTATGGCTAAATCCTAGTTTTTGGGTTCATGCAATTATGGAGTAAAGTCCTTGTATTTAATTGTGCTTATTTATGGATATATACATATATGCATAATCATTGGATAATTCATGAACTAAATAGTTTCTATATCACATTGAAAGTTTAATTAATGGTGACTTTCTGCTATGCAAAATATTTATTTACTCTTACAAGCAATTTGACCTTGATATGGTAATTGCCTCTAGAGGTGCTCTCGAGCCCACTCCGCTAGTATGGTAGATCCATCTTAACTACGAATCTATCAAGCCGCCAGAGGGATATGGTGGACATGTTGTAATGTAACACTAAGCTTAGAAACCACGAAATCCATTCCTTTAGCTTAGAAAATGTCCAATGCACTGATTTAGGAAGTTGCCTAGTCCCCCAGAATTACACAATATTCCTTGGGAATGTGCATGGAAAGTTTCCAAAAACATAAAAAAAAGGTAAAAGAGAAAAAAGCATCCCTAAAAAGAAGGATTCATTATTAGTTTCCTGAAGGTGGCACAATTTCTATTTTTAGAAATTTTCTCCAAGTGTCACTTTTTCCTTGATTTTAGGCATGTGCGTCCTAAACCCTAATTCACTCAAATATATTTAATTGACGCCTCTAGAGCTCATTTATACATTCGATATTGGAGCTATAACATTCCCAAGGAGATCAAGTAGCCTTCATTGGAGTTTGCATTTATTTTCATAGTGAGTTTTTCTTTTGTCGCCTTTTCTGTTGCTTTTAATCATTTTTCTTCTGTAAGCGTTATTTTTCTTGTTTCTCTTCATTTTTTTTCTATTTTAACTTGTATTCTCTTGTAAAAGTGTTGACTAAGTTTTTTGTTTCCCTTTCATAAGTGTCACATTAGTTTTCTTGTTTTTGCACACCGATGATCGTCATTTTGACGACTCTCCTCGCTTATTTAGTTTTCCTTCCATTTCTTGAGTTTCTTCAATTGATTCATATCTATCTATACATAATTAGTTATATATGCACTTTAACTTGCATTATCACTTAGATTTTCTTATTTCCCACACCTTCACTGGACATTTATGCACTTTACTTGGCCATGCATTGCCTTGCCAGTTGGGCATTGCGCAAGTCTGAGGCTCAATTCCAGAGCTTGGACTCTGAGACTATGTAATGCACAGTATAGGTTGCCTTACCTATGCATTGCGCAGTTCCATGGACCAATATTCCACCTTAGCCACTAAGACTACGCAATGCACAACCTCTCCCTGTCATTGCCTAGGTTGAACTGCGCATTGCACAGTCTCAAGCCTAAGGTTGCATCCTTGATTTTTGGGATTGCACAATGCACAATTCCCTCATCCAGTATCCCTCACTTGATCATGATACTATTGTGCCGTCTGAATCATCAGTTTTTGTGTTTCCTACCTGATCTTTCTTTGAAAAAGATAATGTTTTCCTGCCATGAGTGCCTTTTCCCCCTTTGCAAGTACCACGATTTTTTAGCACTTCTCTCCAATTGTCACTGTTACCATGGCACCCAAGAGAGCTTCTTCAAAAGACACCAAAAAAATTAGTACCGGGGAAGAAACTGAGAGTATGCCAATAAAATTTCTAGAGTATTCAGACTTTCAACTATTTATAGAGAAGGAATCATATCTAACATGGCAGAAAGTGATCAAAGTTTTTTCAGCAAAGAGCTTCAAAACCAATCTATGGGACCGAAAGGTATATGTTAGTGTTCAACGGTAGGGATTACACAGGGTTGCATACAGATATCTGGCCTTCCCGTGTGCATATTTCATCACCTGAATTGTTCCACATGTTGACGTAAAGACCATGAATTTGAACAATGTCATTGTACAAGCTTGCTACTTTTATGGCAGAATATTACCATCTTATGTACCCTTTTACCAAGACTGAAACAATCATGGATTCATATTTATATGCCACCAAAAACTATTTTAGCATGAACAAGGGCCTACCATCTCTTGGTTTTCCTATCTTGCAGAATCTACAATCAACAGAGCACATAAACCTTTCCCGAAGGGTGGGAAGTCTTATTGAACCAGGTTGTGAATGAGGGGAAGTCGTTCAACTGACTAGATCTATTGGCTCAAAATTTAAGAGTTCATGTAGAAAATGCTCATAATCCTCCCAAGGGCGGGAAAGAAATATTCTATAGGTCTGCATATTTACTGGATTCAATCTATGCATACAATGCATTCCTTGACATGGACTGGACTTGGAAACCTCGAGACCTTGCCATGTACATCCATTGCAAACTGCTCTTAGATTGCATCCATCGAGGAGTAATGGAGAATCTAATTGAACACTTCCGCATTCCATTGTACAAGATGATATTTGACGAAGAACCACCTTTCATGTCATTTGAAGCAATGGAGGCAGTAGCAGAGATATCAAACTGGTTTGCCTCACAGGATGGAACTTTCCTCAGAGTGTTTTGTGGTCAGAAGTTGCCGAATCTTTTGCCAAGGTATGCCACTGACAAGATTTTCATGCAAGAAGTTTCATACCAACTCTCCATAGGGTTGTCACGAGCTTTGCACAGGAAGAAGAAAGAACCATGTCCAACTCTTCCTATTCAAATTGGATTGCATGAGATCAAGAACCTGATATTCATGGATACTGAAGGAAATGCGATAAAGAAGTTTGCATTCAGTACTCAGGACTTTAATACGTATGTTCCTCATGGTATTTGCAAATATCATTGGGCAAGAATAAATTTCCAGTGGCTCACTAAGATATTTTGTTGGTCGGAGGAGGATCCATGGAAGAATTGCTATAATGCCTCCAAATCCCGCGAGTTTGTCAGTTTTACAGGAAATTTACAGGTGACTCCATAGAAGTTAGCTACACCGGAAGAAATGCTAGAAGGAGGGAGAAATCTCGCACGAGATAAGGGAAAGATAAAGGTTTCTTACAGTCCACGGGGATAATGAAGCCGCAAGATGAAAGCAGATCCTGGTATTATGAAAGCGGATTTAGAGAGAAGAACATAGGAAGAGGGAAGAGCCGAGGAGATTGGAGGAAGAAAAGAAGAAGAAAGAACAAGAAGGAATAAGAAGAGAGGTGAAGCAAAATAGCATAAGAAACAACACATAAACAAGATGAAGAGAAAGAACAGAACCGACAATCAACATAGGAGGAAAGAAAAAATATGCAAGACACGGAGCTTGCTCATTAGATTGAAGAGTTGATAGAGATCAATGACATGGAGGAGGAACCAGTGTTGCAAAATCAAGATGTCAACCTAATGCCAAGTACAAAATAGGTCACTAGTCCACCTCCACCACCTCCAGCAACAGAGTTAGCTCGAGGCGAGGAAGAGAAACTTGTTTCTCTTGATGATGATCAGGTTATGGACACATACAATATTTTGTAAAATGAAGTTCAAAGGAAGATTGTACAAGCGTGTAAGAAGAATTTTATGGATGACCTTGCATTGCCTGTATTCATTAGAGAAATTGGTGGTAGTTATAGACACCAGGAAGAATCTCGATTCCATTGTCGTTGCAAACTTGGACTTCGCAAGTGTAGCAAGGTCAGACACTAAGTATTTAATGGCCAAGAATAAGAATTTGGCACAAAAATTATAGACTGTTAGGAAAGATCTAGAACAACTCCACGCAACGACTCAGAATGCAGCTTCTGCATATGTCCATATAAAGGAAATGAGGGGAGAAATACTTGGTGAAGTATTGACACTTGGAGAGACCATGCAAAACCTCTATGATGAGATTTTTATTGTACATAAGGAAATTTTCCACTAGCATGGATTGTAACAGAAATGTATAGACTTTGCCAAAACTATCAGGAATGTACAAGTTGTCATTTTCGATGTGCATGAATGGTCAATGCGATACAAAGGGGCACCACTTAACATGGGAAAGAAAAATAAGCAACAAGTGGAGCTCGAGAAAGCAAGAGTTCGGATACTAATCCATAAAAACAAGCAACTCACCTCATTCATTGGTAGCATTCAGGCCTCGTATGTACAGTTAAAAAATAGTTTGGATTTCTTGGTGAGCACACAGAGGATACCATTAGTTGGCTTGCTCACAGAAGCCAAACCCATGAACAAGGTCACGTAGGAGATTGAAGAATACTTGGAGCAGATTCGACAAATTTCCACCAAGGAAAACTTGGAACTAAACAGAAAAAACATGAAGAACTACATCGGTGGCCCTGTCCAAGTGATAAAAATGTTTCTCATGCTCCAGAAGGAAGTTAAAACTAGTTCCAAATTATTGTACCCAGATGCCATGGAGGCTAGATTCTGCTTCCAAGCAGGCACCATCACACTATTTTTGGATGTCATCACATAGTACCATGCTTGGCACTGATATGTGACTAAAATACATCAATTGGAAGATGTTGAGCTAGAGTTTCCCCAAAATCAAGTAGGATAGTGTTTTGTCTTGTTAGGATTTCAAGTTTTCTCTACCATATTTTGTCTTATATGGGTATGAGTGTATTGTAATATTCTTTTGTATATAATTTGTAAGTGAAATTCCAAGTGTCAATTGTGGAAAGTGAAGAGTCATGATGTAATGTAATTGAATATTCATTTGTGAAGAAGTTGAAGAGTCATGCGGGAAGTCCAAGAGTCACAAAGGGGAATGTGAAGAGTCACCCCCTTTTGTTATAAATACATCCTCATAATTCATGAAAAGGGATTTTGGGTAGCCAATATTTTGGCTAGGCTTACGCTTAGAATCAGGAGCTTGGGAGTTTTGTGAGAGCCTTGGTTTCTCTGTAGCGTAGATGGAGTATATTTATTTGGAGGAGAAGTTGATGTTGACTTCACGTTCCACGATTGGGGCTAGTGTCCGTCAATGTATATGTATGATTGGAACTTTCACTTTAATAAAATATCAACGTCGACACATTTTCATGCATATGTTGTGGATATAGTAGGATATTCTTGTTGTATTTGCAATGTATGTTATTTAATTTATGTTTATGATTATGAACTATTTCGTTTGCATTGGTATGAATATTTTTGAATGCGTGATGTTGTATTATTTCACCATAGTTAAATTTTGAACTATTTTTCATATTATCTTGTGATGTCTTTTTTCTCGTGTGTCTCTTTCAAGTTGAGTACTATTACAAGATTCTAAGGGGCTCACTCATTTTCCCTTCCTGTGTTGGAACCTTCATGCGTCGCACTTGTCTTTCCGTAGGGTCACACACTTTCTCTCACCAAAGTCACCATACATCACTTTATGTGTTATTGTAGCCAAGTTATATCATTAACACAAATGGCATCGACGACCGGGACGTATTCCAGATGGGAATCCTACACCGAATGGTGTGAGGTATAATTTGGACTTCTTATCTAGGAGATCCCTGAATGTTGGCGGGTCCAACACCATCAACATTTTTGGAGCTAGAAGGAGGGACACATGACAAGTTTATCCCATGAAGTCTATTTTAATTTCTGCACTCATTTATGGCTTCTTCCCATATCTTAGCTCAGACATTTTTTTTGAAAACCACAAAACTGAAAGTGTCGGTGGATCTTATTAATGACTTATGAAATCTAAAATTCAATGATGAGGGTGAAACAACATTTTTTTAGCACACTACTTTCTTTCTTGATTTTTGCATGAAACACAATATCTATTGTGAGGATGTTGTGTGCAAGTTGTTCATCCCCACGTTCTAAGGGCACATAAGCAGATGCTATTACACATTACCTATCGCTTACATACACTCTTTCGAAAATATATCCATATAATTTTTCCGCACCTTTGATAGGTATGATTATAAATATGTTTCCAAGAAAATTATGTGATTTCAAAAAGTACCTGATGAATCTCTTGATGATTTTCACAATCGTTTCATTCATTTTTTTTTTTGAATTTTCTAAAGATGATGTTGATTTTCCTTTATTGAAATATAAATTCGAATTTCTTGTTCACATTTTGATGAATCTGCATGAATATGAATTTTTTGAAAGTATCCTAGCATACTGTTGTATTAGAGCTTCAAAATATGTGATTGACAAAGTTGTTGTTCCAAGTGACTCTCTGGCTCCTTCTCGTGAAACAACTCCATTTCCATAGGTTGAGGTGGGAGAACTTGAGAATTCATCCACTGATTTACCACCATCTTCTCCCACCCCACATACTTAGCAGTTCAACGTAGGTTTGGACTGCCAATCTAATGTTTGCAATGAAGTGTTATCTCTTCGTCCTCCATCCTTTGGTTCCTTTGGTCCTCTAAATTGTGAGTTGTTGTGTTCACCCGTTTCAAATGTTTCTTTTGATGTTCATGAGGATCAAGTTTTGGATGGATTTGGTATTCGATAATGAACTTGCAATATCATTTATGATGACTATGTGTGAGAGTCCACATATGAAAAATAATTTGTGATGAAGGATGATTATTTTCCCTCCGCACCTCTCCCTCATTACCCGAACATTTTCCGTGATTCTTTCATTCCTTTTTAATATCGCGAAGAACTAGCTTTTGATGATATTATTAATTTCGATCAATCTCAGAACTTGTGGAATGTTATTTTTACATCCGAATGTGGAGAGGAAAAATCTTCTCTTCTTCATCTCCGAAATCTACCATCACATCATTCTAAAGAAATGGAGGGTGAAAATTCGTGTTTTCAATCTTCCCCTGTTTATGATTCGTTAGATCATGAGGATGCCTCTTTTTTCGATATTGAACTTTCTGATCATGAATTTCATGATGTAGAAATTTTAATGCAATTATGTATTGCCTGGATTCTCTTGATCTAACAATTATATGCCACTGTTAAATACAAAATCACTTCTACAAAAATCTTTGAGGAAATTTAAAACACGATCGCCAATTGCAAACACATGAGGAAAGATCAATCACACATAACAAAAATGTTTTTACTTGGAAATCATAACGCTAAAAACCCCACTATCATATATTATGTATATATCATGGATCATGAAGAAATCTCATACAGAACTCTAATCCAAGAGTTCTCAGTACAATGTACAATCGTCTCACACTGTCATACAAAAATTTGCAAATACATGCGCCAATTTACTGCCTCCTGACAGCTTACCTCCACTGCGCAATCCCTGAATGAATGAGATCCTACTTGCCTTGACTGCGTAATCCTCATTGGCATCTCCAATGTGTGTGTGGTTGCATGAGTGCTCTCACTAATGTCATAACTGATAGTTAAGCTGTCCCTTTCACCTATCTCTCAACTGGGTCTCCACTGGATCTGACATGCATGTAGTTAACAGTAGTAAATCTTCAGTTGCATGTGATACCACTGCTTGTGAATTAATTAAATAATTAATTCATTGATCTCTCACTAGTGTATGTTCAGTTACAACTAGCACAACTGAGTTTAACTCACTTAACTAAGTTAAACTATTTTACAACTCACATAACTACACATCCAACTCTGTTACAACTTCGAATCACTCAGTTACAACTAAGTCCACTTGCATGTCCCACCAACCAACCTTTGAACTCGAATTTCCCATATCTAACTAGTTTGTCACTTCAGTTAACTATTTCCAAGTGCTCCATGAGAATAGGGTACTATTTATTGTCTAACTATTACTAAGGGATAACAATAGTCGACATGCATCTATAAATAGACATGCTATCTATAAATAGACTTCGCACATACATCTAAAAATAGAACATCATCTATAAATAGAATTCACTCAACATATATAAATAGACTTTCGCTATAAATATAATTTTCTCATCCGTTCTAAAGATACACTTACACCTAAAAAAATCCTGAGGCTCCATCCTAGTGAAGGTGCTTAATTTTCACTAGGATCATCATCTTGTTGAATCTCAACACTCCCTCTCAACAAGAAAGGGATTATCCTTCACCCCAATCCTGTCTCTATGGTATTCAAATTTTCTCATGGTGAGTTCCTTCTTCAAAATATCTGCATCCTAATCTTCTGTATGAATGTACTGAAGCAACATGATCTTCCACTGCACACAATCTTTGATATAATGATACCATATATCTATATTCTTAGATCTATCATGAAACACAAGATTAATTGAGAGTTTAATGCAACTCTGACTATCATAATGAATCCTTGTAGGATCTAAATGAGAACCAAACAAACAAACCAAGATCTTTCTCATCCAGATAGCCTCACATGTAACTTGATTTTCTGCCATGTATTCTTCTTCTGCTGAACTGAGTGCCACAGATCTTTGTTTCGTGCTGTACCAAGAAATGGTTGTAGATCTGATACTAAAGATCCCCCATGATGTGCTCTGTTTGTCCGTTGGGCTGCCCACCCAATATGCATCCGTGAAGCCATGAAAATTCACCTCATCCAGCTGTCTGTACCATAATACATACTCAGATGTGCCCCTTAGGTATGTCAGGACATTCTCGCCCACCTTCCAAAAGAGCTTGGTAGGCTTAACCATCGCTTGACTAAGTTGGTTCACCGCATAGCATATGTCTGGTCTTGTATTCACTAAATACATTAGCGAACCCACTAACTGTCAATAAACAATAGCATCCACTACCTCTCCATATGTAGCATCCTCTTTCCTCCAATTTCCTGGAAGAGGAGTATCCATGGGTTTACAACCCTCCATGTGAAACTTACCCAGTATCTCCCTTGCATACTTGCCTTGAGACACAAAAATTTCACCATCTCGCTGCCATATTTCCAATCCAAGGAAATAATGAAGGAGGCCCATATCCTTCATCTCGAACTCCTTTGTAAGTTCCTCCTTGCATGAGTGTATCAACTACTCATCACCAGTCAGTATTAAAACATCAACATAAAGGACAATGATTAAAATCTTACCCTCCACCACAATTTGGTATAGGTTTGCATCCGCCTCACTCTTGGTGAAGCGAAGTCCAGTGAAATAGTTGTCGATCCGAGCTGTGTACCAAGCACAGGGTGCTTGCTTCGGCCCATACAACGCTCTTTTGATTCTTCACACATACGATTCACTGTTGAAGATCTTAAATCCTTCAGGTTGCTCAATGTACACTTCTTCCTCAATGATCCCATTGAGAAACACATTCTTTACATCCATTTGATGAATGTGCCAACCCATTTGCACTGAGAGAGAAAGGATGATCCTTATGGAAGAATACCATGCGACAGGTGTGAAGGTTTCTTCATAATCAATCCCCTCGATCTGTGAGAAGCCTCGGGCCACAAATCTTGCCTTGTATTTCTCAACACTCCCATCAACAACTTGTTTTACCTTGTAGATCTATCTTAAACCTACTACTGATTTATCAAATGGCCTTGGAAAAATTTCCCAAGCACTGTTTCTGACAATGGAGTCATACTCCTCCACCATTGCATCTACCCATGTGGGCTCCTGCACTGCTTCCTGAAAGGAAGATGGCTTAGTCACAATACATTTGCTAATGAGAGACATGTATCCAGTAAATTGGTCAGGAGATTGTCTTTGTCTGCGTAGTGAAGTAGGGACTCCTACATACTGTGCAACATCAAGTTTCAGCCTCTTAGCTTCCATGGTACACCTTCTGCCAGTTCTGATGTTTGGCTCTACGTGAGTGGACTCCTCCACTCCATGAACCTCCTCATGTGGCTGATCCACATCTAGAGACTTATCTTTGGGAACCAAAAGTTCCTCCTCTGCATGTAAGTCTAGCTCCCTCTCAAGCGACAACTTCATGGCTTTCTCCTCATTGAATTTTATATCCCGTTGCACCACAATCATTCGACTGTTTGGAAAATACACACGATAATTATGGGGTTTTTCTATGTACCCAAAAATATCACAAATTTAGTAGTCGGCTCCAACTTCTTCCTTGCATTCTTGGTCACATGCACATAAACAGATGAGCCAAAAATCTTAAAGTGAGAAACATCCGGTTTCTTACCAGTAAAAGCTTCTTCAGGTGTACTCATTCCAAGTACTCTATGAGGAAAACGATTTTGCACATAAACCACAGTGTTGCATGCTTCTTCCCACAAATGCATTGGTAGGCCCTGATCATGCAACATTTCTCGTGCTACACACACGATCGTTCTGTTCTTCCTCTCCACGACCCCATTTTGCTGTGGGTTATGAGGCGTTATGAGTTCTCTTTGAATTCCTTCTTTTCTACAGAAGTCTTTGAATTCGTTAGAGATGTATTCTCCACCATTATCACTCCTCAAAGCCTTCACTTGCTTCCCTGATTCTTTCTCCACCAATGCTTTAAACTCACAAAACTTTGAAAATGTTTGATCCTTCTTCTGCATGAAAAAGATACATAATTTACGAGAAAATTCATCAACAAAAATAACATAATACCTCTGTTTTGCTGTTGAAGCAACTGAGAATGGTCCACACACGTTTGTGTGAACTATCTCCAGGATCACCGAAGCACAATTATCCTTTTCATGAAAAGTGGAATTTACATACTTCCCCATGGTGCAACCCTTGCAATGATCTAATTGAGCAAGTGTTCCCATTGGAAGTCCAGTAGATATTTGCTGCATGAATTTCAAGGCTCCATGATGAAGATGGCCCAATCGCCTGTGCCATAATTCGCCCTCATCCCGGCTCACCACTTTTTCTTCCTTGCCATCATGGCAGCACAACCATCTACGTCCAACTTGTAGAGATTATTAACCCGAATCCCTATCCTCTTGGCTTGAACCATTGTTTTATGTTGTAGGAAAGATTTTCCATCATTGAAAATAACATCATAGCCTATGTCCTCCAAAATCGTGACTGAGACTAAGTGTTTCTTCAGACATGGAACATGCATAACATCTTTCAATTGAAATGGTTTACCTGAATCCCTCTCAAAGATAATGGTACCAATGTCAGTCGCACTGTATCTTCCATTTTCACGCATATTTATATGCATTTGGAGATATTTCTCCTCCAAGTCACTGAAAAACTCCTTATATCCTGTCATGTGGAAGGAAGCACCACTATCAAGATACCAGACCAATCCTATTGCACTTGATACAAAGAATGTGATCAAAGAGAATTCAAGTTCAAATTGTGAGGCAAGGGCCTCACCATCTGCAGCTCCAACAACCTTCTTGTTCTTCTTTTTCTGTGGGCAATTAGTGGTGAGATGCCCATGTTCGTGAGAGTGAAAACACTTCACCTTAGACAAATCCAACTTCTTTCCTTTAGACTCGGATTTTGAATGGAATTTATTCCCTTTCCCTTTCCTTGCCTTGGTAGCAAAAGCACAATCCTGCCTCCATTGTGCCCCCTGGCAACATCAAAAACCTCATATCACAATCCTATCTAGCTTCAGCCTTATTGGTCTTCCCATCAGCCTTAAAAGGCAAATCCGCATCTGTTTCAATAGTCTCCCCTATGTTAGGAAGTGGCGTTTTAGGACATTTCACCTTTGGCAATCATCAAAAAGCCAAGAAGCCTCCATCTGCAGCAGACCTACCATGACTGATCCCTTAATTTTCAAATGAAGTTGACAAACAGCCTTAAGTCGCGCCACTCATATTCCTTAGGTCTCAGCACTGCATAAAGCCCAATCTCAAGCTGACTAGTAGGTTTTTCACAGTGTTCTATGGTTTCTACAAAGGCAGGAAATATAACTTCATCTCAGGAGGAATTTCTTGATCTACACTTAGAGGAACAGCTGCTTCTAAATGTATTGTGAGCCTGAGATGAAGCTGCAAAACAAAATTCACTCATCAGGACCTTACAGCTCTTTCCAGCATGAAAATCACAGTAAGAAAGGGTCGCCACTGTCTCAGCAAAATGGTAAATTGTCAAGGCCCAGAACCTCCTTCATTTACAAGCAGAGGGTTAGGGCGCCTCCTTCATACATAAGCAGAGGGCGCAGGCCAGTGTTGACTCAGAAAGTTGCAAAAGTCCAGGTTTTCCTTTACTAAAACAATGAAACAATATCTTCAGGTTTCATGAATATAGTCGATGACCATAACAGGAATATAGTGGAAATATGATAAAGCTCAAAGGAAAGGAGATTTTGGCCTGATAAAGGAGCTCATTTCAGACTTGCAAACCATATGAATTGTTGAACTTTAGAAAGACCTGTCATCAGTAAACCTCCAAATCATAAGAAGCCTGTTTTGTTCAAGATCAAATGGAATAGATGTTGTTAGCCAATGCCATTACACAGGCAGAAAGAAAGCCCTTAGCTTTTTCAAATGCACTGACCTTCATAGTCACAAAGAGTTTTTGTCAGGTAACAGGTCATGAGATAAACAATCCAAATGATAATTTTCTCAGTCACCCTTAGAACAGTATCACTGTAGCTAGAGTTTTCTTCTAAAAAACAGTGATACTTGCAAGAAAAGATGTTAGGATTGGTGTTTTTCAAGAGGTTTTCTTACCACCACATTCAGAGAAAGGCTGTGTCGAACATAGTGGTCAAAAAGTCTCCGGACACCTTATCTGATGAAGAGCCTCCTCCATGCATGAGCATATGGCCAAAGCTACTGCAGGTTGCTGAAACTGATTGATACAAGAAAGCAGTGGAAGGATACCAAAGACTGAATCAAGGTCATTACACAGATGAAAGACAGTGCTGATAATGTAAAGGTATTGGTACTCCTATTTTCAAAGAACTATCTGTCAGGCTATACCTACAGTAGGAAAGAGACAATATTGAATATATGTGCGTCACTGATACCAAAAAGAAGACTGTCTCCTTGAGGAAAGGTCAAGCAACAAAACAATGTCATATACCAAAGGGCCAAAGAAGCGCCTTTCAAGAAATGGTGTTTACAGCTTTCAAATGTTTTGGTGCATTATGAATAGCCCTTCCTTGCTAAAAATCGCCAAGAGAGGAAAACAGTGAACATAGTTCAGTTATGAAATGGTTCTTTTGGCAAAAAGAGGTTAACACAATGATCAGAGCAAAATAATGACTATGTATCAAAGAGTCATGTTTTCATATTGCACAAGCTTGTCTTTTCAGATGGAGGAGGCAAGTGGTATTCAATCTTATGAATAGGCAGAAGAAGTTGGTTGTGGTGAATCACCACTGTTTATATGTTTTAAAAACAAACACACTTGTTATCATTCCAAAGGGCAGATTTAGCACAGAATTGCATGGAAAAGAGACCTGCAGACAAGACCTTTTAAAATGTTGTCACCAAGAAGATTTCCCCTTTAAAGTTATTATTCACTGTGTTCCAAAGGTCTTTCAGCCTGTGATCATTGTGGATAGTTTAAAAGGAAGAAAGCGCAACCTTTATTTTGAGGGAAAAAAGAGTACTGTATACTACACCTACAAACAGAGATTTGAAAACCCACTATAGGTAAAAAATGAAGGAGTTGTCAAAGCAAAATGACAAATCACCTGTGTTATTGAGACACCGTAGCAGAAGTGGTGATGTTGGTTAAATTGTTTGTCAAAGTTTCATCTCGGGATCAGAGTAAATATTTGGGTTTATATGTTAAAATGATGAACCCACTGTTTTAAGACAAAACAGGGTCAAAAAAAACCAAAATTTCATTTCCCAAAGTTTGAGGACCGTTAAAGGCTTGTTTTGAATTGATATAAAGGAATGAAGTTAAGGGAGAGTATTGTCAAATTCAAAACTAAAACCCCCGTGCATCCACAGCATCAAACAAGCGAGAAAAACCGGGCGAAAATTCACAAATTTGCACTCAGAGGCGGCGCGACGTGCCTGGAATTTGGCGCGACGTGCCTGGGCAGATTTTTACTAAGGGTTCTTCGTCGGCGCGACGTGCCTGGGTAGATTTTTACTAAGGGTTCTTCGTCGGCGCGACGTGCCTGTACAAGGCCGCCCGACCACACGACAGGCCGACCCGACACGGTTTTCTCTGTGCGACGGGTTTTCTCCAAAGGTTGCCGCGCAGCTGTCCAGAGTGTCCGGCGCTTCTTTCATCCTTTCAAGCGGGCGTCCATCAAAGTTTAAGGTATTTTACGAATTCCCCATCGATTGCAAGAGGTTGATAAGTAACAAGAATGTTTAAAAAACCTCGGACCTTGCCATTATTATCTACACAGTGAGATGATGTAATTGCAATACGGGGTTTTATGGTTGAGAACCAGTTTGTTCATTTTCAAATCAATCTAAGGGCAGAGGTTGTCTTGTGAAGGACTGTGTTTTAAATTAAAAGAGGACTTTCGTTGCAGAAATACAGACCTAATTCTAATGAAGAACCTTTCACACTATCATCCATACATTTCCACACTACTAAAACAGTGAAGTGTACTCAGTGAGGGGGTTTGACATTTTTATTGTTTTGAAAGAGAAGACTCTGGTAATCTCTGTCTAAATAGCTTGTTAGTCTTCTAGAAGCTCTGTCATTTTACCTCAGCACTGTGCTCTTGTTGTCTAGACCTGTGTATGGTGATTTTCTTGATGAAAAAACAGTGAAAGGAGGACACACTCTTGCACAGGACAGAATTGTTGGATGTTTGAAAGTTTCCTTGAACAGGGAGTTTTTGTGTTAAGGTTGACATCAAAGACTTTAAAAGCAGAGTAGTCAGTGGCATCTTCTCACAGTACACTATTTAAGCAGATTTCTTTTCATTCACTATTTTCTCCCACTGTAAATTTGTTAAAAAGAGTTTCCCAAGGTGAACAGTATACTGAGGAGCATAGTTCGTGGATGGGTTTCTAAACTTTGGAGGCAGAGATACCAAAGTGGTATTGTATTTCTCAAAACTTTCCAAGGTGCAGAGTCATTTTCTAAAAAGGCAAAGTTGTTGGTGTTTGAAGTTAAGATTAAGACAGAAGTACAGGTATGATGTTGACCTCCTAGACTCACAAGCAGAGAGTATGTTTCCTAAAAACCACTGTGCATTGGTTATACATCTAACTTAGGTCTGCTTATACCGAAAACATATTGTATCATGTTGAAGACTTATTGACAGAGGTTTTCAAAAGTAAACAGCATAGTGAAGAACAGAGGTTGTTGATGTTGGATTTGACATCAAAGGCAGGGGTATAGATGTGTTGGTGGATTTTTAAAACTCACAAAGCAGAGAGTGTGTTTCCTAAACCACTGTTGCACTGATTTTACACCTAAACTAAGTCTGCCTCTTTTCATTGCACTACATTGTATCATTCTAAAGATTGTTGAACAGAGTTTTTCTGAAGGTGAAACAAGGCCATTTTCTAGAAGGTAGGGTTGTTAGTGATTGGGCACTTGTTGATGATCAAGTTTACATTGAAGCCAGATGTACAAAGATGGTGATTGACTTCTCAAAATTCATGAGTGGAAGGTGTTTTCCTTAACACTGTGGGCTAATTTTTCACCTAACCAAAAGGTCTCCTTTCTTTCCACTGTATGATCCCTACAGAAATCTGTTGACAGAGGTATTTTTCAAGATGAATGACCTGAAGAGCAGGGTTTTTTATATTGGAGTTTTGTTTTGAAAACACAAATACTAGTGTTGGTTGATCCCTAGCAGACTCACCAAGAGGAATGATTGCTTAATACTACATACAGGAAATTTATACAGCATATTGTCTCATCTTTATTGATGGTTTTCTATTGAGAAGTTTACATAGCTGAAGTGTATCCAGAGTTGAAGGACTGTTTTTAATGAGTGCAGAGGTGGCTTATTCCAAGAAACTTTGTTGCATTTTATTCAAAACCACAGGGTCCATATCTGTCCAAACAGTGTAGTGGCCAGTTTCAATCCAGCAGAACATTTTTCATACAGTGAAGGCAGTTTGCCTCTTCCAAAGTTTGGTCAAAGTCAGAATGCCTCCAAAGCGAGATCACAAGAGCGGTCCACATAAGAGATATGAGCCTATCTCCATAGAAGAAATCAATGCTCACCCATCAGTGCTTTTTAATTTCCATGAAGTAGGCTGTCTTGATTTCTGCCAGAGGATAGAAGAAGTCAAGAGTTTTTCGCCACTTACACATTTGTGCGCTTTGAGATTCAAGGACAAACACTTCCAGTTAGCGAGTCTTGATTTCAAAATCTCCCCAAGGTATGTATCCAAGGCTACCAAGATCCCGTATCATGGTGAAAAGTGGTTTAAACAAGCGCATCTTGATCTGGAGGATTATAAACCTTTCATCAAGCCTGAACATAGGGAAACCATCACTGCTATTTTCCCTTTCTCCTATCTTCTTGACAGTTATGCTCCGCTGATGAAGGCCATAATGAGATATTTCACTTGTGAAGGGAGGTTTAGCCAAATTTTTGCCTATCATGTTCGCTTGTTGATGCATTTTACTAGAAGCGGGCAATTAAACCTTCCATACTTTTTGTCGAAAAGCATAGAGAAAATGGCAGCTACTGTCCAAAAGAAAGCTCCACCTCAGCAAATCCCTTCTCTCTTTCACCATTCCTTGATCAAAATCATCTTCTTACACCAGCTGGAGAAGAAAGGAGTTTCATGGGATTCATTCATTAGCCATGACGATTTCGCCACTGTCCCTCCTGTTCATGTGTCTCCTACTCAGCTTGTCCATCGCCCAGTGCCTTTATCTAGTAGGCCTACCCCTAAAAAACTCAAGATGACCACTGGGCAGCCAAGTAAACAGGGAGAAGGAGGGGGCAGTGAGCCACAGGGAGAAAAGGGGGATGATGAGCAGCAGCAGCCAGATTTTGAGGGACAGCAGCAGTTGGAAATCATTGGACAACAGCTAGAGGTTGATGAACAGCAGCAAATTCAGGAAGAGGGACAACAGCTAGAGGTTGATGAACAACAACAAGTACAGGAAGAGGAACAGCAGCAGACAGAGATTGAAGAGCAGCAGGTTGAGCAAACAATTGAAGCATCTTTTGAGCCACAAGCTGGACAGGATGTTGAGGAAGGACAGCAAGCTGAAGCTGCCTCCTTGACAGTGACCAAAACTATTCCTAAAAAGAGGAAATTGCCCAAAAAGACAACTTCTAGCTTGCCAAGGAGAAAAAGCGCTAGATTGGCCTTCAAAGGCAAAAGTGCAGTTGGGGAAAGTACCAAGCATGGAGGTAAATCAGCTGTCATCCCTATACCAAGCGATGACAGTGACAATGAGGCCCGCATCCTTGAGAACCTCCTCATTCACAAAGAAGGGCAAATTGAGGTGTTACAAGAAGATCTTCAAAGGGCGAGGAATTTCAACCACTTCTTGAAGGTTGAAAACAAACAAATGAAGTATCATGCAGCCATTCATGAGGCAAGGGCCATCAAGTACAAAAAGGAGGCAGAAAAGGCGCAAGTAAGAATTGAAGAGCTTATTGGAAAATTTGATGATGAAGAGGAGGAGGACCAGCCTAGGCGAAAGAGGCCTAGAACCATCGGGCTTAGAAGATCCTTGGAGAAACAGAGAGCTGAAGAACAAGCTCAATTCGAAGCTTTTCCTCTCACTACCCTCCTTGAGCGGGAAATTGAGGAAAACAAGGAAGCATGGCTTGAGAGGGCTAACCAACATTTGGAAACAGAGCTTGAGAAGGCAAACAGGGATCTTGAGCTACAGAGAAAAAGGACTCTTCACTTTCAGAAGCTAAATCAGTTTGCCAGGCGAAAATTGAAGGTAGCACAAGAAAAATTGAAGAAATTGAAGGAGAGGTGCCTAGCACGGAAAGAAGCAAAAAGCACATCAGCCCTCGATATTTTGGCTTCAGCTTCGGAGCATGTCTCTATGGACCTTTGAGGGTCATGCATGCCAATTTTGGGCCTGTTTCGGAAACTTTTTGTTTTTTGGCATTTTTGGGGTTTTTCGCCAAAAACTCATAAATGCGCCATTTCGGTTTGATGAGTTGTCAAGGGAGGAGGATGATCCCAATGGGTTCCATAATTCCATGAGCAGGTCTCCAGCGATTTTCAGGGCATTTGAAGATCATTCGCCCCCTCAAATTGGCGAAAAACAGCCTCATTTTGCACATTCTGCCCGCCATATCAGCAGCCTGCTATTTTCTGGGTTTTTGCACACAGGTACAGTTTTGAGGGACTTTCAGAGATCATATTGAGGTGATTCCACTTGCATTGGAAAGAAGACACAGAGAGCTTTCCAACGAGCCATCATGAGCCTCATTTCGACATCGGGAAGGCTTCCATTTGCATCCAGAAAGTCAGGGGACATTTTTCAGGCATAAATATGAAGTATTTTTGCAATTTTTGAACTCCAAAAATCTGCTTTTCCCAAATGTGCGTTAGGCTATTTTTATCATGGGAAAATCATGTAAAGTCAATATAATTTCCATTTTTAGCAGTTTTTTAGATATTTTATGGGATATTTTGTGCCTTGGGTTTTGCAAAGCCTCAAGGACAAGTTTAGATATTTTGACATGGCCAATGGGATAGCTAGTTGCTCCATGAGGTTTTCCTCCCTCAAGCCTATTTATTCCATGGTTCTCATTGTAAATCAGAGGCTGAACTTGAGAGAAGAATTAATGCATTGGTCATATGAGCTTTGAAGAATACACTTGAGTTATGATTTTTGGACTGCCTCTTGGATGCTTTTGAGGAATGTTGAAGGCTTGTTGATGGTTTCCTTGACATGGTAGAATGGTATAGTGCTTCTTAATGTGTTTTGTCTTCTAGTTTTCACTCATTATTCATATTTCTTGCTGCTATAGATCAGTAAAGATTGATTTTGAGATATGCCCATGGAGGCACCTCAAAATCCCTGAATCTTCATAGCTTGATGTTTTCTTCTCCCTTAGTTATGCTAAAGAATTCTTAGCTGCTCTTTAGTAACCTAAGATATTGTTGCTAAGTTTTATTCATCAGTTCCATGTATGTTGAGTAGGATGTATGGTTTTCCCTACCTACCTATCAGCTGCCCATAGTTCTGTCCATAAAACTTTCTCTTTGATTGATTTGTTGATCATTTTGTTGAACCAAGGAGGCCTAGTCCCGATCTAGCCCTTTGCCTAAAACTATGAAAACTTATTTGTCCAAGTGCCCAATGACTTAGAGACTATGTTTAGGCGTTCCGGCATAGTTTATGAGTTGTTAGTTTGTCTCATGTGTTTTTCCCAAAGTCTGATAGCCATTTCCCGAAGTTAGAGGGTCTTATACCTCTATGTATGGCTGGAATGTTTGATTTCTATGTATTGATTAGCTTATAGTTATTCCTAGCATGATTAATGGTTTGCTATTACATGTTTATGTCTGCTATTAACTAGTTTGCACTTGAAATCCCTTGTCTTTCACCAACTTATTGTTCATTTAATCCATTTTGCCCAGAGATCCCTTCTATTGTGAATCAAATCGGCCCTACAACAGCTTCACATCATCACCTCATAAGCTTCCTTGACCTGTTTGACCCCATAGCCCAATTTATCTACATCTTGTCATCCAGTTTATGTATTTGATCAGTTTCATCCCTCACAAACTAAAAACTAAAAAACCAAAAACACACTTCATAACTAGCCTAATATTAGAACATCGCAAGTAAACACACCGACATCTTCTACACATATAGAGAGATCCCTCTCTGAGTCCAGGAAGGCTAGGTCCTTGGGCTCCAAAGCTTGGTTTGATGTTACATCGTCATTTGGCTAGCCAATCGGCCAAATCACGGGACTCTAACATAATGGCGATCACGGTGGGACTTATTGAGTTCATGATAGTCTAGAAAACTTTTATAGACTCCTTAGTCCTTCAAATTTTAAACTTGAACCATCAGCCTCTAGAATCATTTAGTGTAAACTCTCTGCTTCACCATCTTAGCAAAGTGATGAATCAGGTTTATAACACTCTTACATCCTAGGCTGCACATAAAACTCAGAAAAACCCCAAAAAACACTCCTTTAGATTGGCTTTTGACAGTACTGGTGGTGGACCATACAAATACATCTCAAAACAACTGATTTTCCACCTGGCGACTCCACTAAACTTCTAGTAAGCCTTACTACTTTTCAAAACTCTAGGCTACTATCCGATAAACCTTTCCCATCACTCACTAACATAGCGAGAGATGGTGAGACATTGAGTACATAATAGTCTAGCAAAATCTTTAGACTCTTTGATCCTTTAGGTACCATAAACAAGCAAGCAGTCCATAGACTCATTTTTTAGAGTAAACTCTTTTTGTTCTCATCACCCTAGCAAAGTGTTGAAACAAGTCTAGAATACTTTAACAAACCATAGGCTGCACATAAAACTCAGAAAATCCAAAAACATTCTCAGTTTAGTTACTGGTGGTGGACCATAGCTATCTTCACAACAGCAACCCATTTCCACCTGGCGACTCCACTAATCCATCCCTTCTATTTTTGACCATCTTTCGCCTTAGTATAACTTTAGAGAAATCACTCATCCAGAACATTCACCAATATCATTCTCTCTAAGCTCTGGATCTAAAATCCGGCTTCACGAAGAATCAATACCAGATCCCACCCAGACCCAAATCCCCCTATCATAGTAGATGACCCAGAAAAGATTCTGTGGCAAGCTTCTGAAACTGATCATCTAGCTACCGATAGATCCATCCGTAGAACAAGATCTGTACCTAAAACTCGCAATATCCTTCTAGATTCACCTTCGCAACTAGAGTCATCACAAGCTCTTCCCCGAAGCAAATCATATAGTAAGATAAACTTCGACGATCTTGAACCCCTGAACCCACCACAGAGTCCTATTAGAGAAGCTTCACCCACCACTCCTCCTGATTTCCAGCTTCTTTATCAATTTGGCTCCTATCATTCTAGATCTGCTCAAAACCAGATCACTAGTCCAAGTTCATCCGCTACACCTGTTCAAACCACTTCATTTTAGCCTACTAGTCCTCATCTTGTACATCATCCATTAGCTCCAGTCATGGAAGCCTGGTACGCACCTTTGGTGTTGCCACCACCTTTAGCTCCTCTCCCAAACAAATATCGGGACAAGATCCCACACTTTATTGGAGAAGACACCACCACACCTCAACAGCATATAAGTAGAATGACTGATGCTTATGAATACCTAGAGGTACAAGACGAGACTGTCCGAATGAGAATATTTGCCCAAAGTCTTGGTGGTGAACCCAAAGCATGGTTCAAAAGCTTAGCTCCAAACAGTATCCATGATATCCCAGAACTACATCAAATCTTCAGAAATAGGTGGGAAGTCTGAAGAAACCCCATTCAAATCCTGTCAGAATATAACAATCTAAAACGGGAAAATGGGGAAAGTGTCCAAGCTTACTGTACTAGGTTCAACGGTGTATATAACTCCCTCCCACCTCTTTTCAAACCTCCACTTGGTTTAGCTTTGGCAAAATTTCCTGAGGGGTTTGATCCGGACATGACATATCACCTAAGAGATAAGGATCCCCCTACCTTGGAGGAAATGCAACAAATAGCTATAAAAGCAGATGCCAACTTAGCTGAAAAAAGAGCTAGGACTAGATCAGAAAGAAAGGTCACATATAGAGATGAAGTCTCCACTTCGTCACCTTCCCTAGATCCCAGAATAGATGACTTAGTCAAATCCATGGCTAAAATGTGGGAAAAGATCAATGAAAAAGCTCCTGTTAGGGACACCCAGCCAAACCCTCCAATCAGAAACCGAAACCAAAACTTTAGGAGGGAACAGCCCCAAAACAGACCAAGGGATAATGACCAACAGATCAGGCCACCATTCAATGAAAACTATGTGGGAGAAGATGATAGGGAGACAGAACCTCTGGATGAAGGTCATCTTAATCTCGTAGGATCTGATAATGAAAGCGAGGTATACCTCACTGCAGAAGAACAAGAGCTATGTTCTCCTAATCAGGATGAGACCAACTATGAAGATCCCGACGATCCTACCTTAGACTTTCAAAATGCCATTATAGAAGCTCACCGGCAGTATAATCTTAGAAGTAGAAAAAACCAAAACCATCCCAAAAAGAATAGCCCTGACCATATCAAAATCCCTGATAAAACCCTAAATGAGACCATGAATAATAGCAAAATTAAGGCCCAAAGGGTTGACCAAAACAAAGGTAAGGCCATTCAGACAAGTATTAGCTCAGATATTCCTAGTACCTCTACAGAAACCCCAAAGTTGGCCGTATCAAAAGAAGTCCTGAGCCAAAGTCAGCAAATTAAGAACATAGAAAAGGTTATGTCTGAGAAAGCTGAAACAAATCTGCCCAAGCTACCCACTCCTTTTAGTTTCGAAGGGGAAATTTCCAAAATAAAAATTACCATACCCCTTACAGAGCTAGTAACTATAGATAGGTATAGATCTCAAATTTTCAAAGTATTTGACCTAGAGAACAAAGTTGATACCTTGAATCTAACTGACGACAAACCTGAGCTTTTATTTGGCCCTAAAGTAGAAGGTGAATATCAAGAAGGATCTATTTCTCCTTTCTACATAAGCTTGAACATCCGGGACAAAATATTACATAATGCCATGTTAGATTCCGGTGCCTCCCATAACATCATGCCTAAAGCAGTCATGGAAAACTTAGGTCTGGAGGTGACCCAACCTTACAAAAACCTGTATTCTTTCGACTCAAGCCAGGTCAAATGTGTAGGTCTGATAAAGAATCTAGACTTTTCCCTAACACAACTACCAGCCAAAAACTTAGTCATGGATGTGGTAGTGGCTGACATCACACCCAAGTATGGAATGCTACTGTCAAGAGCCTGGTCTGCCAAAATACAAGGTAGCCTTCAAATGGATATGTCATTCGCTACTATTCCAGTTTTCAACCAAACTAGGAGACTATACCGGGAGGCTCGCATGAAATACATGGTTAGCAACAGAGATAAGCCAAACAATACCCCCATCTATTCCATTCATTCCAATTTAGATTCTTTTATCTTATACAATGAAGGTGATATACACAAGCAGATAAAAGAAAATGAAGACATGTCCAAACCATTACTGAGTGAAGAAATTGATGACCAAAGTCCCAAGGAACCTGAGAAACAACTTAGTATCATGTATGAAGAGGAAACTCTTTGGAGTATAAGCTTTGATGGTTCTTGTGGCAAGACAGGTTCAGGAGCAGGCATCTGGATACACAACACTAAGGAAGGTCATTCTTTCAGATTAGAATTCCAATGTACAAATAACATTGCGGAATATGAAGCCCTTCTCATTGGTCTACACATGCTTAGAGACTTAGGTGCCAATAGAATAACAGCTCAAGGGGACTCAGAGCTTGTAATTAAGCAAATCAAAGGTGAATATTCAGCCAAGAACCCAAGACTGAGAGAATATAGGAATGCGGCTTTGGATATCCTTAAAACTTTTGAAAAATATGAACTCACCTATATCCCTAGGATTCAAAACAATCTGGAAAATGAGCTCGCCTTTGCTGCAAGCACTAGCCAAATACCATGTATGAGTGAGCAATATGACATCCAAGTGAAACACCGCCCTACTATACCAGATAATCTTGACCATTGGCAAGTATTCCAAGATGATGATCAAATTGATGATTTCCTCCAATCTAAAAATGAGTTTGAGATAACCAAAATAGACTCAGGAGATGAAGAGAGGAAAACCAACATAAGTCAAGACCAAGAGCTAAACCCACCTTTGTGGACCAATCTAAACCTGGTAGACCATCCATGTGACAGGGAGATAGAAGAAGACATTGACCAAAGAGAACTTGAAGTCTTACACTGCGAAAATGACACCATACCTAGAGGGCTCGCACCCTTAGAAGAATTGTTTGACTTTAATGATGTGGCCAAAAAGCCTAAAATGGAATCTACAGAGGATGACATAGAGGAATACAACATAGGAAATCCAGAAGAGCCTAAAAACATTAAACTATCCAAAACCCTCCCCCCTGACATAAAACAAAGGTACATAAATCTATTCAAAGAATTTAAAGATGTGTTTGCATGGGGGTACCAAGATTTAAAATCATATGATACCAGCATCATCCAACATAAAATTCCCCTCAAAGAAAATCAAAAACATTTTAAACAGAAGTTAAGAAGGATAAACCCAATGTTATTACCATTGGTTGAAAAGGAAATTAAAAAGATGTATGATGCCGATATAATAGTATCTCTCCGATACTCTGAGTGGGTCTCAAATTTAGTATCGGTTAGAAAAAAGACCGGTGAAATCAGACTTTGCATAGATTTCCGAAACTTGAATAGGGCATGTCTAAAAGATAACTACCCTCTGCCCAAAATGGACCACATACTTCAGAAGGTCGTAGGCGCTAAAAGAATCTCATTGCTTGATGGTTTTTCTGGTTATAACCAAGTATTGGTTTATCCTACCGATCAGCATAAAACAACTTTCACCACCCCCTGGGGCACTTTTATGTACGTTAAAATGCCTTTCGGACTAATGAATGCTGGCGCCACATTTCAAAGAGCCATGGACATAGCCTTCTCAGAAGACATAGGTGTTTTCATAGTCATATATCTCGACGATATAACAGTATATTCTAAATCTGATGAAGAACACCTAGCTCACTTAAGAAAGGTCTTCAACAAATGCAGGAAGTATGGTTTGTCCCTAAACCCCAAGAAAACACTTTTCGGTCTAGAAGAAGGAAAACTCCTAGGTCACATTATTTCGGAAGAAGGAATTAAAATAGACCCCCAGAGAATCGAAGGTATTTTACAGATAAGTCACCCCAGAAACATAAAGGAGTTACAGTCCTTTATCGGCAAGATAAATTTCTTAAGAAGATTCATTCCAAATCTTGCTGATCTCCTAAAAGAGATCACAAATATGTTAAGAAAGGAGGTCGGGGTTAAATGGACTTTAGAAGCCAAAAAATCTTTTGAACTGATTAAAAGGGCCTTAACTGAAACGCCTGTATTAATAAGCCCTGACTTTACTAAAGATTTTTACATTTTCTCATTTGCCTCAGAACATACAATAGTTGTGGTATTGTTGCAAAAGAATGCGGCGGGACAAGAGCAACCCATTGCCTTTTTTAGCAAGTCCCTAAGAGATGCTCCCTTGAAATATAACATAATGGAGAAACAGGCATTCGCATTGGTAAAGGCACTAAAAGATTTCCGAGTCTACATCTTACATTCTCATGTCATAGCCTTCGTCCCTAATACTGTCGTCAAGGACATTCTCAACCAAGATCCCGATGGTAAAAGGGGAAAGTGGATTGCTATCATCCTAGAGTATGATCTAGAAATCAGGCCTACTAAACTAGTTAAAGGACAAGGACTCACGAGATTAATGGCTGAAACCAACCTCCAAGATTTAGATATAAATTTTGTCGATGCTTTAGAAGAACAAGAAGAGTGTGCACTTCCCCCTATAAATCAAACATTTTTGGATTCACCTTGGTATGCAGACATTCTCTATGTATTAACTTATATGAATGCTCCTCCGTCTTTGTCAAAAACAAAAGCAAGGTTCCTCAAACAAAAATCTTTAAAGTTTTGCATTATAGATAGTTCTCTGTATTGGAAGAATCCTACTGGTATGCTACTTAAATGTTTGCTTGAGCCTGATGCAGAGAGAATCATGCGGGAAATGCATGAAGGGGAATGTGGAGGTCATCTCTACTGGAAAACTACTACAAACAAAATCCTTAGAGCCGGTTATTATTGGCCCACCTTGTTCCCTGATACTCACAAACTGGTCATGAACTGCCATAAATGTCAAATTTTTGATGGCAAGAAAAAGCTTCTACCTTTGCCCTTACATCCCATCATAGTTGAAGGACCCTTCCAACAATGGGGTCTAGACTTCATTGGGGAAATTCACCCCTCTTCCTCCGCTCAACACAAATGGATCCTCACAGCCACTGATTACTTTACCAAATGGATAGAAGCCGTACCATCCCGGAACGCCACCGATTCAGTCATCATCACGTTCCTAGAAACCAATATCCTATCCAGATTTGGCTGTCCCAGGAAAATCATTACAGATAACGCCGCTGCCTTCTCTTCCAAGAAAATGATAGACTTCTGTCACAAGTATCATATTTCATTAGGGAATTCCACAGCCTATTACCCTCAAGGTAATGGTTTAGCCGAGTCTTCTAACAAAAGCCTTGTCAACATTATCAAAAAACTTCTGGAACAAAATCAAAAAGCATGGCATGGGAAACTAGTGCACGCCTTATGGGCTGATAGATTAACTACCAAGAAGTCCATAGGTATGTCCCCTTACCAGCTAGTATATGGTGTTGACGCCATTTTCCCAACCTCTCTAGGAGTTCCAGTAATGAAACTACTACAAGAAGTCCAAATAGAAGAAAATGACATACAAAGAAGAGTAAATCAGACTATCCATTTAGAAAAAACCAGAGAAGAAGTTTACCAAAGGGCTCAGTTAGCACAAGACAAAATAAAACAAATTTTTGACAGAAGAACTAAGGAAAATGATTTTCAGATTGGAGATAAAGTCTTAAAATGGGATTCTAGAAGAGAAGATAAAGGTAAACATGGCAAGTTTGAAAATTTATGGAAAGGGCCTTACATCATCAGCTCAGTTAGTGGAAACAATGCTTTCTTCTTACAAGAAACTGATGGGAATGAAATTTTTGGGGGTCCTGTGAATGGCAGGACATTAAAACACTATTTTTTTCAAGAACTCCATTTTTGAGTTTGAAACACTTTCAGTCATTGTACATACCATTGTTTGAAATTTTGAAAAAGATAGGAAAGTCAAAAACAGTAAAAAGCAGAAAAGAGGGCAAGTGAAGATAGAACAAAGGCCCCATGTTCCAAAAAATAGTCTTTCGGAAAGCGAGCAAGTCTAAATGCCGCTGCTGGTACTTCAATGTCTTGTTCAACTATCTAGCCTAATCATAGCTGAGCATGTTTAAATTTATTTGTTGATAAGTTAGTGAGTGTCAAGATAGTCAACATTGTGTAAGATTGACTTATCACAGAGCTTAGATTAGGGAGAGATTCTGGTTCCACATGCCTAAAACAGAACCAAAGAGAGAAGCGAGGGATGAAAAATATATTGTACATCTTAAGCCCGCTTGTCTAGTTTCCTTTTATTGCAGAATAACATTTGTGTGCAGCTTGTCTTTTATGCCGCAAATGCATGAAAAATCAGACTGCTTAATCCTGATTTGATCATTTTTAAATTTCATGTTGTAGATTAGAGAATGAAATCCTGTCAAACTGCTTAATCTTGACAGTCGATCTGGTTTTAGGTAGAGAAATGAAAGGAGTTCATCAGCTTAGTCTGAACTCCTGGCAGATATAAGAGTAGAAATAGATAGTTTCATTTTGCAAAAAGAAAAATATGCATTGTCAAAAGGCTGCTAGTTCAAATGCGCCGAAGAGAAGAAAAATTTTTAGGAAAGATAGTGGGGTAGGTAGAAGTATCATTGATGTTAACCATGCTGTCACTTTTCAGAAATGACATCAAGAGAAGGGTAAATTTTGCGCCAATGGATAAGGCACTGGTCTTCATAAGCCAAAAATCTGAATTCTGGACATCTCCTGACGAGGAGCTGCCCTCCCCAAATGGAGCCACTGTTAGCCATCAGTATTGTTTACATGTTAGTGATGACTATATCTTCAGCTGAGTTTTCTAGAAACTGATTTCCTTATGTCAATATGTCATCCAGAAAACCCTCCCAAAACTTTTTTCGCCTTTCTACCTATTTAGTCCACCCCTGGCAACATCAAAAACCTCATATCACAATCCTATCTAGCTTCAGCCTTATTGGTCTGCCCATCAGCCTTAAAAGGCAAATCCGCATATGTTTCAATAGTCTCCCCTATGTTAGGAAGTGGCGTTTTAGGACATTTCACCTTTGGCAATCATCAAAAAGCCAAGAAGCCTCCATCTGCAGCAGACCTACCATGACTGATCCCTTAATTTGCAAATGAAGTTGACAAACAACCTTAAGTCGCGCCACTCATATTCCTTAGGTCTCAGCACTGCATAAAGCCCAATCTCAAGCTGACTAGTAGGTTTTTCACAGTGTTCTATGGTTTCTACAAAGGCAGGAAATATAACTTCATCTCAGGAGGAATTGCTTGATCTACACTTAGAGGAACAACTGCTTCTAAATGTATTGTGAGCCTGAGATGAAGCTGCAAAACAAAAGTCACTCATCAGGACCTTACAGCTCTTTCCAGCATGAAAATCACAGTAAGAAAGGGTCGCCACTATCTCAGCAAAATGGTAAATTGTCAAGGCCTAGAACCTCCTTCATTTACAAGCAGAGGGTTAGGGCGCCTCCTTCATACATAAGCAGAGGGCACAGGCCAGTGTTGACTTAGAAGGTTGCAAAAGTCCAGGTTTGCCTTTACTAAAACAATGAAACAATATCTTCAGGTTTCATGAATATAGTTGATGACCATAACAGGAATATAGTGGAAATATGATAAGCTCAAAGGAAAGGGGATTTTGGCCTGATAAAGGAGCTCATTTCAAACTTGCAAACCATATGGATTGTTGAACTTTAGAAGGACCTGTCATCAGTAAACATCCAAATCATAAGAGGCCTGTTTTGTTCAAGATCGAATGGAATAGAGGCTGTTAACCAATGCCATTACACAGGAAGAAAGAGAGCCCTTAGCTTTTTCAAATGCACTGACCTTCATAGTCACAAAGAGTTTTTGTCAAGTAACAGGTCATGAGATAAACAATCCAAATGATAAATTTCTCAGTCACCCTTAGAACAGTGTCACTGTGGCTAGGGTTTTCTTCTAAAACACAGTGATGCTTGCAAGTAAAGATGCTAAGATTGGTGTTTTTCAAGAGATTTACTTACCACCACATTCAGAGAAAGGCTGTGTCGAACATAGTGGTCAAAAAGTCTCCGGACACCTTATCTGATGAAGAGCCTCCTCCATGCATGAGTAGAGGGCCAAAGCTACTGCAGGGTGCTGAAACTGATTGATACAAGAAAGCAGTGGAAGGATACCAAAGACTGAAACAAGGTCACTACACAGATGAATGACAGTGCTGATAATGTAAAGGTACTGATACTCCTATTTTCAAAGAACTATCTGTCAGGCTATACCTACAGTAGGAAAGAGGCAATATTGAATATATGTGTGCCACTGATACCAAAAAGAAGCTGTCTCCTTGAGGAAAGGTCAAGCAACAAGACAATGTCATATACCAAATTACAGCTTTCAAATGTTTTGTTGCATTATGAATAGCCCTTCCTTGCTAAAATCGCCAAGAGAGGAAAACAGTGAACATAGTTTAGTTATGAAATGATTCTGTGGGCAAAAAGAGGTAACACAATGATCAGAGCAAAATAATGACTATGTATCAAAAGAGTCCTGTTTTCATATTGCCCAAGCTTGTCTTTTCAAATGGAGGAGGCGATTGGTATTCAATCTTATAAATAGGCAGAGGAAGTTGGTTGTGATGAATCACTACTGTTCATATGTTTTAAAAACAAACACACTTGTTATCATTCCAAAGGGCAGTTGCTTATAGTATTTGCATGGAAAAAGGGCACACGGACAAGACCTTTAAAAAATGTTGTCACCCGAAGATTTTCCCTTAGAAGTTATTATTCAGCATTTGTGTTCCAAAGGTATTTCGGCTGTGATCATTGTGGATAGTTTAAAAGGAAGAAAGCGCAACCTTTATTTTGAGGGAAAAAAGAGTACTGTATACTACACCTACAAACAGAGATTTGAAAACCCACTATAGGTAAAAAATGAAGGAGTTGTCAAAGCAAAATGACAAATCCCCTGTGTTATTGAGACACCGTAGCAGAAGTAGTGATGTTGGTTGAATTGTTTGTCAAAGTTTCCGCTCGGGTCAGAGTAAATATTTGGGTTTATATGTTAAAATGACGAACCCACTGTTTTAAGACAAAACAGGGTCAAAACAAACCAAAATTTCATTTCCCAAAGTTTGAGGACCATTAAAGGCTTGTTTTGAATTGATATAAAGGAATGAAGTTAAGGGAGAGTATTGTCAAATTCAAAACTAAAACCCCCGTGCATCCACAGCATCAAACAAGCGAGAAAAACCGGGCGAAAATTCACAAATTTACACTCAGAGGCGACGCGACGTGCCTGGAATTTGGCGCGACGTGCCTGGGCATCATTTTACAAAGGCTTTCAACACCGGCGCGACGTGCCTGTAGGTGGGCGCGACGTGCCTGTAGGAGGCCGCCCGACCACACGACAGGCCGACCCGACACGTTCCTTTTGCGCGACGGGTTTTCTCCAGAGGTTGTCGCGCGACTTTTCCAAGCTATCTAGGGTTTCTTGCATCCTTTCAAGCGAGCATCCATCAAATTCGAGGTATTTTTATGAACTCCCATCAATTGCAAGGTGTTGATAAGTGACAAAAATGTTTGAAAACCCTGGACCTTGCCATTTTTGCTAAAAACAAAAGCAGTTTCCCTACACAGTGAGATGAGGTAATTGCAATACGGGGTTTTATGGTTGAGAACCAGTTTGTTCATTTTCAAATCAATCTAAGGGCAGAGGTTGTCTTGTGAAGGACTGTGTTTTAAATTAAAAGAGGACTTTCATTGCAGAAATACAGACCTAATTCTAATGAAGAACCTTTCACACTATCATCCATACATTTCCACACTACTAAAACAGTGAAGTGTACTCAGTGAGGGGGTTTGACATTTTTATTGTTTTGAAAGAGAAGACTCTGGTAATCTCTGTCTAAATAGCTTGTTAGTCTTCTAGAAGCTCTGTCAGTTTACCCAGCCCTGTGTTCTTGTTGTCTAGACCTGTGTATGGTGATTTGCTTGATGAACAAACAGTGAAAGGAGGACACACTCTTGCACAGGACAGAATTGTTGGATGTTTGAAAGTTTCCTTTAACAGGGAGTTTTTTGTGTTAAGGTTGACATCAAAGACTTTAAAAGCGAGTAGTCGGTGGCATCTTCTCACAGCACACTATTTAAAACAGATTGCTTTTCATTCACTATTTTCTCCCACTGCAAGATTGTTAAAAAAGAGTTTCCCAAGGAGAACAGTATACTAAGGAGAATAGTTAGTGGATGTGTTTCTAACTTTGGAGTCAGAGATACCAAAGTGGTATTGGATTCCTCAAAACTTTCCAAGGTGCGAGTCATTTTCTAAAAGAAGCGAGAGTTGTTGGTGTTTGAGTTAAGATTAAGACGAAATCTGGTATGATGTTGACCTCCTAGACTCACAAGCGAGAGAGTATGTTTCCTAAAAACTATGCATTGGTTACCAATCTAACTTAGGTCTGCTTATACCGAAAACATATTGTATCATGTTGAAGACTTATTGACAGAGATTTTCAAAAGTAAACAGCATAGTGAAGGACGGAGGTTGTTGATGTTGGATTTGACATCAAAGGCAGGGATATAGATGTGTTGGTGGACTTTTTAAACTCACAAAGCAGAGAGTGTGTTTCCTAAACCACTGTAGCACTGATTTTACACCTAAACTAAGTCTGCCTTTTTTCATTGCACTACATTGTATCATTCTGAAGATTGTTGAACAGAGTTTTTCTGAAGTTGAAACAAGGCCATTTTCTAAAAGGTAGGGTTGTTAGTGATTGGGCACTTGTTGATGATCAAGTTTACATTGAAGCCAGATGTACAAAGATGGTGATTGACTTCTCAAAATTCATGAGTGAAAGGTGTTTTCCTTAACACTGTGGGCTAGTTTTTCACCTAACCAAAAGGTCTCCTTTCTTTTCCACTGTGTGGTCTCTACAGAAATCTGCTAACAGAAGTATTTTTCAAGATGAATGATCTGAAGAGCAGGGTGTTAATTTTTGAAGTTTGGTTTTGAAGACACAAATACAAGTGTAAGCTGGCCTCTAACAAAGTCACAAGACGGGTGATTGTTCAAAACTGTGCACAGGGAATCTACAAAGCAGTTACCTCATATTTTACACATGGTAACATTGTTAAGAAGGTTACATAGCTGAAGTGTATCCAGATTTGAAGGACTGTTGTTAATAAGTGCAGAGGTGGCTTAGTATATCCAGATTTGAAGGACTGTTGTTAATAAGTGCAGAGGTGGCTTATTCAAGGAAGCATTATTACATTTTATTCAAAACCACATTGTCTAAACTATCCAAACAGTGTAGTGGCCAGTTTCAATCCAACAGAGCATTGTTCATATAGTGAAGGCAGTTTGCCTCTTCCAAAGCTTGTTTCAAAGTCAGAATGCCTCCAAAACGAGATCACAAAGGCAGACAACATAAGAGATATGAGCCTATCTCCATAGAAGAAATCAATGCTCACCCATCAGTGCTTTTCAATTTCCATGAAGTAGGCTGTCTTGATTTCTGTCAGAGGAGAGAAGAAGTCAAGAGTTTCTCGCCACTTACACATTTGTGCGCTTTGAGATTCAAGGACAAACACTTCCAGTTAGCAGGTCTTGACTTCAAAATCTCTCCAAGGTATGTATCCAAAGCTACCAAGATCCCGTATCATGGTGAAAAGTGGTTTAAACAAGCGCATCTTGATCTAGAGGATTATAAACCTTTCATCAAGCTTGAACATAGGGAAACCATCACTGCTATTTTCCCTTTCTCCTATCTTCTTGGCTGTTATGCTCCACTGATGAAGGCCATAATGAGATATTTCACTTGTGAAGGGAGGTTTAGCCAAATTTTTGCCTATCATGTTCGCTTGTTGATGCATTTTACTAGAAGCAGGCAATTAAACCTTCCATACTTTTTGTCCAAAAGCATAGAGAAAATGGCAGCTACTGTCCAAAAGAAAGCTCCACCTCGGCAAATCCCTTCTCTCTTTCACCATTCCTTGATCAAAATCATCTTCTTACACCAGCTGGAGAAGAAAGGGGTTTCATGGGATTCATTCATTAGCCATGCCGATTTCGCCACTGTCCCTCCTATTCATGTGTCTCCTACTCAGCCTGTCCATCGCCCAGTGCCTTTATCTAGTAGGCCTACCCCTAAAAAATTCAAGATGATCACTGGGCAGCCAAGTAAACAGGGAGAAGGAGAGGGCAGTGAGCCACAGGGAGAAAAGGAGGATGATGAGCAGCAGCAGCCAGATTTTGAGGGACAGCAGCAGTTTGATATCATTGGACAGCAGCTAGAGGTTGATGAACAGCATCAAATTCAGGAAGAGGGACAACAGCTAGAGGTTGATGAACAGCATCAAATTTAGGAAGAGGGACAGCAGCTAGAGGTTGATGAACAGCATCAAATTCAGGGAGAGGAACAGCAGCAGATAGAGGTTGAAGAGCAGCAGGTTGAGCAAACAATTGAAGCATCTTTTGAGCCACAAGCTGGACAGGATGTTGAGGAAGGACAGCAAGCTGAAGCTGCCTCCTTGACAGTGACCAAAACTATTCCTAAGAAAAAGAAATTGCCCCAAAAGACAACTTCTAGCTTGCAAAGGAGAAAGAGCGCTAGATTGGCCTTCAAAGGCAAAAGTGCAATTGGAGAAAGTGCCAAGCATGGAGTTAAATCAGCTGTCATCCCTATCCCAAGCGATGACAGTGACAATGAGGCCCGCATCCTTGAAAACCTCCTCATACACAAAGAAGGGAAAATCGAGGTGTTACAAGAAGATCTTCAAAGGGCGAGGAATTTCAACCATTTCTTGGAGGTTGAAAACAAACAAATGAAGTATCATGCAGCCATTCATGAGGCAAGGGCCATCAAGTACAAAAAGGAGGCGGAAAAGGCGCAAGTAAGAATTGAAGAGCTTATTGGCGAATTTGATGATGAAGAGGAGGAGGACCAGCCTAGGCAAAAGAGGCCTAGAACCATCGGGCTTAGGAGAGCCTTGGAGAAACAGAAAGCTGAAGAACAAGCTCAATTCGAAGCTTTTCCTCTCACTACCCTCTTTGAGCGGGAAATTGAGGAAAACAAGGAAGCATGGCTTGAGAGGGCCAACCAGCATTTGGAAACGAAGCTTGAGAAGGCAAACAGGGATCTTGAGCTACAGAGAAAGAGAACTCTCCACTTTCAGAAGCTAAATCAATTTGCCAGGCGCAAATTGAAGGTGGCACAAGAAAAATTGAAGAAATTGAAGGAGAGGCGCCTAGCACGGAAAGAAGAAAAAAGCACATCAGCCCTCGATATTTTGGCTTCAGCTTCGGAGCATGTCTCTATGGACCTTTGAGGGTCATGCATACCAATTTTGGGCCTGTTTCGAAAACTTTTTGTTTTTTGGCATTTTTTGGGTTTTTGGCCAAAAACTCATAAATGCGCCATTTCAGTTTGATGAGTCGTCAAGGGAGGAGGGTGATACCAATGGATTCCATAATTTCATGAGCAGATCTCCAGCGATTTTCAGGGCATTTGAAGATCATTCGCCCCCTCAAATTGGCGAAAAACAACCTCATTTTGCACGTTCTGCCCGCCATATCAGCAGCCTGCTATTTTCTGGGTTTTTGCACACAGGTACAGTTTTGAGGGACTTTCAGAGATCAGATTGAGGTGATTCCACTTGCGTTGGAAAGCAGACACAGAGAGCTTTCCAACGAGCCATCATGAGCCTCATTTCAACACCGGGAAGGCTGCCATTTGCCTTCAGCAAGTCAGGGGACCTTTTTCAGGCATAAATATGAAGTATTTTTGTAATTTTTGAACTCCAAAAATTTGCTTTTCCCAAATGTGCGTTAAGCTATTTTTATCATTGGGAAATCATGTAAAGTCAATATAATTTCCATTTTTAGCAGTTTTTTAGATATTTTATGGGATATTTTGTGCCTTGGGCTTTGCAAAGCCTCGAGGACAAGTTTAGATATTTTGACTTGGCCAATGGGATAGCTAGTTGCTCCATGAGGTTTTCCTTCCTCAAGCCTATTTATTCCATGGTTCTCATTGTAAATCAGAGGCTGAAATTGAGAGAAGAATTAATGCATTGGTCATATGAGCTTTGAAGAATACACTTGAGTTATGATGTTTGGATTGCCTCTTGGATGCTTTTGAGGAATGTTGAAGGCTTGTTGATGGATTCCTTGACATGGTACAATGGTATAGTGCTTCTTAATGTTGTTTTGTCTTCTAGTTTTCACTCATATTTCATTTTTCTTGCTGCTATAGATCAGTAAAGATTGATTTTGAGACATGCCCATGGAGGCACCTCAAAATCCATGAATCTTCATAGCTTGATGTTTTCTTCTCCCTTAGTTATGCTAAAGAATTCTTAGCTGCTCTTTAGTAACCTAAGGTATTGTTGCTAAGTTTTATCCATCAGTTCCATGTATGTTGAGTAGGATGTATGGTTTTCCCTACCTACCTATCAGCTACCCATAGTTCTGTCCATAAAACTTTCTCTTTGACTAATTTGTTGATCATTTTGTTGAACCAAGGAGGCCTAGTCCCGATCTAGCCCTTTGCCTAAAACTATGAAAACTTATTTGTCCAAGTGCCCAATGACTTAGAGACTATGTTTAGGCGTTCCGGCATAGTTTATGAGTTGTTAGTTTGTCTCATGTGCTTTCCCCAAAGTCTGATAGCCTTTTCCCGAAGTTAGAGGGTCTTATACCTCTATGTATGGCTGGAATGTTTTGATTTCTATGTATTGATTAGCTTATAGTTATTCCTAGCATGATTAATGGCTTGCTATTACATGTTTATGTCTGCTATTAACTAGTTTGCACCTGAAATCCCTTGTCTTTCACCAACTTATTGTTCATTTAATCCATTTTTCCCAGAGATCGCTTCTAGTGTGAATCAAATCGGCCCTACAGCAGCTTTACATCATCACCTCATAAGCTTCCTTGACCTGTTTGACCCCATAGCCCAATTTATCTACATCTTGTTATCCAGTTTATGTATTTGATCAGTTTCATCCCTCACAAACTTAAAAACTAAAAAAAAACCAAAAACACACTTCATAACTAGCCTAATATCAGAACATCGCAAGTAAACACACCGACATCTTGTACACTTATAGAGAGAGCCCTCTCTGAGTCCAGGAAAGCTAGGTCCTTGGGCTCCAAAGCTTGGTTTGATGTTACATCGTCATTTGGCTAGCCAATCGGCCAAATCACGGGACCCTAACATCGGACCCTAACTGATGTGTGCGCAGGCTGGGAAGGGAACTGTAAGGAGGAATTGATGAATGAATGAATAAGAAAGGTTGATAGAGAACTGAATCTGTGAGTACTCTTTGTGTGAATCAATGGTAATTACTGCATTGTGTATTTTCTGTAATTAAGCTGCGAAGATCTGTGTAAGTGTGTTTTCTGTATCTGGATCTGTTTTGTTCTGTACTGTTTTGTTTATGCAATACGGTGCTACTACCATGAAAACAAATAATTATAGATCTAGCACACGTGGATGAAAATAGAGACCGAATTGACCCTGTGTAGAACGAGGTAATCTGAAACCCAGGGTCTAGCGTAGCTCTTCTTGCCTTACCTATCATTTCTCAGGGTGCGGAAACATGGTTCTAGCACCACCCATACTACTTTGGGTGAGACTTTGACCTGCGCAAGTGGGTCACTGCTGAAAGGGCCAGTGGTATAGGGGTTTGTTGGCAAACCTTGCACTCCGAACCTGGGTCAGGACCCCTCGAGCCAACATAGCCAATTAGGTTCCTGACCCTGGTCATACCAAGGGAAGATGAAGAAAATACCTAAAATCCATCATCCTCCATTGTTAGATGAAAACTCTTATGCGCAGTTTCTTGAAATAAAAACATGAAGACCGTAATGATATCATCTCTTCTTTGAATGAAATCAAGTAGGTTCAGTGATATCAACACTCTTGTTTGGCTAGTTTGGATGCTCGACTAGCTCACTTGGAATATTCAATGCAAACTTATGCCTCCTACTCCTATCGGTGCAAGTGCCCATGGCCTAGGTTTAATGACTACATCATACCCTTGATCACATGATATGACTTTTAGTAGTTTTTTTTCTTCTATATGTTGTTCAATTCATGATAAATCTTAAATTTTTCATCACCAAATTTTTTATTTTGTTATACTTGATCTAAAGTTATCAATCAACGGATCTGGTTTCCCTCGAGGTAGATTGAGACTAATCACTGTATGAACTGTGATTCTTGGGATAATGCATTTTAAAAGTTTGAGGTAATGCAAACTTAATTTAAAATAAAAGAAGAAGAAAAATAAAAATAAAAATGAAGAAGTTAATTGGGTTTAGTTCAAGTGGCTGGGAGAAATGTTGTTATGTTCCCCACCCAAGTTTAATTTTTTATGTGACATGATGAGCTTATAATGAGTGTTTCTTGTAATGGATTCGGGTCTTCTTCTCTGAGGAGTGCAAAGCATCAATGGATTTTGTCTCTTTATACAAGTCATGTATATTCCTCATATTGAATATAAATATATTTCTCATAAAGAAAACGTGTTTGTATTCTCAATGGATTTGATCTATTTAGAAAAATAAAGGTTTACACCTCAAGGGATTTGATTCTAATCTCTTTAGACAAGTCATGTATATTACTCATATGGAATATAAATATAGTTCTCATAAAGAAAATGTTTTTCTATTCTCAATGGATTTGATCTCTTAAGACAATTAAAGGTTTACACCTCAAGGGATTTGATCCCTCTTAGTACTTGATAGATCTTATAGTAATATTGATCTAGGCTAAATCAAATCATATAATAACTTTAACATTGAAATACCAATATCATAAGGATCAAATCTAGCTTAAGGTTCAAACATTTATTCAAGTGTTTGCATTAGGATTTGATATTTTTAGCAGAGTAAGATTGATTTAGGCATAATCCATTCATATAATAATTTTAACATTGAAATTCTAATATCACAAGGATCAAATCTGAATTTGATCCTTTTAATAGAGTAAAGGTTCACAACTCAAGGGTTTTGATCCAGGTTTACACCTTAAGGAATTTGATCACTCTTAGTCCTTGATAGATTTGATAATTTTATCTCTCTTGGTACTTGATGGATTGGATAATAAAATTGATTTAGGTTGAATCCAATCATAAGCATTACAAAACCACATTTTATATGAGAAAATTATACAAAACAAAAATATTATCACATCTCATATTATTTGAAAAAATGAAATCATTCATGATTTAAATATAGTGTAAATAAAATCGAGAAGATCACAGAATATGTACTTCATCAAGAAGGTAAATTAATAATAAAGTAATATTTTGGAGCCATAAAGAAGGTGAATATCAAATAAAAAAAAAATTAGGATAAAAATAATGAAATAAATCACAAAATATTTAGTTGATCAAGAAGGTAAATAAGGTTGTTGGCATTATGAAAAATGTGTTATCCGTGATGGAAACCTACTTGATAAAGATGTAAACATGATAGTAGGAGTATGAGTATTCAGGTTAGTACATATGTGACAAAGAGATTGGACAGAGGAATATTAGTTCAAATACAGAGAAATGATAAAGATGTTGTTTGGAAAAGTATATGTGGGTCCTGTGAACAAAGAGCATGTACATACGTGGGTAGGGTGAAGAAAAGTAACATAAAATTTTCGCAACATCGTTTTCTCAATACCAGGGGTATTTACCATGGTATTGGCCCATAATAATGGGCGCAACAACAAATATTTGATCCTGTCAAATAATACCATCGACGTTACTAAGGGATTGGACTAAGGTATTGACTAAGGCCTAAGCTATATAAGGAGATGCAAATCAAATTGCTAGGTGTGCAAGTTACGTATTTTCTGTGATTGATTTGATTTGAAACATGTGTGCACCAAGTAGCAAGGAAAAGACACAAACCCGAAATATATAAAGTATGGTATCATATGTACTTGTTTGGTTTCCTTATTGAAAATATTTAATTGTGATAGCTTTGTGGTATTTATGATATTCTACCATGAGTATGAGAGAATAAGGGTTGCAAAGTATATTTTGTGGTTGCAGCGAAAGCATGACTCAGTGATTTCAGATTTGTACGTTGGTTTTCCCCTGAGAGATCACATATACACGTAGATCTTCTTCTAAATTGTCGCGTATAATTTCTGCAGTATGGACAGATATATATGTAGGTTTCAAGTATGTAAGGCGCGTACATACAAGGAAATGCTTTATAAGGGTCATTTAAATCTACTAGGGTTTTGCAGTATGAGATAATGATACTAGTTGATCTATTCTGTTATGTTTGTTGTTGTCTTTTGATGAAGTTTCTCTTATAATAATCTGTGTTTGAAAAGTATTTGACAAGAAATGTTTGGGATGAATTGATTACGAAGTAAAGTATTGACTTGTTATGATGCTACTATGTGATAATATGTATTTAGTTAAATGGTTTATGGTCGCTTCAGTATAGGTTTGGGTGATTGATTTAGTGGTACAATGATTTAGATTCAGTTATCAATATTCTGAGACCTATACGTGGGTTTTCCTTAGGGGAAACACGTACATACACATGCATGAGTAAGAAATATCATGTATATAATTTGATGCATGTTTGAACAGGTTTTGTAGTGGAAACAGTTGGTTTCTAATTTGGTCCAATTGCATTGGTTACTTTATAATATTTGATGGTTCAATATTTGAGTAGTTTATTTCAAGGGTATTGGGAATGGATCCAGTTTGAAAGATTCTGAAAATTGATCCATAAAGAGCTAAGGAAAAAAGTCTTCATTAAAGGGGGTTGTAGCTCCCTTCCAGTGGAAGCCGGAAAGTGAGAGAAGGTTGTAGCATTCTGCAAGTAGGTTCCTGTGTACTAGTATAAGTATGCACTAGTACAAGATTGTAAGAAGCTTTTCTTTATAATAAAAGAAGAAGACATAGATGAAAAAAAATGTGGTTTTCTCCCACATTGGGTTTCCACCTAAAAAACTTGGTGTTCATGTGTGTTGATGTGTTTTCTATGTGTTGATGAACTATTTTCTCCTTACTGCTCATACTTTTTGCTTAATACATGTTTAATGAAGAAATAATGCACTGGTTAAATAACAACAGATGATGAAATATATGTAGAAATTTTAATAAAAATTATGTATTGCGTGGATTCTCCTGATCTAACAATTATATGCCACTGTTAAATACATAATTTCTTCTACAAAAATCTTTGTGGAAATTTAAAACACGATCGCCAATTGCAAACACATGAAGAAAGATCAATCACACATAACACAGATGGTTTTACCGGGAAATCATAAAGCTAAAAACCCCACTATCATATATTATGTATATATCATGTATTATGAAACAATATCATACAAAACTCTAATCCAAGAGCTCTCAGTACAACATACAATTGTCTCACACTGTCATACAAAAATTGGCAAATACATGCGCCAATTCACTGCCTCCTGACAGCCTGCCTCCACTGCGCAATCCCTGTTGATCACAATCCCTGAATGAATGGAATCCTGTTTGCCTTGACTGTGAAATCCTCATTGGCATCTCCATTGTGTGTGTGGTTGCATGAGTGCACCCACTAATGTCACAATTGATAGTCAAACTGTCCCTTTCAACTATCTCTCAACTGGGTCTCCACTGGATCTGACATGCATGTAGTTAACAATAGTAAATATTCAGTTGCATGTAAGACCACTGCTTGTGAATTAATTAAATAATTAATTCACTGATCTCTCACTAGTGTATGTTCAGTTACAACTAGCACAACTAAGTTTAACTCACTTAACTGAGTTAAACTATTTTACAACTCACATAACTAGACATCCAACTCTGTTACAACTTTGAATCACTCAGTTACAACTAAGTCCACGTTACAACTCAGTCCACGGCATGTCCCACCAACCAACCTTGAACTTGAATTTACAAGATGATGATCTCAACACTCCCTCTCAACAAGAAAGGGATTATCCTTCACCCCGATCTTGTCTCTATGGTATTCAAATTTTCTCTTAGTGAGCACCTTCGTCAGAATATCTACATCCTGATATTCCATAGGAATGTACTGAAGCACCATGATCTTCCGCTGCACACAATCTCTGATATGATGATACCAAATATCTATATGCTTAAATCTATCATGAAACATAGGATTAATCAAGAGTTTAATGCAACTCTGATTATCACAATGAATCACTGTAGGATCTAAATGAGAACCAAACAAACCAACCAGGATCTTTCTCATCCAAATAGCCTCACATGCAGCTTGACTTTCTGCCATGTATTATGCTTCCACTGAATTGAGTGCCACGGATCTCTTTTTCCTGCTGTACCAAGAAAAAACTATAGATCCGATACTAAAGACCCCTCCTGATGTGCTTCTTATGTCCATTGGGCTTTCCGCCCAATCTGCATTCATGAAGCCATGCAACTTCACCTCATATGTTTGTCTGTACCACAAGCCATACTCAGATGTGCCCCTCAGGTATCTCAGGAAATTCTTGCCCGCCTTCCAAAAGAGCTTGGTAGGCTTAACCATCGCTTGAATAAGTTGGTTTACTGCATAGCATATGTCCAGTCTTGTATTCACTAAATACATTAGCGAACCCACTAACTGTCGATGGACAGTAGAATCCACTACCTCTCCAGATGTAGTGTCCTCTTTCCTCTAGTTTCCTGGAAGAGGAGTATCCATGGGTTTGCAGCCCTCCATGTGAAACTTACCCAATATCTCTTTTGTATACTTGCCTTGAGATACAAAAATTTCACCATCTCGCTGCCATATTTCCAATCCAAGGAAATAATGAAGGAGTCCCATATCCTTCATCTCTAACTCCTTTGCAAGGTCCTCCTTGCATGAGTGTATCGGTTGCTCATCACCAGTCTGTATTAAATCATCAACATAAATAACAATGATTAAAAGCTTACCCTCCACCACAATTTGGTATAGGTTTGCATTCGCCTCACTCTTGGTGAAGCCAAGTCTGGTGAAATAGCTGTCGATCCGAGTGTACCAAGCATGGGGTGCTTGCTTCAGCCTATACAACGCTCCTTTGAGTTTGCACGCATGCGAATTGCTGCTGAAGATCTCAAATCCTTCAGGCTGCTCAATGTACACTTCTTCCTCAATGATCCCATTAAGGAACGCAGTCTTCACATCCATCTGATGAATGTGCCAACCCATCTGTGCTGAGAGAGCAAGGATGGTCCTTATGAAAGATTACCGTGCAACAAGTGCAAATGGTTCTTCATAGTCTATTCCCCCAATTTGTGAGAAGCCCCGGGCCACAAATCTGGCCTTGTATTTCTCAACACTCCCATCAGCAGCTTGCTTTACCTTATAGATCCATCTTGAACCTACCATTGATTTATCAACCGACCTTGGAACAATTTCCCAAGCACTGTTTCTAACAATGGAGTCATACTCCTCCACCATTTCATCTACCCATGTGAGCTCCTACACTGCTTCTTGAAAGGAAGATGGCTCTGTCACAATACATTTTCTCATGAAATCCATGTATCCAGTAAATCAGTCAGGAGACTGTCTTTGTCTGCATTGTGAAGTAGGGACTCCTATATTTTGTGCAACATCAAGTTTCAGCCTCTCAGGTTTTGTGGTATGCCTTCTACTAGTTCTGATGTTTGGCTCTGTGTGAGTGGACTCCTCCACTCCATGAACCTCCTCCTATGGCTAATCCACATCTAGAGACTCATCTTTGGGAACCAAAATTTCCTCTGCATGTAGGTCTGGCTCCCTCTCAAGCCACAACTTCATGGCGTTCTCCTCATTGAATTTTATATCCCGTCGCACCACATTCATTTGAATGTTTGGAAAATACACACGATAATTATGGGGTGTTTCTGTGAACCCAAAAAACATCCCAAATTCAGCAGTCAGCTCCAGATTCTTCCTGGCGTTCTTGGTCACATGCACATAAACAGATAAGCCAAAAATCTTAAAGTGAGAAACATCCGGTTTCTTACCTGTAAAAGCTTCTTCAAGTGTACTCATGCCAAGTACTCTATGAGGACAACGGTTTTGGTACATAACCGTAGTGTTGCATACTTCGCCCAAAAATTCATTGGTAGACCCTGATCATGCAGCATTGCTCATGCTGCACCCACAATCGTTCTGTTCTTCCTCTCCATGACCCCATTTTGCTGTGGGTTTTGAGGCGCTATGAGTTCTCTTCGAATTCCTTCTTTGCTGCAAAAGTATTTGAATTTGTTAGAGATGTATTCTCCACCATTATCGCTCCTCAGAGCCTTCACTTTCTTCCCCGACTCTTTCTCCACCAATGCCTTAAACTCACAGAACTTTGAGAATGTTTGATCCTTCTTCTACATGAAGAAGATCCAACATTTACGAGAAAATTCATCTACAAAAATAACACAATACCTATGTTTTGCTGTTGAAGCAACAGAAAATGGTCCACACACGTCTGTGTGAACTCTCTCTAGGATCATCGAAGCACGATCCTCATTTTCATGAAAGGCGGACTTTACATACTTCCCCATGGTGCAACGCTTGCACTGATCTAACTGAGCAAGTGTTCCCATTGGAATTCTAGTAGATATTTGATGCATGAATTTCAAGGCTCCATGATGAAGATGGCCTAATCGCCTATGCCATAATTCACCCTCATCTTGGCTCACCACTTTTTCTACCTTGCCCATCATGGCAGCGCATCCATCTACCTCCAGCTTGCAGATATTCTTAACTAAAATCCCTATCCTCTTGGCTTGAGCTGTTGTTTTATGTCGCAGGAAAGCTTTTCCATCGCTGAAAACAACGTCGTAGCCTCTGTCCTCCAACATCGCAACTAAGACCGAGTTTTTCTTCAGACCTGGAACATGCATACCATATTTCAATTGAAATGGTTTACTTGAATCCCTCTCAAAGGTAATGGTACCAATGCCATTCGCAGTGTATTTTCCATCGTCGCCCATCTCTATATGAATTTGGAGACATTTCTCCTCTAAGTCACTGAAAATCTCCTTATCTCCCGTCATGTGGAAGGAAGCACCACTATCAAGATACCACACCAATTCCATTGTGCTTGAAACCAAGCATGCGATCAAAGAGAAATCAAGTTCAAATTGTGAGACAAGGGCCTCACCAACTGCAGCTCCAGTAACCTTCTTATTATTCTTCTTCTTCTATGGGCAATTAGTGGTGAGATGCCCATTTTCGTGACAGTGAAAACACTTCACCTTGGAAAAAACTAGGTTCTTGCCTTTAGACTCGGATTTTGAATGGAATTTATTCCCCTTCCCTTTCCTTGCCTTGGCAGCCAAAGCACAATCCTCTTCATCATCATGCTTTGATGAAGAACCATCTTTGGTGTTCTGCCTGAACTCCTCCTGCACTAGATCCGACCACAGTCGTTCCCAATCTGGTAGTTTTTCCCGTCCGTTGAAAAAGTCTTGATAACTGTGCCAACTCTTAGGAAGTCCCAAGAGAGCCAAGCTCACCAAATCATCATCAGCAATCGTGATTCCCACACTCCCTAGTTCATCCCGACATTGGAAAAACGCTGTGAGATACTTAGGAATATTTTCACCCTTCTCCATCTTGATATTTTTGAGTTTATCCTTCAGCGCCAATTTCCTATGGTCGTTGCTGCTTTGGAAAAGATCTATCAAAGCCTTCCACATAGCATATGGAGTTGCTTTTCCATGAAGGCTTAAGAAAATGTGGTCTCATACACCTTCCAATAGAATCCTTCTCGTCTTCGCTACTTTCTTTTGCCATGCGTCAAGTAATGCATCATCCGTCGAAGTGGGCTTAGGAACATTACTGTCGATGAATTCATTCAAGCCATTTTCTTCAAGCACTGCCTCCATCTTGTCCTTCCATGAAATGTAGTTTGAGCTTCCCTTCAGTGCATACTCTAGCCGCAAGCCATTGAAAGACATGTCGATGTTTACTCAACTGTCACACCAAGATATTCTTGCAACAAATTTGAATTGTTTCCACCAACAAAGTCAGCTACTGCTTCAAGATTGCAATCTTCTTTGCTCCGATACCATGTAGAAATTTTAATATAAATTATGTATTTCCTGGATTCTCCTAATATAACAATTATATGCCACTGTTAAATACATAATCGCTTCTACAAAAATATTTGCAGAAATTTAAAACACGATTGCCAATTGCAAACACATGAAGAAAGATCAATCACACATAACACAGATGTTTTTACTGGGAAAGCGTAAAGCTAAAAACCCCACTGTCATATATTATGTATATATCATGGGTCATGAAACAATATCATACAAAACTCTAATCCAAGAGCTCTTAGTACAATATAAAATCGTCTCACACTGTCATACAAAAATGGCAAATACATGCGCCAATTTACTGCCTCCTAACAACCTGCCTCCACTGCGCAATCCCTGCTGATCACAATCCCTGAATGAATGGAATATTTCTTGCCTTGACTGTGCAATCCTCATTGGAATCTCTAATGTGTGTGTGGTTGTATGAGTGCACCCACTAATTTCACAACTGATAGTCAAACTGTCCCTTTCACCTATCTCTCAACTGGGTCTCCATTGGATTTGACATGCATGTAGTTAATAGTGGTAAATTTTTAGTTCCATGTGAGACCACTACTTGTGAATTAATTCAATGATCTCTCACTAGTGTATGTTCAGTTACAACTATCACAACTGAGTTTAACTCACTTAACTCTGTTAAAATACTTTACAACTCACATAACTAGACATCCAACTTTGTTACAACTTTGAATCACTCAGTTACAACTAAGTCAACTTGCATGTCCCACCAACCAACCTTTGAACTCGAATTTCCCATAGCTAACTGGATTGCCACTTCAGTTAACTATTTCCAAGTGCTCCATGATGTTGAGATTTCTTTTAATTATTTTTGGAGAAAATCTCATGTAGGTGACAACAATAGGATTTGTTGCTGAATTGACTCCATCTATTTCTGATGAGGAGTTAATGCATCCTATATTTGTTGTGAATGAATTTATGATTCTGTTTCCATTCACAGCTATAAAATGTAAGCCCATAGAGGCAAGTTAGCATGATGAGGAATTTGTAGTGAGTGGAAGAGCTGAGCAAATGAGAAACTTTGCTATTGTATTTCTCCAGTTGATGAATGAGATTGCCGATGCTCTGTTAGGTGGACGTAGCCCAGATTGGTTGGGTGAACCACGTTAAAATCTATGTCTTTATGGTTGTTTCTACTGTGTGTGTCTGTGTTTTATTTAAATATTTCTGCTGCTGAACTCTAACACTTGGTATCAGAGCGATTTTTTGAGCTTCCTGTTTGCTGCATAAACGCTGCCAAACGAACCCAAAACTACTGAGTGGCCGTGAGGCTAGATTTGCTGAGTAGAGCAAGAGCCGTGAGCTTGTGCAGAAACAACGCCATTAGAAATCAACGTATCTGCAGCAACGCAATTTTTTTTTGTTGTGTTTGACAGCTGAGACCGTGAAGATCTGTTACGTAAGGCCATGACAGCTGAGACAACGAAGATCTGTTACGTAGGCCAGGTTTGCTGCGGTGGAGAGAAGTGCTATTTTTTGTGTTGCTGTGTTGCTGAGAGGTAGCTTGCATGGAGGCTGTCGGTGGATAGTGTCAAATCAACTAACTGCAGCATTCAGGGCCGTTGACCGTGGACTGAGTCTGGTTCAACATGGACCGTGAGCCGCTGGGGTATGGTTATTCAATCGATTTATTAAAACGTTGATTTGCATTTTCAAAAGTCTTAAGTGAAAATCAATTGGAGGTTTATTCAAATGCAAATTCGGTTAAGTTACAATGGTATTTATGATGCAAGGTATTTTTACAAAATCGATTTTTTATATTAAAGTATAATTGTATTCAAAATGCCATTCAAATCATTTTTTATTGCAATGTTCTTTAAAAAGGAAGAGAATAAATCGATTTTGAAGTGGTTTAAATAAATCGATTTTGAAGTGGTGGTTTTTTAAGAATAAATCGATTTGTATCGATTTGAGTGGTGGTTCTAAAAATTAAATCGATTTTATTAAAAAGGGCATTTTTTATAAGGCAAGGGTATTTTCTAATCAAAAATGAATTTTTTGATTAAAATTAAAAATTTCATTTATTAAGAGTTGCAATTGGAGATTTCTTGTGACAAAACATGGCAAAAACTCAAAGTCCCCGGTTTGAGATCAAGAAGTTCAATGGAAAAAACGACTTCAAGATCTGGAAAGTGAAGATGTATGATCTACTTGTGCAACAAGGCGTGGCGAAGGAGCTGATGGGAAAATCCAAACAGTCTTACACCATGACAGATGATGAATGGAGTGACTTGGATGAAAGAGCATTGAGCGACATTCGACTATGTTTGGCAGATGATGTTTTGTTTAACATCGTGTCAGAGAAAACTGTTGCTGGTTTGTGGACAAAACTTGAAAATATGTACATGACAAAATCCTTAACCAATAGGATTCTTCTTAAGCGACAGTTGTACAGCTTGCGCATGAAGGAAGGTACAACGATAACTGATCATCTGAATACCTTTAATACTCTCCTGGTGCAGTTAGAAAGTATAGAAGTAAAATTTGAATCAGAAGATAAAGCTGTTACTTTATTATTCTCGTTGCCCAAGTCATGGGATCATTTTGTTACTTCTATAAGTCTTAGTTCATCAGAAACCCTTGAATTTGATGATGTTGTTGGAGCTTTGTTGTCTGAAGAAACAAGGAAGAGGTCAAATTCAGAAACCTCTACATCAGAAGCAATGATGGTCAGAGGTCGTTCTAAAGAAATACGCTTCAGTAAGCACAACAACTCGCGTTCAAAATCGAAAGGGAAGAAGAGTAAGGTAAAGTGCTGGTTTTGTGGCAAATCAGGACATTTGAAGAAGGACTGTTGGAAGAGACAGGAAACATCCAAAGGAGACTCTTCGACATAAAAGAAAGAAGCAAACACGATAGATACAGGTTCGGCATCCATTTCAGGTATGAGTGATGAAGTGTTATCAGTTAGTTTGTCTAATCATAATCAACATTGGCTGTTAGATTCTGGTGCATCAAATCACATGTGCATTCATAGAGAATGGTTTAAAACTTATAAATCAATCAATGATGGAGTTGTTTATATGGGAAATGATGCCTCATGTAATATTGTGGGAATTGGAAGCATCCAGATTAAAATGTTTGATGAGACAAATAAAATTCTAACTGATGTAAGACACGTACCTGAACTAAGAAAAAACCTCATTTCACTAGGAGTACTAGACACTAATGGATATAAAACCTTTATTCAAGGTGGAGTAATGAAAGTTTATAAATGAATTTTACTAGTAATGAAAGCAAAGAAGGTTGGAAATCTTTATCAGTTAGAAGGAAGAACACAATCAGATCATGCTTCTACAGTATCTGAAAATGACAGTAATTCTATTCGTTTATGGCATCAAAGGTTGGGCCATATGAGCGAAAGAGGATTAAAATTTTTATCTGATCGTAAGTTACTTCCTAGTTTAAAATCTTCTAAGTTAGATTTCTGCAAACATTATCTGTTTGGGAAACAAAGCAAGCAGAAGTTTAAAACTGGAAAACATACTAGTAAGGGAATCCTTGATTATATCCATTCTGATGTTTGGGGTCCATCTCCTACAACCTCATATGGAGGATCGTCATATTTTGTATCTTTTATTGATGATTTCTATAGAAAAGTGTGGGTCTACATGTTAAAGAAGAAGTCTGATGTGTTCACAGTTTTCAAACAGTTTAGAGCATTAGTTGAAAACATCACTGGAAGAACCATTAAATGTTTAAGAACTGACAATGGTGGTGAGTTCACTTCAAAGGAATTTGATAATTATTGCAAGGACGCTGGGATTGAAAGACATAAAACCACTGTATATACTCCTCAGCAAAACGGAGTTGCTGAACGCATGAACAGGACTCTTTTAGAGAGAGCAAGAAGTATGCTTAGTAACGCCAATTTGCAGAAGGAATTGTGGACAGAAGCGGTTTCTACAACTTGTTACTTGGTAAATCGATCACCATCAACTGCGATAGGATGCAAAATTCCTCAAGAGGTATGGAAAGGTTATCCATGTGATTATTCTAAACTAAAAGTTTTTGGTTGTGATGCATATGCTCTAGTTCCGAAACATCAGCGTTCTAAATTAGATCCTAAATCAAAAAGATATATCTTTGTTGGATATGGTGATGGGACTAAGGGATACAGGTTGTGGGATCCTACTACTCACAAGATCATCATTTACAGAGATGTTAAATTTAATGAATCTTCACTTGAAAATCCAGATGTAGATGATAAATTGAAACAGGATAATGTACCTAAGCTTCAACACATTCAGTTTGAAACTAGTTCAAATACTAATAATAGCCCAGATGAACAAGTTTCAGATTAAGATCATGAACAAGTTTTAGATGCAGATCATGAACGTGTTTCAGATGCTGATCATGAAGAAGTTCCTACAGATAATAATCAGCAAATTGGGGAAGTACCAGAAACATCTTTAAGGAGGTCTACGAGAATCAGACATTTTCCTAAAAGGTATGATGATTATGTTACTTCAGTTGCTTTAACTGCTAACGATGATGAACCTTTGTGCTATCAGGAAGCTATAGAAGGTTCAAACAGTGGTAAGTGGAAAGAGGCTATGAAGGACGAGATGAAGGCATTAGACAAGAATGCCACATGGGATCTAGTAGAACTTCCTAAAGACAGGAAAATTGTGGGATGTAAGTGGGTTTACAAATTGAAAAGGGGTTTTGATGATACAGAAGACAGGTACAAAGCGAGGCTGGTCAAGAAAGGTTTTTCTCAGAAAGCAGGCATTGACTTTCATGAGATATTTTCACCAGTTGTAAAAATTGTTTCAATTCGGATTGTGTTAGCATTAGTTGCTTTACTTGATTTAGAATTACAACAACTAGATGTTAAAACTGCATTTTTACATGGAGATTTAGATGAGGAGATTTACATGGAACAACCAGAAGGGTTTGTTCAAAATCGCAACAAGAAATTTGTCTGCAGGCTCAAGAAATCATTGTATGGTCTGAAGCAGTCACCTCGACAATGGTACAAGAAATTTGATTCTTTCATGATGAGTCAAAATTATATAAGAAGTGAATATGATCATTGTGTTTAATTTAAGAAATTGAGTAATGGCATGTTCATTATCTTAGTGTTGTATGTTGACGATATGTTTTTAGCAAGAAAAAGCATAACAGAGATCAACAGGTTAAAGGCTCAGATGGCTAGGACGTTTGATATGAAGATCTAGGAGCAGCAAGACAGATTTTGGGCATGGAGATTTTCACAGACAGGAGAAATGGTAAGTTGTGGCTATCACAAAAGAAGTATATTGAGAAAATACTCTTGAGGTTTGGTATGAACAATGTGAAGCCTGTTTCAGTCCCTTTTGCTTCCCATTTTAAGCTTTCTTCAACTTTATGTCCTAACACTAATGAAGAAAAGGAATATATGTCTCGAATTCCATATGCAAATGTAGTAGGTTGTTTGATGTATGCGATGGTTTTTACTCGACCAGATATTTCACATGCAGTTGGGGTTGTCAGCAGGTATATGGCAAATCCAGGAAAAGAACACTGGTCAACAGTGAAATGGGTGCTTTGGTATCTGAGAGGCACAAGTGATTACTGTATCACTTATAACAGGAGCAGTGAATTTGTTTGCGGATATGTTGATTCTGATTTTGCAGGTGATTTGGATAAGAGAAGGTCAACTTCAGGGTATGTCTTTACTCTTGCAGGTGGAGCTATTAGCTAGATGTTAAAGTTATAGAACATTGTTGCTTTATCCACTACAGAAGCAGAATACAAAGCTGCTTCACATGTTGCAGGAGAACATCAAGTTATTTTGTGATAGTCAAAGTGCAATTCATTTGGCTAAAAATCCCGCCTATCATAGTAAATCAAAGCATATACCTATCAAGTATCATTTTGTAAGACAGGTCATCACTGAAAGGGGAGTCTCTCTTGAAAAGGTGCATACAAAGGAAAACTGTGCAGACATGTTCACGAAAACAGTTTTGTTAGAGAAGCTACGATGGTGTCTGGCTTCTCTTAGCTTGCAGAAAAGATAAAAATAATAATGGAACAGGGTATTAGGCTAATTGTTATCAAGGTGGAGATTGTTGAGATTTATTTTAATTATTTTTGGAGAAAATTTCATGTAGGTGACAACAATAGGATTTGTTGCTGAATTGACTCCATCTATTTCTGATGAGGAGTTAATGCATCCTATATTTGTTGTGAGTGAATTTATGATTCTGTTTCCATTCACAGCTATAAAATGTAAGCCCGTAGAGGCAAGTTAGCATGATGAGGAATGTGTAGTGAGTGGAAGAGCTGAGCAGATGAGAAACTCTTCTATTGTATTTCTCCAGTTGATGAATGAGATTGCCGATGCCCTGTTAGGTGGACGTATCCCAGATTGGTTGGTTGAACCACGTTAAAATCTGTGTCTTTATGGTTGTTTCTGCTGTGTGTGTCTGTGTTTTATTTAAATATTTCCGCTACTGAACTCTAACACATGAGAATAGATTAATATTTATTGTCCAACTATTATTAAGGTATAATAATAGTCGACATGCATCTATAAATAGACATGTGATCTATAAATAGACTTCGCACATATATCTAAAAATAGAACGTCATCTATAAATAGAATTTTCTCGACATATATAAATAGAATTCCTCTATAAATATAATTTGCTCATCCGTTCTAAAATAGACTTACACCTAAAAATAGCCTGAGGCTCAATCCTAGTGTAGGTGCTTAATTTTCATTAGGATCATCATCTTGTTGAATCTCAACATTATATGTAGAGTTAGTTCACTGGATATACACAAGTTGCTTTCATTATAGTAGCATATATACGCGGGTTCACTAAATAATAGTCGTGTATAGAAATTGGAATAAGAAAAGAAAATTGAATAAAGCAGCTAAACACTCATCTAACCCCCCCTCTCTCAATATTTTTCCTAACAATTGGTATCAGAGCAGGTCCTTCAAAAGAGCTTGACCACTTGAAGGAAGATTCATCAAGATTATAAATCAAGAGGGAGTAACATCTACTAGGCCACCATTGTTTAATGGATCCAACCTGGTTTTCTGGAAAGTCTGAACAAGAGCTTATTTGTAGCCACTTGGAGCTGATGTTTGGGGAATTGTTGAAGGAGGCTATCAGTATCCATCCTCCATCCCCAAGGATGAAGCATAAAATAAAAAATATGTAACCAATGCAAAGGTTGCCAACGTTGTGTTGGAAAGCTTGGCGGAATCATAATTTGTAAAGGTCATGCAACTAAATACCACAAAGGCTATATGGGACAAGATCATCCAGAGTTATGAAGGTGACACTAAGGTAAAGAGTGCCAAATTCAAACATTTCGAATTCAATTTGAAACTCGTTGAATGCATAGTGATGAAATTATTTCAAGTTTCTTTCTTAGGATATATGAGATCATAAATTCAATGAGAAATATGGGTGATGAAGTAAGAGAATCAATGCTTGTGGAGATAATCCTCAGATATCTAACTCCAAAATTAAATTCAAAAGTCTTTTCCATTGAATAAATGCAATATTTGAAGAATCTTACTATTGAACAAATTCATGTGATCTTAATAGCCTATGAAATGAGAAAAGGGGGGCCATCAGACATAAGAGAGGCAACATTCAAAACTAATTATAAAGGAAAATAAAAGGATGATATTAAGGAATAAGGCTATGTATCAGATGAAGAAGAGGCAAACTTCGTAAAGAAACTCCAAGTGGTAAATGGCATATTTAGAGGTAAGCTTCCCTTCAAATGTTTTTCTTGTGGAATAGTTGGTCATCATGCTGCTAAATTCCCTTATAAAAAAAACCATGACAACATAATGAATTCTACAAAAATGAATGTTGGAGGAAGGTTTGAAAACAAGAAAAGTCTCTACACACATGAAGATAGTGATGGTATTTCAAATGGTGAAGAAAGTGAGTTTGATCAAGAATATTAATTACTTATGGCATTTACAGATAAATGCATTGATGAGTCTGATGATGTCTTTATGGATGCCTTAGAAGAAAAATATAATCTCATTGAAGAAATAACTCAGCTTAAAATTCGTTTAGAAGAAGGTAAATTAGCATAAGAAGCTCTGAAGAAGCAAATTCTAGAAAAAGAGAGGCATAATGAAAAGTTAGAACTATAAATAGTAAGTCTAAGAAAGGAACTTGAGAAAACAAAAGGTGTAAACCTTAGATTAGCTAAAGGATCAGAGAAACTAGAGGAAATAATCAAAGTGAAACACTCTCCTCTAATAAAAACAGGTCTTGGATACAGTGAAGAATCATCAAAGACTATAAAATCCTCTGAAACATGTACAAGAAACTATCTCAATGCAGTAAAGGGAAGAAATAAACAAGATTTCAGCTCTCGGCAAAACAATGGGGGATCAAATGTCTCTTAGGTAAATCATCCTTACCGCAATCAAAATGGAAACTACATAAAAAATTACTATACTCCCAGGAAATTCTACTTCAATGGTCAATGTCGCACTTGTCACAATTTTGGTCATAAGGATGAGCAATATGTCGCTATAAAACTATCATGACTAGAGAAGCAAGAAAACAAAAGAATGAGATTGGTTTAAAGAAATACTCTTACAAGACTTTCTCGCCTCTTAAAAATGAAACCAAATGTTCCTTTTGCAATAACTTCAGGCATAGATAGACTGAATGTAGAAGAAAAATGAAACCAACTCTTCAGAATGAATAAAAGGAAACAAAATCCAAGGTATGGAAAAATAAAACCATAAAATCTAAAAGTTTTGGTTTAGCTTTTAATGCATGGGATTAAGAAAATATGTGGTAGATTGAAAGTGGATGCTCTAAGCATCTGACATGTGATAAAAATAATTTTATGTCCTTTAATGAAATAAAGAAAGAAGAGAATGTAACATTTGGAAATAATTCACCTACTGCTATCAAAAGAAAAGGAACTATTTTGTTAAAGGATAAGGTTAAAGCTGGAAATGTTTTGTTTGTTGATGGATTGAAACATAACTTGTTGAATTTTAGTCAAATATGTGACCAAGCGCATGAGTTTGTTTTCACATCAAATAATTGTGTTGTCTGGAATCTCGATACATATAAGATCATAATAAAGGGAACACAAACTCTAGGTAATGTCTATGTCTTGGAAGACGGTCTAGAATAATGTTACTTGAGAAAATTAGAAGAAATTTGAATTTGGCACAAAAGATTAGGACATCTAATAATTAGTGAATTACATAAGTTAAGAATAATGGGAGGAGTTCATGACTTCCCTAACATCTCTCTACCAGAAAGTACCATATGAAAATCATGTCAATTCAGTAAGTAAAGCAGGGTGCAATTTAATGCCAAATAAGGTACTAAAATTAAGCCACTTGAACTTATTCATACTGATTTGTGTGGTCCTATGAGAAAGAAGTCTCCTTGGGGTGAACAATACTTCATATTATTCATTGATAATTTTACTCGAATGATTTGGATTTTCTTATTGAAACATAAAGATGAATCATTTGAGAAATTTAAAGTCTTCAAAGATCTAGTAGAAAATTAGCTATATTTGAAAATAAAATGTATTAGATGTGATAAAGGAGGATAATTTATATCATATGAGTTTTTCGACTTTTGCGAACAACATGGCATCAAGAGGCACTTTTTTATAGCCAAAACTCCTAAAAAAAATGGAGTGGTAGAAAGAATGAACAAAACAATCCATAAATGGCACGTGCCATGCTTGATGAGTCTGAAGCACCTCATACCTTCTCGGGAGAAGCAACATATACAATTGTGAATATCCTCAACAAAGCTCATATTCAGGTAAATAATGAAAAAACTCCTCATGAACTAGGGTTTGGTAAGCTTGCAACTTCCAAACACTTTAGATTTTTGAAAGCAAATGTTACATCAAGAATAATGATGCTAAGCTTGGAAAGTTTGAGTCTGGAGTTGATGAAGGAATTCTCCTTGGATACTCCTCTAGAAGCAAGGAATATAAATTATATAATAAATTACTTCAAAATATTGTTGAATGCATTGATGTTGTGATTGATGAAGCATCCACATGTACCAAAAGAGAAGCACCAACATATGAGGAAATTGTTCCTACAACAATCCAACAGGTTGTGGGATAGGGAATTAATGAAGCTTTAGAAATAGGAATTGAAAGTGTTGTCGCTCCTAGAGACAGCCTAGAGTTGTGATAGAACAGTGCCTAGGACATCTTATATATAGCAAGGAGCATAGGATATAACAAAGGGAGTTATCAATAACCAACTCTCATGCTATCTCTTGTAAAACAAGGAAAATTAATCTGAACGGGACCAAGACCTTCAGAAACTGACACAGAGACAGGGATATTATAGAGGCAACATGCAAAACTCCAATATAAAAGCAACATACAATTCAGAGACAACTTACTGCAAAGCGGGCCGATTCAGAAATACTTCACAGAAATAAGTTATCAGAAGGTGTATGTAGTGACTGAAATGTAGAGAAAATATTAGTTAACATTGAGCTGATATCCAGATACACAATACCAACATGCATGGGCTTACCAATCTAAGAATCCATACATGAAAGTAGCGTTTTAAAAACACCCTCCCAAAGAAAATAATATAGCAGAAACATGGTTTAGATGAATAGTGGAACAGAATATCATGCATGAGCCATATTTAAAGCGCTTGACTGATCCAAGCATGGGCATCAACTAGGATGAATCCATACCAAAAAACAATGAGCCACTCGCATTCCAAAACATGATATAGGAAACATGGATGAAATGAAATGATATATTAAAATAACACATAAGAGAAAGTTACAGACTGTGAAATACCAAAGACTAGAATTCTCTTTAACAGATGGAACTCTTCCTCACTGAGACCCTATGGGCTCTAGAGCCTTCATATAAAAGTTCTACACAATGTATACAAAAAGCCTTTCACTGCATAATTTTCTGATAAAATCTAGAACCCCTAATAATCTGTTCTTCGGGGGTTTTATAGAGAAAAAGAAAACTTAATAAATGAAGTAGGTGATGAACCATCAATTTGCTGCATAAGGACAAGATGGTGGAAATGTGCACGCCCATACTGCTCGATGACTTTGCGGTGATGTACGTTCTCTGTAGCCTGCTTTATGAAATAAATGCACTGGGTGAAGGTCTCTTCAGGAACACGGTATAGAGATAAAACCATATGAACATTATGTCCTTTCCTGAAAGAAAATCCTATTGAAATGAAACCTGGATGGTATTGTTCCTTGTGCATGGTACTCTCTGTCTTCTAAAATTGAATTAAGGCCTGAAACCTTCAATGCTGATCATCAAATTCCTCTGATTTTCCACTGATACTCTCTGCCGCAACATTTATATCTTCACCTGCCCAATCTGCGCTTTGAATGTCCCTGGGAGGGTTTGACAGATTTTAACCCTGCTGCTTTAATGGGAGTCTTGTCGGTGTATCTTCCCGGGCCTTTCTTCACAATTCAGCTCTGAAACATGGTCTTTGACGTGCTCTCTATCACATCAATAGAGACTCTAAATCATGATAGTTTTCCGCCGCTCGTACTCTGCAAAAACACGCAACTTGGTCATGAAATCCATGCAAATGGAAGACTGGTTATGGGGGCGGAAGAAATGATAGTGCAGCGGTGGTGAAATAGTGATTTATGTGAAATGATAGTGGAAAACATAATGATATGGTGTAAATGGCAAACAATAGGGTTTAACGGAAAAATGTGTATGGACCGTTCGATCTAGATTTGGAGGTGTAGATCGACGGCGGGGATAAAACAGTGAAATAATATATGAAAATGGGCGTAATGAATATGAGACATTTAACTTTGATACAAAACGTGAAACTTTGGCTATAAGAAAAAATATACAGAAATGCAATGAAATGCTATGAAACGTGACGGAAAGACCGTATGAGGTGGGTCCTATTCGGAAATCGTAATCAGAAATCGGAGCGGGAGTAATCTCAATTGTGAGCGAGAGGATGTGTGATGCGATCAATCGGAAGAGACAACGATTGGAGGGGATTTGTGATCGGGTGGATCGGGGGTCGGACATGCGATGCGACCAATCGCATCGCAAATATTTGCAATGGACCGATCAAGGGGGCTTCACGTAAATGTTGCGATTGCGATTGGGGCAGGGAGTACGATTAGCGCTCCACCGTTGGATCAGAGTCACAGATCGACGGTGCGGGTTAGATCGGGGATCGCAATCGGGGGGGAAACGAAGGGATGGCACAGACTTTTTTGCGATTGCAATGATCTGTGATTTGTGCGGGCCGTCTGATCTACATGGTAGCTCAACGGTGGAGAACGCGTCGCAGGACTTAACATAATCGCATCGGAGTTTTTCGGTTGTAACACGGGAAATGCACCCGTCTGTCACTCCGATTGCGATTGGCGCTTAAGACTTAAGCGCTTGAGCAGAAAATGAATTTATCAGGCCAGACAAAAGGGGATTGCTCATCAGAGATTCAATGGGGGCTGAAATGATCAACAGAAAGTATAGAAGAATCATAAAAAACTCCTTCAAGGTATGTTCAAAAAAATCATCTGAAATCCCAGATTCTAGGTGAAAAGGAAGGATGAGTACAAACTAAAATAAATATTGTTGGAACTTCCAGTTATCTAGCCTTACTATCCACAATTGAACCTCAGAATGTAAATCAAGCAAGCAAAGACGAATGTTGGGTTAAGGAAATGGAAGAAGAACTTGATCAAATAGAAAATAATCATACATGGGAACTTGTACCAAGACCTCATGATAAAAATTTTATTGGGCCAAAATGTGTATTAAAAAAAAAATGAATGAAAATGGAGAGGTAATTAGAAACAAAGCCAAAGTTAGTATAATTAGCCAAAGTTAAATTAGCGAAAATCTACCCCATTTTTCCATCCCTGAGCAAGTTCCCGACCCCGACTCCGTATCCTGGTCTCATACATAGTTGGGGATCAGAGACTAGAGTTCTGTTGACGCAATAGTTATTGCCCCTTACCGAATTTTTATTGGGATTGGCGTACTTCTCATTAGTGAAGGTCGTGGAATTGTCTAAGAGGACACACACATCGCAGCCCTGGAACAAGAAGATAAATGGATATTGAGTTAATGACTGTTGTGAAGCTATGGATTAATCAATATAATTATTTCTTTGGTTGGACATTGATGGCCTGACGTGGCTTCCATTCAAGAATTCTAAAAATGCTGTAAAATGTAGAGGAATTTCAGTTGTGGAAGTAGTATTAACTAATTATAACTTTTTGAAAAGTCTTTCGGATTTAATTTGTTTAAAATTTGGTAGGAATTTATTTAAATTATAAATTTGATAGGTAAAATTTGCACAATCTAAGTCTTTTAGGGATTTTTAGAATGTTGAATATATATATATCCATATGCTATATTTAGAATCTACCAAGGAAGGTCTTTTCAAAGTCATAACTAAACTCTGCACAATCATAGAGCTCTAGGGATTTTTTGAATCCATATATCCATATGCCATAGTCAGAATCTTCCTGCTAAGACCTTTTCACCAAGTCGTAAGTAAACTCATCTAAGTGCTCTCAGGTTTTTCAGAATGTTGAATTCATATATCTATATGCCATAGTCAGAATCTGCCTGCTAAGACCTTTTCACCAAGTTAACCTAAAAAGAAAATATTTTTCTTCTCCATATGCCAACCAGATAAAATTTGGTGAGATGAATGAGTCAACCCCGACTGTCAGTGAGAGTATAATCAAGACTCAGGCCTGACCTAAGTTTGGCGTGGTCGGCCTTAGGTGAAGTCGGGTGCAGGGCACAAAATTTGCAAGGCAAAGGCAGGTCCGACCTCCGACATAATCAGCTTCAGGCAAGAGTTAGGACCACAAATATATAAATGATCCGGCGTTCCAAACTTCATTAATTTTAAATGATTGTTTACTAAGCTGAGCAGAGAGAATGTAAAGAGACATTTATTTGACGGCTCCATGTGGCATGGTTCTTATGGAATATGCGGAGATGTCCTTATTGGTTGCTAGTTACAACACCATTGGTCTTAGTACTTGTGTCAGTACTCCTAGTACTGTAATGAAACGCGACTGTGATTGCTAACTCCAAGCAGCTAATAAATCGTAAGCGTGTAGTAAAAAAAAGCATGTTTTTGGCTCAGAATTCAGCAAAGATTTTGAAAAAATCTGACAAATATTTTATTAGAATCTTGTTTACAATTGTTAAACTTTAGTATTTTGAGTGCCCTGAGGGTTTTTGATAGTGCTGAATCCATTTACACTATCAAAAATGGATTCTAAACACTCAAACTACATGAATTTTTGAATTTTAATTGATCGGATTCTGGCAAAAAACTGTCGTCCGGGCTATTCCACTGCCTATGTAGACAACTTCAATCGTAAGCCATAGAGAATTAAATGCGGTGGGGCAATATATGCCCACCGTCAATTTTTTTTGTAAATTTAACAGTGAGCATATACTGCCTCACCGCATTTAATTCTCTATGGCTTACGATTTATGGCTTTCCCTAACTCCACCCATCGATGAAAAGATAAAGACATATAATTCAAAATTGAGAAAAAAAAAATATTTTTGTTTTCTAATTTTCGAAAGATAAAAATTTGATTAAGTAAAAAAAAAAAAAAAATTATAAACAAAAAATATCTAATTTATAAAAAAACATTAGTCAGAAGGAAAAAAAATAAATTTAACTTAAATAATAATAAAATTGAAAAATAAAACAAATTACTCATAATTAATTGATAATAAAATAAAATCAATATTATAAAAAGTCATATTTTGAAATTAATAACTATATCATTTAACTATTCAACACAAGAAAAATGCGCTATCTTCAAAACAATGTTGAGGAGATCAATTCAAAAGGAGAAAATTGGTCCCCAAAGCCTCAACAACCATGAGTTAACAAGTATAATCTAGGGTGCGCTTGAGAAGTGCAAAAGAGCAAAAAATAGGAAATTAGAATCAAATTGTTTTCCTCTGAATGCATGGTTCGATGATGAATACAAAATGGCAAGGAGAACCTTGAAAAATGAAGGAGAGGGGAAGATGAATGTAAAGCTATAGAAGCAGATTTAAAAAAAGAAAAAATATGAGTTCATGCAAACAAGGCGGGAAGAGCTAATATATCTAGGCAAGAATTGAGTCTCAAAAGTGTTTTCCATATTCATACATATTTCCATTATGTCATAACCATTTAGCTCTTAGTTCATAGCCATTTGACCTAAAACCCTACATCTAGTAACCATTTTCATAAATATATGGGTTAGGATCCTTGTTTTTCAAAGTTATTTATTTTATGTATTTTAAGTGAATTTATGATTAAAAACTAGAAAATTAACATAGTTTCATATATCTATATATGTGTTATGAGTTTTGTGACATGTGTAGGTCAAAAGGAGACTTCTAGAAGACCCTTATGTGGCACTCTAAGGCCAAATTCGAATTTGGTTGGAGAAGATCATGGAATCATGAGAACATGTGTCTCATTTCCTTGTTGTATTGAAACTCTAAGAGGATATGTGTCTCATTTCTTAGTTGTGTTGAAACTCTAGAAAGACATGTGTCTTATCATTCCCTATTTTGATTGTAACTCTAGAGATGGAGGGAGAGATTCATGGACTCCCATTAATGAGATAACTCCTCATATTTTGTATAAATAGGAGAAGCTTTCTCCTATCATGGGTAATGAAAAAGTAGTGAAAAATAGGAGAAGGAGAGAAAGGAATAGAGAGTCTTTTGTAACAAAGTTCAAGATGGAATGGGATGTAGATTTGTGAGTTTTTCAATAGAGAAATTCAGTTCTTTGATGTTGTTTTGATTACAACTTTAAGGAGCTGAAGGACTTCACCAAATTGGTAGCAGAGGGCCCTTGCTATCCAAGGAGGCTTCTACATGCTTTCTAGATAAGTAGCTTTTAATTATGTGTTGTTAGCTTTTAATTCATGTCTTGCATTATTTGTTTAACTAAAAGATCCTCATTATCTTACAACCATTCTTTTTCTTAAAAGCTCTTCCAACATATCAATATTAGATGAAAGAGATTTGGTTGTATTATGTTGAGTTAATTAGCATTTTCTGTTTTGCAATTAGATTAAAAGATCCTCATTATCTTACAACCATTATTTTTCTTAAAAGCTCTTCCAACATATCAATATTATATGAAAGAGATTTGGTTGTATTATGTTGAGTTAATTAGCATTTTCTGTTTTGCAATTAGATTAAAAGATTCTCATTATCTTACAACCATTCTTTTTCTTAAAAGCTCTTCCAACATATCAATATTAGATGAAAGAGATTTGGTTGTATTATGTTGAGTTAATTAGCATTTTTTGTTTTGCAATTAGATTAAAAGATCCTCATTATCTTACAACCATTCTTTTTCTTAAAAGCTCTTCCAACATATCAATATTAGATGAAAGAGACTTGGTTGTATTATGTTGAGTTACATTTCATGTTCATTTGCAAGCTAGGATATCCATGGATTAGAATGTTCTGTTTTTCACCATTTTCCTAATTAGGGATAGAATTTACAATTACACTCTATTTTGAGTCTAAGGTTTCCTTTTCTTTTCTTTTTGACATAGATTTGATTTCATATTTTGAACATAAGTAAGGAAGAGGTCACTTAAGCACATATAGTGCACCACACTTCATCGCTTTACTAGCCCCGGTTGATAATTTATGTTAGCAATTTAGACAGTAAATTGACTAGGATAAGAATAACCCTTGTCTTTTTAAGTGTGCACTTCATTTTAGGAAGGAAGCAAATTGAAAATAATATTATAGCCAATCTATGGTTTGACTATGCAAGGAAACTCTATGAAAAATAATTAGAGGTTGAAAGCAGGGAAGGCAAAGGACTTGGTTGAACTTCAAGCAGAATATCTAAAGTGGGGAATGAACATTTTGGCACCCCACATCATGGAAATATTCAACAACGTCATTCAACAAGGATTCCCAAGGGATTGGACAACTAGTCTAGAAATTCCCCTTTTTAAAAGTGGAGACATTAATAATCCTTCCAAGTATAGAACCATTATGATCAATCCTTTGTTTGCAAAGCTTTTCAGTGGCATGGTAGAAAATAGAATCAGTAAGTGGGCAGAAGTAAAAGAAAAGAGGGCAAAAGGGCAAGCAGGTTTTAGGCCGAAACATTCTACAGTAGATCATGGGATCACACTGAGACACATTGTTGAAAAGGTTTGGGGGAGCAAAGAAGAAGTATTTTGCTGCTTTGTTGACTTCAAAAAGGCATTTGACACGGTCCCTAAAGATAAGTTGTGGTGTAGAATGGAAGAATTTGAAATTCCTTTACAATATAGAGCTGTCGTCCATAGGCTTTATGAAGAGGTGAAAGTCAAAATTAGAACTTCAGCAAGCATTTCATAAAGTTTTAGAAGTGACATCGGAGTCAAGCAAGGTTGCCCTTTATCCCCTACCCTTTTTGGTTTATATATTGACAAATTGGAAGAGTGGCTAAATTTTCAAGGTGGGGATGGTGTTCAATTAGGGGTGTTGTGGAGGTAAATCCCCTCTGCGGACAGAGGCGATCCCTACTAGCCCAGACCGGGTCTAGCAACAATCGTTCACACTATAGTGCAGGTTCCTAATTGCAAATAAACCAACTAGCGATGAAGGCTTACCTGGAATCCAACGCTGTCGCTTGTAGAGAAAGTAGCACTCCCATTCCTTAGCTCCGGCAGATCACAATCCTCACGATCTCCATGATCGGACACCTGCACATGCAAGAAACAAAATAAAAGCAAGCATAAAATCTAGTATATGCAACTATATGTCAGTCAGAGAAGACATAACTCATCATCATAATCAACAACAGGAGTGGAACCATAACCAATAGTCGCTTATCATTAATCAATCAAAGAAGAATACAACCATAGCCCTGACGCTGAATTCTCCTTCGGAGGGTCGCCAGCGGAACACGTCTCGAAAAAGCCTGTCGGGGATGGGACAAACCTCTCTCTTCGGATGTCTCGACAATGATCTCCTTGCTTGGATTTGGCCTTAAGGGAATGAATCAAGGCTCTTGCAGCATAAGGCTCTGATGGCTCTTGGGAACTTGGAAACTAGCTTGCAAATGAGATGAGCAAGCTTTTATAGATGGAGGAAGGGGAGTTTGGATCCCTATAATCATGGGATTGGCCCTATCCTCAAGGAAGCTTCCATGAGAGGTGGTAAACCACTTCCTCTACATGGAGATCCGGAGCCAAACCTCTGAACTCAAATTAGATACTAGTTTCTGGATTATTTCGGATGAAACTTCCGCCATTTATTTAAAAAAAACACTCCTTAAAATGGTTGGCGCAAGTGTGACTCTGGGACAGAGCGCCAATTGGCGTGCCCTCTTTGAAGGATTTCCCCCATTGGTGCGGGTAATGAACTGGCTACCCGCGCCAATGCAAAAAGGGGTGTTTTTAGGGTTTTTCACAAGGAGTTGTCTTTAGGGCAATGAAAGTACATGTTTAGGGGAATGCCATGAAAGTGTTTTCAAGTTATGTCACTGCTCACAGGTCACGGAATGAGCCCTCCAATTGTGCGGGATGGGGAATTGCAGGGACGGTGACAAATTGCTGTGTAACAGATGCCCCCTAAAGCATGAGGCCCGAGAGAGAGAGAGGGGTGAAATGCTTTACGAGAACGTGTGCAACTGAAAACACCGCCGTCGGAAAACCCGCATAGAGAAATACAACTGATGTCTCAAATACATGATATATACGTGGTATGGGCGCAACCATCCATAACAGAGTATGTAATAATCCAGATCTGAGGCATGGACGCAGCCATCCAGTGAGGATCGGTAAATAGACTCAGGTATGGTTGCATCCATCCAATCAGTGAGTCATGTAACTAGTCATGATAATCCACAAAAATCACAGCCTGGATCATAACAGGCAGAATCCAGGGTCTTGCGCTCCTTCTCGATCTGAACAAAGTAAAAGTTCAAGCATGCGAATAAGTGAGCTGAAGTCGAACATGCAAGAACATCGTCTGATTACCAGCCAATGATGAAAGCTGTTAACAGACGCGAGAAGTACCACCATTAATGCCAATGGTCCTCAAAGTACTACAGGTACAATCTACGACATGTGAACAATGAGCCGATGTCTAACACCCGCAGAATCACTCGATCGGATGCCAATGATGAAAACCTCACATCGAATGCGAAGAACCTACCATTGAGGCATGCAGGCTCCAAGGTACCAGAAAAGGAGTCTCTAGATCAGCTTCCTGGATAATGAGCTAAAGTCGACAGGAAGTGACCTTGATTGAAGGTGGGCCATAGTGTTTCCCACATCATCGACGCGAGACAGAGGAACATAATGTCTTTGTGAATCAGGATCAGATGAGAATCAGAGGAAGGCTGATACTTGTAGAGGTCAACTTCTCTTGAACATATAACAGCACGATAGTGAGTTTGGCAGTATTTGACATCAACGGATCAGAGGTCATGGCGACGAGGCAAAGAGCAGATGAGAGGTCAAAAAGGATCACCCAAACCCATGGAGGCAAGTGAACAGACGAGATGAGATATCCCCAACCCGACACGAATGCAGACAAGTGCCATGTTCAAGAGAGACATACTGCTGACACGACAATGATTCTGGTTCCATTTCCCCCCACCATTTATGGCGAGTACCCCAATTATTTTTTATAACAAGCTTGAATGGGATAGCATATGCTTGTAATATAAGTTCGTCCTTCGGACGAATCCATCCTAGTACATTTAACGAGCCCTAGGAAGGAGAAACTCGAATAACGTCATTATGACTGAATCCAATGTCATCAGGGTTTAACGAGTCTGACAGAGGAAGAACCCGATGTCTTTTCATATTTAGAGAGTTGAAAAGACAGCGGAAAAGTAAACTCCAACGGTCCCTTTTCGTAAATAGTTCCTCAAATCCGAAAAGGTAGAAAACTGTGTCTGAGAAAACCTCCTAGTCGCAATAGGCTAGGGTATTCCTTTTTCGTAAATAATCTATCCCAGCCCGAAAAAGGGGTAAACGTATACTGGGTAGATGTCGTTTCATGGCCACTTTAACGAGATCGAAACGACAAGGGCCTCGACAATCTTTTCATGTTTAGAGAGTCAGAAAAGAGCTGAAAGATGACTCCGAAATGACTTTTTCGTGTATTTACCGAGTCCCAAAAAGTATAAAATACAACTCGTGTCACCATTTAAGTTGCGTAACAACCTGTTGCTCATTGGAGAGCAACAGTGGTCTGTTGGTGTGCAAACTTATGACAGTGACTGCTACTGATCCGGGCTACCATTCAGATCCTCGTTTGTTCTAGGTAAGAGGCGCTTCCTCGAACTCCATTTCAATCCATTTTTAAGAGATTTCCATTACGGATTAGACTTTTGTGGAAGATTTTAAAATTTTAGGGCTCTGCTCATTGGCGCGGGCATCGGGCATGGACCCGCGCCAATGGCCTTTTGCATACAAAGGGGTCGCGCCAATGGCGCAACGTGGTTTTCCGTTTTAAATTTCCAAACAGAGAAAAATCCAATGGATTTTTTCATGTAAAAGAGGCCTAATCAAGGGTTTTTATCATGTTGATGCAGATATAAAGGCAAAAATGGTTATCGAATGGAAGGAGAGGGAACATGGAGAGGAAGATGAAATGGCTATCGAAAATGAAGCCTGCATGACTGCACTTAAGAACTGTGGGCTTAAGAAATTCTTCCTCACGCCCTGTTTACGAGCTCAACCAGAGCTACTACAATACTTGGTCAGTATATGGGACGAAAATGAGGAAGTTTTCAAACTTCGGGACCAAGTGCTAGAACTAGAGGTTTCTGATGTATGCTTCACAACCGGACTGTCGCGCAGAGGTCCAGTGCCTATCTTGACAGGCAGTAGACCATCTGGAGAGAAGATGGAGCAAGTAATGGTGAGGGTGTGCCCAAGGGCACGGACCAGATCAGGAAGTGGGAAGGTGGACATCCACACTGTCGAGGATCTAGCACTGAGAGTAGTGCTACACACCATCACACGAGCTGCAGGACCGCAGGCTCCACATGAGGCAACCAAGGCCCAACTCCTATTAGCCTCTGAGTGTATGAATCCTACACTGTTGGATTGGGCTACAACGGTGACAACCAATATCAAGAGGCAGCTTACAAAGTGCAAGCAAGCCAAACTGAAACAGTTTGGCTACGGTTCCATTTTGGTATCGTTCATTCTGGAACGATTACCTATCTTTCAGGGCCAAGGGGCCATTGTTGCTGAGCCGATACCAAGAGAGCCAAGGATGGTTCGTTGGGCAGCACTTATGCCCAGGTCAGGAGGAGGGCAACAGATGTCCTGGAAGCCCGAGTTTTTCGGATGGTTACGGCGTCAGTTGATTGTGGTCGAGGATTCGCCTTATGCTGGGACCGATTTCACCGGAGACCCAGACCTTCCGCTCCCGGAGGGGGATGACTGGGACGAGGAGTTGGGTATGACCTCTTTTTATTTTTATTTTTAATGTTTTATGATATTTTGGTAATACATGTCTGTTCTAAAAACAGCTGTTATGTATGCAGATGTTGGCCCAGAAAGCCCTGCCGGTATGTCTCCCATTGCACGAAGAACTCAGCCCGTGGCTGACCCTCAGGCGGAGGGTTCCAAGGGAGGAGAGTTGATTCAGAACCTTAAGGGGATTTCCCGAGGGATTCTAGACTATGCTCGGCTGGCAGATGTCCCGATGGCGTATCAGAGACATACGGTGGGAGTGCCTAGTTGCCTCCACCGAATTTTGAGATGCTTAGTGCGCGCGGTAGCATGTTACCACGAGCACCATGCAGATTAGACACCTAGGGATTCTTTCATGCATATTTTTGAGAGACATGTCGTCTCCGGATGTATTAAGACGAACATGTATATTTTTTGATTTTATGTGATGCACACTATGTAAACATTTCGACACACATATATATATATACACCTATTTCTGGATGGATCTTTCTACATGTGATGATGTTTTTATATGCTATGCAAATGTCTAATGCAATGTTATCTTGATGCATCAGTTGCATAACAAACGACCCAATGAAAAAGTTCACATAATGTATCTAATCACACATTTTATTTTTATACAAGCTTAGAAGCACACATGTAAACTATGCTTGGAAAAGACGGGCATGCCCCCAGCATGGTGTCTCAATTCGAGGTACATGCCCCCCAAGCTTCAGTCCATAGGAAATGGATTGAAGGTTGAAAAATAGGTTTGAACTAAATCTATGAAAACTCGAATTGGACAAGCTCATGTTTCATTATTTTAACGAGGTTGACACACTTAAAATAACTGTCCTCGTAGTCGCTTGTTTCATTGTTTTAGGAGCTTGGCACAAGAGGAAGAACTGTGCTCCGGTGAGCTCAATGGAGGAGGCTCAGAATAGAGATGATTAGATACATCACGCTCTAGACAATCGGACATTTCCCCCAAGCTAGGCATGAATGAGGAACGATGATGTCCATCGCTCCAAGGCAGCTCCTCAAGAGACATTGTTTCAACAATGGCTTCATCAGAAGGGAAAATATCTTTAAGAGGATCAGGCGAGTCGGCCTCGCCGAGCCAGGGGGATTGAGAATAGATGTCTAAAGCCATGCTCAAAGGAGCATGCTGAGGAGGGGGAGGATCAGATGCGGCGACGATTTCACAGTAGTTAATCTCTACCGGAGTTAAGGGCATCGATTCTCCAAACTCAGCCACCTACTCAGGCGAAGGGATGAGCCATGGGTCATCATACCTAGAGATCATATTAACTTGAGCGGTGTGCGGTGGTGGTGCGGGAAAAATACCCATGAGGACGGGGTCCTTGAAGAGACCGGGTCCTACACTGTCAGGGGGATTTGGGATCTGATCCACGTACGAAACGTTGTTCTCGGAGGTGGAGGTGAAGAAAGACAACTGATCCACAGTAACGATTTTGCCCTCGTGAGGGAACTTAATAAGTCGAAAGAGGGTGGACGGTACGCATAACATGGCGTGAGTCCAACTGCGGCCGAGAAGTATATTGTAGTTAAGCTTGGCGTCAACTACTTCTACTTCTACGTTGACTGTCTTCCCCTGTAAGGTAATCGCTAAACTCTCGAGAACACCCAAGGGTTTTGATTCCCGACCATCAAATGCCTCTAGGGCATTAGGAGATGATGAAAGGACCGGAGAGCCAATGGCCTTCCAGCAAGCGGACGACATGACACAGGTAGAAGCACCTTCATCCACAACGGCCCTATGGATGTTAAGACCGTTGATCCCGACTTGAGTAACAAGAGCAATCTGATGTGGAAGTTGGGGGGGTAAAGTTCTCTAAGTCGAAGGTGAGAAGATTAGAATCAGTGGGATCGATCCCACCGATTGCAGACAACAAAGCTTTTCGTTGTGACGGGCAACTTTGAAGAACTTCTAATGTAGACATGGCAGAAGGCGCCTGTGCCAGATCCTCAACAATACTGTAGTGCTGAGTGGCACGGGCGTTTGGGTTGTAGGAATACCTTCGTAGAACACCTTTGGAAGGTGGCCTCACAACGGGTTCAGCAGTAGGCTTCTCAATTTCCAACGAACCGGAGACAGGTGGGGGAGGTGGACCGTCCACAACTGCCTTCCCGGGTGCCTGACGTGATTTGTTGTAATCATTTGAACGCGTAGAAATAGAGATAGGTGCAGCACCATTCATCATAAAGACCTGAGACCCAAATGGTGCAGATGGTGAAGGTTGTTCAACCATCTGGGTCTGCTGAGACGGGAACGGTTCTTTAAGAACTGCCGGAGTCCCTTTGGAGCCTTTGAGAAGTTGACTAATTTCAGATCGTCGTGGACAATCCTTGGTATAATGATCTCCTTCACAAATAAGGCAGGGATACTTCGGTTTACGTTGGGAACTGTCCTCGGTACGAGGTTTGGACTCTGGCTTTGGGGCGTCAGATTTAGATTTTTCTTTGCCATTCTTCTTCCCTTTGGAGGCTTTTTCCGTAGGATTAGCCTGAACGGCGTTAACCTCCGCAGTTTTTCCAGAATCGGTAGGGGCAGGAGGAGCATAATTATTGGATGAGTTGGACTTCTGCTTCCCATTCAAAGATTTCTTTGAATTCTGAGACACGGAACCAATAACACCATCCACCGCCGGGGTAGGTGGAGCTTTAGAGGTTCCAGACCGTGGAGCATCAGGAAAAATATCATAAAGCGTGCCGGACTGAGAATATACCAGATCCAAATATTGGGCACGTGTTATGGCTTGTTCTTCAGTCACACACGCTCCCATAGCAATATCTTGGGCGATTTTGTTAACGAAGGAGGTGGTGAACCAATGAGTTAGTATCTGATCAGGTATATGGAACTTGATCAGTCTACGACGACGTCGCCACTCATGAATGTGATCAGAAATGTGGGTGGCTTTGTCCTGCTTCAAAGAAGTCAGGAGGTGCATCCCGGCTTCGTAGCGAACCGGTAACTGAAAGTGAGTCAGAAAAGCCATGGCTAACGTATTGAAATCTTGAAAGATGCCACGGGATAATTCGATATACCACTTAGCGGCAGCACCAATCAAAGTGCGCTGGAAGAGGCGTAGATGAATTGAATCATCCACCCAAGAGTTGGATGAACACCAAAGATGGTAAGTCATCACATGAGCTTGGGGGTCCTCCCCAGCTTTACCCTCAAACTTGGGGCAATCACCGGGCACCTTGGTAGGAACCGAAGGCCAATAAGGATTGTGCAAAATCGGATCATTGGTTAATTTCGAAACATCTGGTAATTCCAAGGTAGCAAAAAATGGTAATGGCAGATTGGACGACATACCTGGCCCTAGATAAGGACCAATACCTGTACTCCACGCTGGTTGAGAATATCCTTGCCCCCAGGGGTTCTGTCCTGTAGGATTCTGATTGTAGGGGGTATAGGTCGTATATCTAGCCTAATTCGATTGCGGGTAACCAGCATACAGGGCTTGATAACCAGAGTATGGACCTTGATTGTAAGTCGGCCCCGTGTGAGCAGCATGTGGATTTGGCTGCTGAGCATAGGTATAGTCGGGTTGTTGAGAGTAATAGTTAGAACCTTGGGGCTAGCTATAATTCGGTCGGTATTGACCATGAGAATATTAACTGCCTTGAGGTTTAGTGGGCTGCTGATAGGTGGGACCCTGTTGAGCCTGATAATTAGGGTGCAGTGGTTGATTTGGCTGTGGCATTGAATAATTCAACTGTTGGGCAGGGTTTACAGGATGTGCAGGCTGGCCTGGGTGAACAGGCTGACCCGGCTGAACGGGATGCCCTGGTTGAACAGGTTGACCCAGATAAACAGGTTGTGCCGGTTGTACAGGTTGTCCTAGTTGTTGAGGAGCACACGGTTGTGTCGGATGGACTGGTTGGCCTGGTAGCGGAATGGAGCCAGGTGGTTACTGATAACCGGTTTGACTCGCAACAGGACCATAAAAAGGTCCTGGCTTATGTGCAATGTTGGGACCCAGAGGATACTGCGGTTGCATAGGTTGAGAAGGTTGGACTTGCCCCCCAGCACCATATACCGGCCCTGGTTGGTACCCCGGTTGACCTGTGAGTCCTTGAGGTTGCCCAGGTGGGACTCCAGGGAGAGGCTGCACGAGTTGACCGGAAGGGTTGTAATACTGTCTTTGCGGACCATATAATGGCCCTTACTGGCTCGGAGGGTAGCCCTGTACGGGCTAACCCTACGGGTCATAAGGATAGCCAGGCTGGCCTGAAGGTTGGCCTTGAAAAGGTTGTCCTTGCGGGTTATATGGCTATCCAACCTGGTTATACGGTAAACCCTAAGCATGAAGTTGAGCCTCAGGAGCAGGTAAACGGAAAGGGTTCCCATGCTCATCATACTGATATGGAAAGACGTACACAGGTGTACCATCTTGTGCATAATGTGAAAAATACGAGCGGTTGGGATCTTGAGGGGGTTTTCCAGCCTCGGGGTTCGATTGTTGGAGGGAAAATCGATACTGCTCCGGAGAAATGTTCTCCGGCATAGCAGATGCTATGTAGATGTCTTCAAGAAGCGATGTGGTCCTTACGGACTGGGTAGTAACAGCGGGTGCAGATGCGGCCACACAAACAGTGGGCATGGAGGGTACAGAAGTCACCTGCGGGGATGACGTGACGGGTGTCCGTGGAGACATCCCCAATGAAGGAACAACCGACCTCATAGAAGGAGCTAATACCCCCATAGAGGTAGCGGGGGCAATAATCTGACCCAAGGATCTATACTTGGCTGGTAATGAGGGACCAGGTGATGACATAACAGATGGTTCAGGGTTGTCTCCCGGAAATAATCTCCGAGGAAATAACTGGTAATCTTCACCGGACGTGGGAATTTCCTCGCTGGATTCACTCATGCTTGAGCCTGCTGCTAGATCTCGTAATAGACGGCGAGGACTAGGAGGAATAACAACAGCTATAAAAGGCGAACCCGATGTAAGAGAAGGGAAGTGCTCCCCTACTCCCAATCCAAACCAAGGGTTGGAAAAGGGCCAATGGAACTCAACTGGTCCTCCAAAGGGTTGCTCAGAGAGAACCGGTCCCCCGTCGGGAAACTCGGAAATGATGGGCTGTTGTGGTTCAGCAGAGGATTGAGAAACCTCTGATGAATCGTCCGTATATGAACTACCAGTAGACGAAACAAAAGGTTCCGCCAATGTGGTAGTAACGACAAGAGAAAAAGATCAAACACACACACGGGCTGAAAAAGAGTCGAGACACACAATCAAATGGCCAACAAGAAAAATCTAACCTCCACAACACCCCTAATTGCAAGGTGGGGATGGTGTTCAATTAGGGGTGTTGTGGAGGTAAATCCCCTCTGCGGATAGAGGCGATCCCTACTAGCCCAGACCAGGTCTAGCAACAATCGTCACACGCTATAGTGCAGGTTCCTAATTGCAAATAAACCAACTAGTGATGAAGGCTTACCTAGACTCCAACGCTGTCGCTTGTAGAGAAAGTAGCGCTCCCGTTCCTTAGCTCTGGCAGATCACAATCCTCACGATCTCCGTGATCGGACACCTGCACACGTGTTGACGGGAAAATTTGTCCGGCCAACAGTAGGGGATCTCCCCGGTAGAAAGTCCCAATTAGACCTTGAACCGTTTGGAGTAGGGATCCCGTCCGGGGTGTGGGTCCGGCTACCGCTTAAGATGCCTTCCCTAGGTCTCAAAAGAACCTGATTGAACCGGCGGACATACACTTATTCACATGATACAGAATACAGGATTTATGTATTAAACCCGAATCAAACACTATGCGTAGCAAGATTATAAATAAAGCATGTAAACCTCAGGAGATGTCATTAGCAACACATCTTTGGGGGTAATGCTTATAAGGTAGTCTGACCACAAAAGCAATAGTTCTTTATGGCGAGATATCCCTTTACTTTCTGAAAGATAAAACGAAATGCTAACAAAATAGTTCATTAACATTCATTAATAGAGCAAATGATAAATTGAACATCATTGACACAACACAGATAGCCATGACGCATAAATGATGACATAAAGAGTGCAGCTTCATTAATCATAGGATGTTCTGAAACTGTACAAGGAATACACACAGTTTTTGCACAGCAAAACACATCATAACCATAGGGTGTTTTAACAAGTATCTCTATATTCATATGCATAAGAGTATAATCCTTCAATACAATGCCATGTAGTTCTTCCGTTTCCAAAAGAAAAAGCCTCTTTACAAGCTCCCGTAGGAGTATTTATAATGCAGAAACTGCCCTTCGGGCTTCCTTGATCTTTCATCTTCCTGACCGTTGGGCTGCCTTGCGACCTAGTCCCCTTTTGCGACATGCGACCTGAGCCACTGTTGCGACCTGCGACCTGGGCCGCTGTTGCGATCTGCGACCTGCCTGGGTCGCGGGGTCGCAAGTTGCAAGAAAATGAGAGGATGCGACCTTGCGACCTTGCGACTAGGTCGCTGGGTCGCAGGGTCGCAAAAGGTGGAAAACCAAGGAAATGCGACCTTGCGACTAGGTCGCTGGGTCGCAGGGTCGCAAAAGGTGGAAAACCAAGGAAATGCGACCTTGCGACCTTGCGACTAGGTCGCTGGGTCGCGAGGTCGCAAAAGGCGGAAAACCCAGAGATATGCGACCTTGCGACCTTGCGACTAGGTCGCTGGGTCGCAGGGTCGCAAAATGAGGAAAACTCAGAGATATGCGACCTTGCGACCTTGCGACTAGGTCGTTGGGTCGCAGGGTCGCAAAAGGCGAAAAAATCAAAGACACGCGACCTGCGACCTCGCCAGATCTGCGACCTGCGACCTTTTGGGCTTTGTGACCTCGCGACTTTGGCAGACGTGCGACCTGCGACCTCGCCAGATCTGTGAGTTATTTGGAGTTTCGCCAGCATCTTCTTGTTTTGAAGATGTTTCCTTGTTTTCTGAGGAAAACCTTGGCTCTTATGTGCAAACAGAGTGGTTCCTCCTGCAATAAAATAACACAGGTCACATAAATAATGCTAAGGGCATTTTAATCAATTGTAAGAATGAAAAAACAACTTAGACCCCTGTGTGGTCAACTACTGAATCATCGGAGAGAATGGCTAGGGTAATCTTTCTCTGTATCCTTTCTTCAGTTACCGTAATGCCAATGAGCGTAGCTATGGGCTGAGTTTGGAATGCAGACCCAATGGAACAGAAGTGTTGATTTGGGCAACATGCTGCTTGTGTTCTCCACAACGAAAGCTATGCCGGGCTCCAATGATACGTTCATCATGTTCGAAAGTTTGCGCCAAGATCTTACTGAGGGAATGCCCCTTCGAAATGGGGTTGATGAGTCTCCATGCTGTCGTGACAAGTAAGGTGAGGGCGCTGCTCCTTAGTGAAGTTTCCGGAAGGAACGCACTCCGACAAATCTCTTGCCCTTCGAATAGCTTCTGCCTTCGTGGTGGCAAGTCAGGTCATAGGCAGACCAGCACCATTGCTATGCTGCATTCACACGATGTTAACCAAAACAGTCTTCCAAAGAACATCCCATAACGCCGATCTACCAGACACACATTGAGAATCGAGTTAGTTATTTCACGCCCTCTTTGGAGGCAGGGATTTGAAACATGTTCCTGTCATGTCAACAAAATCTTTTAACTTGCAGCTGTTCCTAATATACTGATTTCACATTGAACACTAAACCTCCACGAATCAGCATCTTCGATATAATCTTCAAGGAGGAACTTTTACCCTGTAATAGCCCATGTCTCATCTACTGTATGGATCGAATCAGCATCTTCAATATAACCTTCAAGTCGGAAATTTTCACATGTATCATCTACTGTATGGAGCGAATCAGCATCTTTGATATAACCTTCAAGGCAGAAATTTTATCCTGTAATAGCACATGTCTCATCGACTGTATGGAGGGATTTTTACTTTGGAAATAAAGTTCCACAGTCGTTACTGCATAGTTCGATGGAGCGTTTCGCTGTTCCCTGGCGGATCTGCATCCTACTGCAATAACAAAACCAATACTGCTGAATCCGTGTGCATGCATTCAGGATGGCACTGCATGCCACTTTCCACGCTGTCGCAGCTTAATTCATGCTGGGTAATGGCAGACACTGCCGCCTCCACCAAAACACTGATCCAGTGATAATGGACTGTTCCTAAATGTGACCAGCGCAGCAGGTTACTAATAGTAGATTTGCAGCGTGATTGTCTCCTGGAATATTGCTGTCGAGGCTACGAAAATCAGATCTTATCCGCCTCTTTGCAAGTGTAGCGCAGCATGCCTTTTATGGCGCTGGCTTTTTCATTCCATGCTTTAGTTGTAACGAATACATTATGGTCTTTTACAACGGTTTCCATGCAGACTTTGAGTCAAACACATGAAAAATCAATCTATGCAGTTTGGACTGTCAGCACATCAGCTCCATGCTTTTAACGTAAACTTCGATCGAAAACGATATATTTTCTGGATATGTCGATTTGCCAAAAGATAAGATTTGAGCGTGGTTTGTTTCCTGTGGAAGTCATATCAATTGACAACCCGAACATCAAATGCAAGTCTATTTGCTGGATCTTCCGCCACTGGCAGTAGCCTTTCATGAGTGAGACATCTTCAGACCTTATAGTATTTACGTTCAATGCAATACCGCAAGTTGAAAACCTGCTGTCGAACCTTCGCTTTAAAAACAAATTTCAATATATCTTCTCAATCATGCACAACGCCGCAATGAGTTAGTTGTAATGCTTGCGCTTTCATATATCCACCCCAGCGCTTTACCATATTTTGAAACATCCGTCATTGAAACGTTAGTGTCCAATTGTACGTGTGGACATAGTTCTGCTCTACGTTTTAGTCGAATGGTTTGACTGCCACGTATGCATATAAAATTCATTTGGCTCCATGTAAATATAACACGTTGGCTCTATGAAACGACTTTGAACGTTGGCTCCGCGCAACGCGTCTTCACATAGTCCTGATCCGCCATTTTAATCATAGAATTGACCACCTGATATATATATACCTCAAAATGCTTTATCATAAATTAAAACTGCGCGCATCGTCCATATGGGCTACATGCAACGTGTGCATGCAACATCTGTTCCACCGTTTATCATGATATTTGACCACTGCACAATATTCGTTTGCTCACACATTTACCGTCGAACCTTTGCATAACGCTATACATTCACCTCACACGTAGATCATGGAAGAATTGCGTCCATACATGAGCCTTTGGCTCCACGCTTTGAACGAAACTCTCTGACTGTTATCGACGTTGGCTGAGTGTCCATGCAGCTTTGACCACCAATGCGCCACGTTACAACGTTGCTGCGGTGGGTTTATTAAAAAGTTTTGTTCCATGTTGCAATTCGCACCAAGACCAAATGTATTTGCTCAACCATGCACCGCGCTTATGTTTTAAAACAAAACAAAGAACTTTGACCATTATATATGTATACATTCCAAATGTTTCATTATAGATGGAAACCCACCATTGGAACATTTTACTTCATGCTTTTAAAAAACACCCTTTTGCCCACATATTTTATATCTCCTCTAAAGAATCAAACTCCGCCTCACCCCTTAAAGATAGGTTTCGATATTTGAGTTCACATGATATCGTTCCTTTAACCTTATATGGTTTTAAAACCATATGGTTGGCACCTTGGTTTCATATACAACACCACTTAGGCCGATCGAATGTGTGCCACTTCATAATGTCTTGACATGGTTTTGCTCCGCCATTTCTTATGGCTTTGAACCCATATGATTTTACCTTGGTTAAATTGTATAAACCATAACTTTGGTCCACACATTGGCGCCTGCCTTGTAGCTTGGGGTCTGACAACAACTTGCTTCTCAAAGGTACATTTAGATATTTGAAATTGCGCCAACACTATTAATGCACCCATTTCCTGAGCAATCATCTCTACCTCTGTACTTTGATGGATGAGGAGGTACTGAAAGGAGAAAATTCAAATTGAATCACCAAATTGACAGCGATGACCTCTTCGATGCTTATCAAGACGCATTTCAAACTCGTGAACCATTTTATTCAACTGCGGAAGATATAAGAAACCCCTTTTGCTGCGTCATTGTCTTGCCAACATCAAAATGTGCGTTCTTGAGATGGCACCTCCGTTAATGATGCGAGAAACCCTTATCTTTTAATATCAACGGTGTTATCAATAATATTTTCCTAGTGCCCAGTGCCTCCTTGTTTCTTTGAGGGAATGAACACACGACACATCATCATCCCTCTGAAAATGTTAACTTGCTCTTTCACCACACTTGTGGGTGCATCCTTGTCATTGAGCTTAATCTTATTCCCTCAGTGCCATGAAAATCATTGATGAGTTTATTTGTCAGGGATTGACCGGCATAAACACATCACATTAATTAGTTCATAGTTATTCTTCGCAAAAGGTGTCCCTAGATAAAAAATATGAGATCAATGAGCATAAGAGAGGTATTCAAACAACTTGCTTAATGACCCATGGCGAGGGAGCTATTAATGATCGATACAAGACATGTTTCTATTCAAACATATGCATGTCAATCTTATTGCATACGGCGTGACTGTGACAAGAGTGTTCGGGCGCACGCTGGATGATCCTCCCCACATATGGCGTGATTGTAATAAGGACATCTGATCATGATGGCGAGACAACTCATGAGGGGTTGGGGATAGGTCATTGGGATGTAGTCGATTGCAGATCAGGTTAAAGACTCCAACGCCTAAGCGAGCAGAGGGGGAACCTGAAATTTTAAATATACCCAAAATTTTGGGTGGTGTTGTAGCGGCTACAACAACACGCAAGAAACAAAACAAACGCAAGCGTAAAATCCAGTATATGCAACTATATGTCAGTCAGAGAAGACATACCTCATCATAATAATAAACAACAAGAGTGGAACAATAACCAATAGTCGTTTATTATTAATCAATCAAAGAAGAATACAACCATAGCCCTGACGTTGAATTCTCCTTCGGAGGGTCACCAGCGGAACACGTCTCGACAAAGCCTGTCGGGGATGGGACAAGCCTCTCTCTTCGGATGTCTCGACAATGATCTCCTTGCTTGGATTTGGCCTTAATGGAATGAATCAAAGCACTTGCAGCATAAGGCTCTGATGGCTCTTGGGAACTTGGAGACTAGCTTGCAAAGGAGATGAGCAAGCTCTTATAGATGGAGGAAGGGGAGCTGGGATCCGTATAATCATGGGATTGGCCCTATCCTCAAGGAAGCTTCCATGAGAGGTGGCAAACCACTTCCTCTACATGGAGATCCGGAGCCAAACCTCCCAACTCAAATTAGATACCAGTTTATGGATTGGTTAGGACGAAACTTCCGCCCTTTATTTTTAAAAAACACTCCTTAAAATCGCTGGCATCGGTGCGACTGTGCGACAAAGTGCCAATTGGCGCACCCTCTTTGGAGGATTTGCCCCCTTGGCGCGAGGGCTGAACTGGGTACCCGCGCCAATGCAAAAAGAGTTGTTTTTAGGGTTTTTCACAAGGAGTTGTCTTCAGGGCAATGAAAGTACATGTTTAGGGGAATGCCATGAAAGTGTTTTCAAGTTATGTCACTGCTCACAGGTCACGGAATGAGCCCTTCAATTGTGTGGGATGGGGAATTTTAGGAACGGTGACAAATTGTTGTGTAACAAGGGGAGTTTGTGATAAATATTCTTCTATATGCCGATGATCTTGTGCTAGTTGCTAAATCGACCCATGGATTACAGATGCACTGTATGCCCTTGAGCAATTTTGTAAAGCAGTGAGGATGCAAGTCAATACTAGTAAGACCAAGATAATTATTTTCTCTAATAAAATGAAGCAAAGCCAACATATGTTCTTCTTTGAAGGCAACATTATTGAAGAATTAAATGAATACAAGTACCTCGAGATCAATTTCAACAACAAGCTTAATTGGGAGGATTGCAGAAAGAAAATAATTTTATGAGGGTGGAAAGCATTATATGCACTTCAAAATAGATGTAGAGAGGCATAGTTATGGATTGGAACACGATCAAAGTACTTTTTGGACTCCTAGTTTTTCCAGTGATATTATATGGGTGTGAATTGTGGGCTAGCAGCATCTCTATTTCAAAATGGAAACAAATGGAAAAAATTCAAAAACTCTTGATCATGAGCAAGTTCAAAATAAAAAGTTCAGTTCCCTATGAGATAATGTTGAGTGAAACAAGGGCAGCTCCCATTGAAGCAATTGCCATAGTGTGTCTTATAAAATACCTAAAGAGAATGGAGAAAATGAGAGGAGATAGATGGTCAAAAGTTATCTTCAAAGAAGGTATGAGTGAAAGAAAGAAATCTTGGATGAGACAAAACAACAAATGGATGCAAAAATGGAATATTTACTTGAATGCATGTCCCACAAATAGCAAGGAGTTAAAGAATTTTGTGCTAGAGAAGTTTCGTAAGGGTATATGGGGAAAGGAGTTGGGTAGAAAGAAGAAGTATTATGTTCAGGAATTCAACCCCACTTGTGATCTCCAACAAAAAGAATACATTGGAGCTAGCATTCCGTGGAGGGCAAAGGTTCTTATTGCTCAATTAAGAACTAACTCACATCAACTTCGGTGTGAAACGGGATGGTGAAGAGACCTAAAGAAGCTTGGGAAGAAATGATATGTACTTTTTGCACTTCTAGGGTAGTGGAATTAGAAAAAAAATTCATTTTGGAATGTGACGCTTTCAGAGACATCGGGGACAGTTACTGCAGTATGTTAGCATCAATTCCATGGCATTGTCTTTTCAGTGATGGAACTATTAGAGGGTTGGGTTAGCTCATCATCAATTTGAGTAAGAAAAGGATTGAATTATAGAAGGAAAAAAATAAAGAATTTGGTGGTCCCATAGACTATTGTTAGTCTCATGGACGTTAAAATACCATTCATTCATTCATTAAACACTTTATCATCACATAACTTTGTTCGATATTTTTTTTTTTTTTTTAATTATCGAAAACAACCAACCTTAATCTTGATCACATAATTCACATTATTTTTTAAATACGAACCTAGGTTAAGTTGAACTTTTAGAACGCCTTTTACCATTTTCCTTATTAAGGAAGAAAAGTCACACATATTTCAATGTGGATAAGATATTTAAAATTTAGGTTTAAATTAAAATATAAAAATATAAAAAATAAATATAAATTTTTTTTATTACTAAACATGGGTTAAAGTATAATAATAATATATATTAATTAAAATATATGAAATTAATATATGAAAATTGACTTGTAAATTAAAATATATTTCTATGTCATAATATAATTAGTTTAAATTTTGAAAGGCTTTTTTGGTTATATGTGTGTGTGAAAATTTTGGTAAGTAGACATTTGTTAAAATTGAAATTTTGAGTTGTGTAATTTGTACAATTGAAGTGTATTTAACATTGTTCAATGTGAATGTGGTGAATTTATTTAAGTAGTCAAAAACACATTTTAAATAATTAAAGATCATAATCTTATTCTCAATTATACATCTTATATTAGGACAAAAAAAACAAAAAACAAAAAATAATTAAACAATACCCAACTAAAAAAATCCTTATAACAGTTTTATGTGGAGCTCACACTACTTTGGGAGTCAACACATTGTTGTTTAATATGGAGATAACACTAATTTAGAAGACAACACATCGTTGTGTATTATGAGGTGGTGGCACTATCTTGGAAGGTAATAGACGCAAAATCTAAATAGAGAAGAAAACTATGTGGGGAGCTTTGAATTATCATGTGAGAAGATTTGCACGTTGAAACTAGTAAATTTTGAGAGGATTTTCTAATTGTTAGCACCAACATGGAGAGACTATAAAATTTCAAAAATCAACATTTTGTTGATGCAATCACTTCAAAATTATAGTTTCTATTTACCAAATTTTTAAATATTTATCTTTTTTTCATTGAAATATATATATATATATATATATATTCAAAGTCCAGGTAAGATTCATATATTTTTGTTGTTCATATTTTAAGCAATTCTAGGTTTGCTATTATCAGATAAATGATCAGATCCAAGTTGATGCCAAATCCTACCTCACCTGCAACAAGATTAATGGCCGAAGTGTACAAACAACATTAACTTATTTACACTTTCCAATTACATTTCCCATTCGAGAATCTCCAACAAATTTCTAACATGTATTTCTTATTTTCTTTTGAATTGAAAAAACTAAGCACATGCATTCATAGATGATCACATATCTAATTCCACTTCTATCATTACTAAAATTAATAAATTTTGGATGAGTTGGAATTTTCCAAAATGAATCCAAGCTCCTTATTTTTCTCCAAAAAGTAGTTTTCTTATTTTTTTTTCTTCTACAAATCTAAGCTATTTTCTAAAGTTAATAATAAAACTACTTCCATCTCTATCCACAAAAGATGATAATATTTTCTTATTTTTCCTAACTTCATTCCTATCCAAACTTTCTGATATACTAAAACAAAACTAATTTACTAATAAAATAAAGGAATCTAGTTCCTTCCACATTTCAATTATTCTTTTCAAATTTCAAGAGTAAGATGCTCCTACATCAGACTCTCGGAAAAAAAGAAATTGTCCACGATCTCTTGAACATTTGTGCAATGCTTGGACATCTGTGGAACAATCATCCAAGTAGCATCATCCAATGGCTGATTTATCCACTTCACCAAATACTGAAAATACTCTTTTCCTCTAGTTTTCTTCACCACTTTTTGATCTAATAGCACTTCAATTTCCTTTGGAGTTTCTTTGGGAAGTTGTTGTTCCTATTCAACAATATGATCTACTTCACTGAAAGACTCATCATCATATGAAACTTTTCATGTTCCCTGAAAGGAATACAAATAAGAAACATTAAAAATTGGGGAAATACCAACATTGCTTGGAAGTTCCACTTCATAAGCATTTGAGGAAAATTTCCTTAAATTTTTTCAAGTTCCAATCTTCTTGAGTTTTAACTTTTTGTAAGTTCCTTTAGGAAATATTTCTTTCCTAAAATGTGCCATCACTAAATCACCAATCTCAAAGTTTTGTTGTCTTCTCTTTGAATCAGCCCTTTGTTTGTATTTGTTGCTGCTTTCCTGTAGCTGTTGCTTAAATCTTTCTTGTAATTCTTGCATGATCACTGCAAATTCTTCACCTTCTGCACTTCTTATATCTTGTTTTCCCAAATTCCTCAATTCATATACGCCCCTTGGATACATTCCATACAAGATTTGGAAGGGACTCATACTTGTACTATGTTGGGTGTATCGTTGTATGCAAATTCAGCCTGAGCAAGAACCTGATCCCATCTTTTGGGAGTTTCACTTACCACGCTTCTTAGGATGTTTCCCAAGATCCTATTCACAGCTTCCCAAGCTTACTACCAAAATTATTCCATAATTTTCTCCAAAAGTGACTGACAAACCTTGTGTCTCTATCAAATACAATGCTTCTAAGCAATCCATGCAAACTTACCACCCCTTTAAAGAACAAAGTGGAAACATTGGTGGCATCACTAGTTTTGCTACAAGGTATAAAATGTGTCATTTTAGAGAATCTATCATCCACAACATAGATAGAGTCATTACCTTTTTTGAGTCCTTGGAAATCCCAATATAAATTCCATGCTCATTGAATCCCATGGCCTAGTAGGAATCGATAATGACTGATATAAATTTGTATTTTGACTTCTTCCCTTCACATGCTAGCAGATCCTACATTTTGCAACAAACTTTTTCACATGAGCTTGCATGTATGGAAAAAAATAAAAAACATTCAGTTGAGCAAAAGTTTTATCTTTCCCAAAATGTCATCATAATCCTTCGTTATGCTTTTCCGTGATAATATTTTCTCTCATAGAACATTTGGGTATGCACAATATGCTATCTTTAAATAACAATCCTTCCTGCAACATAAATCTCAACCATGAAGTTCTATCACCATTAACTGGATTCTTACAAGCATCATATGCATCTTTAAAATCAACATCTTCCTTATACATCTCCTTCATTTCATCAAATCCTAAAGTGCTGATTTGAAACTCATGCAAAATCAAATTTATTCTACTTAATGCATCATAAAATTTTTTTGATTTACCACTTGTATACTTGATGAAAAATGTGAAATTTTGCAAGAACTCCACCTATTTAGGATGCCTCTGATTCAATTTGGCCTGATTGTTGATAAACTGTAGAGCATAGTTATCAGTACAAAGAACAAACTCTTTAGGCATAAGATAATGCCTCCATTTTTTTAAAGCTTGAACTATAGCATATAACTATTTATCATAAGAGGGATAGTTTTTCCTTGCTTCATTTATTTTTTCACTAAAATATGCAATTTCCCTTCCTTCTTGACTTAGGACAACTCCAATAGCAAATCCACTTGCATCTATCTCAACTTGAAAACATTTGTTAAAATCTGGTAAGGCTAATACATTTTGTTTAATTATCCTTTGCTTCAGTATTTTAAAATTTATATCAGCTGCTATAGTCCATTTAAATGATTGCTTATTCTCCTTTATTGTGTCAACAATGAGTGCACACAAATTACTGAAATTCTTTATAAACTTTCGGTAGAAACTTGCAAGGTCATGAAGGCTTCTTACCTCAAACACATTTCTTGGAATAGGCCAGTTAATGATTGGCTTCACTTTATTTGGATCCATCTCAATCCTTCTTCAGAAATCACAAATCCCAAGTACACCAACTCATTCTTCATGAAGCTACATTTCTTTAAATTTATTAAGAACTTCTCTTGTTGCATGGTGCTCAAAATTATTTTGAGATGCTTGATATGCTCTTCTTTTGTTTGGCTATACACTAAAATTTCATCTAGATATACAATAACAAATTTACATGTAAATTCTTTCAAGAATTCAATCATTAATCTCATAAACGTGCTAGGAGCATTGGTAAGGCCAAAAGGCATTACCAACCACTCATACAACCTATTGTTTGTTTTGAAATTTGTTTTCCATTCATCCCCCTCTCTAATTATAATATGGTGATAGCCACCCTTGAGATCAATTTTAGAAAAATACTCAACACCACACAAACAATCAATCAGATCTTCAATGCAGGGAAGTGGAAATCTATACCTGATTGTAATTTTATTGATGGCCCTTGAATCAATACACATTCTCCATCCACCATATTTCTTTGGCTTGAGCACGATGGGAACAACACATGGAATCAAGCTCTCCTTTATTCATCCTTTTTCCAACAACTCTTGCACTTGTTTCATTATCTGTTTATTTTCTTGTGGATTCATGTGGTATAATGCTTTATTTAGAAGAATTTCCCTCGTAATTGGATCTATATGATGACTAATGCTTTGAAAAGGAGGTGACTTGTTTGGCAACTCATCAAAAATTATATCTGCAAACTCATCCAACATAACTTTGACTTCTTCAGGCAAATCATTTAACTTTGTGCTAGTAAGAATTACCTTGGGCTTACCAATCAAAGAAAAATGAATTTCTTATTTATTTTTGAGCTTTTGCAGCAGTTCCTTCTCGTGCATAAGTAGCACACTAGGACTAGCTCCCTCTTTCGAATCCTTATCCTCCAACAGTACTAGTAGATGTATTTGGAAATTTTTCTCAGGAGTGTAGGTGTTCTACCTGCCATCATGAATGGCTTTCCTATCATACTGCCATGGTATTCCCAACAACACATGACACATCCATTGACATTATATCACATGATACCTCATCCTTGTAGTTACCAATGTGAAACTCCACTTTACACTACTCATTCACAAATGTATGATGGCCTTTTTGCAACCAAGACACCTTGTAAAGTGTGGGATGTGTTATTCTCTGCAACCCCAAATTCTCTACCATTTCTGTGGAGACTAAGTTATCTATGCTACCACTATCAATCATCACTTTGCAACACTTGCCTCCTGATCTGCATGTGGTTTTGAATAAGCTTTTTCTTTGTGCTGGTCCTTAATGTATTTTTTAGAATTAATCAAGATTCTCTTCATCAATAATGATTCTCCTAGCTCCTGGTGTTTCTTCATGGATAACTATATGGTACATTTTCTTCTTGTGATTCTGCTATATTTGTTCCTCTTTGGCTTGTAGGATTATTTTATGGATAATCCCGTGAAATATGTCGCAATTTCCCACATTTCTAACATTGAACTTGGTAGCCTCTGCCTTGACCACATCCTCTTGTGAAAGGTCATCTTCCTCCTGATTCACCTCCTCTTGATGGTTGACTGCTTGAACTACCTTCACCTTCCTTTGGAGACTATGGGACTATCTTTTCTCCCGATAGCTGGTTTGTCCTCTTCCTTGTACATGAATCCTCCCTCTATTTGTGTGGCTTTTACTTTTTAGCCAATTTTTACTCTGCTTTCAAGGCGAATTGATAATCGTCTTCTATAGTTTTGGGTGAAAATAGGCTAAACTCATCTTGAATCTCGAACCAAAACCCATTAATATATCTGAAAAACTTTTCATGTGTTTCTTCGATGTATCTTGCTCTAATATTCACCTTGTAAAATTCATCAGTATACTCTTTAACATTCGATGACCTTTGTTTCAAATTTTTCATTTTCCTAACTTGTAATCTTTGGGCAAAAATTTACCTTTCATCTTTGCCACCATTCTGCTCCAACTTTTGATCTTGGCTTTGTTCTTTCTTCTCCTTTATTCTTGGACTCCATCCCACCAAAGATTTTCGTGTCCTTTCAATCTAGTAATAACAAACTTCACCTATTTGTCTTCAACTACCTCCTCGTACTCAAAATTCCTATCTAAAACATTGATCTAATCTATTAATTCTTCCGGTTTAACACTGCCACTGTAGGTAGGTATCTCCGTTTTAGGCCTCAAAATAGCCCCAATCATTGAATGTTGGCTTGAGTGGTCCTGAGCCAGGTTCGAAGGTTAAGGTTTGCCAGCAGACCCCTATACTACTAGCCCTTTTGGAAATAACCTACTTTCGCAGGCCAAGGTCTCACCCAAAGTAGTAAGGGAGGGTGTTGGAACCTTGTTTCCGCACCCTAGGAGAGATTAGGTAATTAAGGCAGATCTTCGTTGAACTATCAGATTCACACAGAACGAATATATTAGCAGGATTTTAACAATATAATCAGCATGTAACGATAACAAAGCTACTATCATTAACATATCTGATTAATACATTCGCATCCACGTGCGCATCAGCAATTACTATCACATAACTTTATAATCACAACTAATTCATAGATCACATATACATTCGCAGCTCAAATCAATAACATAGATGCACTTCAGTAATAAACACGATTAGTCCAGATATCACAAGATAATTCCAATATATTCTGCATTCATTAGTATCCAAAAAAACCCAATTACAACCCAAGACACAGCCCACACACACAATCAGCGAGGTCCACACACAGGAGGAATGAGGATCTTTGCGCACACAGCTAGCAGGAGTCCTTACCCAAAAATACCCAAAACAAATCTCAACAATTCACACGTAGCATCAATATTACTTCTTCTTACCTACTAGATCCAACTATCTATCTATTTATATCATCGTAGCCTTTGTTATCCTATGGTCCACAAACCGTGGTTTGTGGACCCTAGGTTTACCCTTTAACCTGTTACAAAACATTGGGGGCTTTGACTTGCCCCAAGACCACTATGCAAGACCAAATATTAAAAAATTGTATCAAAACCATAGCTTAGGGAACCCTGTTCCAACAGGCCCCCAACACAATCTTGTGACTCGTCCTGAGTCACAGCAATCGTGGGGTTTTCATCTTTGCCTGAAGCTACTTGATTGCATTGACCAGAGGGGGCAGCACTCCTTCGCTCTGTGCAACAAAATTTTGTGCAATATCCACCAACTTTTGCGAAGTTCGACCTTCAATAGCAACAATGACACTTTCCAGGGTCTGGTTCAGTTGTTTAACTGCAACATCCACTTCCTGAGATAGCTTGAGGGCTTCATCGGCCCATGGCTTGAGGTGGTCATTGAGAACCTTCTTTTTGTGGCGGAGCTCTTCGAGGTCATCTCTAAGCGCATGGCTGGTATGTAGTCATGCCAGGATTTTTTGCGAGGACCAGAGTGGGCATTGTAGACTCCATTTGCTCGAACTCTTCTTCCTTATGGCGCAGCTCTTGGGTGATTTCACCCAAGAGAGGGTCGCTCTGCACCTTGGTCCATAGTTGCATAGTTGTTTCAAGCAATTCGGCGCCTTGAGAAATCTGAGCAGTAATGGCATTTGTGGCTTCTGTAACCAACATAGCTCGCTGGGCACATACCTCAGGGGGAGTTTCCAACTACAATTTGCCCTGCAAGGAAGCAATCTGCTGCTGCATCTCTATTTTGACATTATGAATCTCAGGCCTAGAAGCCTTCAGGGCTACAACTAGTCCTTCAAGCTTGGCCTAGGGGGTGGCAGAGGATGAGATATCCTCATTCACATCTGCGCATAGCATACTGATTAAACGTTCCAACTCGGTCTGCTGCTTGGCGGCAAGGGTGCATGTAGCCTGCGCCTGTGCCACCTCGGTGGTTTTTTCCACAATCGTCTGCTCAACTGTACTAAGCTGCTGATGCACCTGGCAGTCTTTATGTTGGATCTCCTCGAAGAGGGATGCGTGGAGGACCTGCAACAGTTTGTGTGGAAGTTGGGCCAAATCTAATTGCACTTTTGCGCATGCATGGACTTGTGCACATAAGGCAGGTGGGCTCAAGATGACTACTGCACTTGGCAGGGGGCAGAGGCAGCTTTCAGTTGTGATGATCAGTTCACCACTGGTAGTTGGGGGTAGCCTCGCAAACTAGCTATTGTAGAGCATGACTAATTCTCCCTCTGAAAAGATCTTTTGTCGAATATGTTTGTCATGTCATGCTTTTTCCCGGGTCTTCTAAGCTTGTTGATGAAAGTTAGAAATGAATCGATCTTCTTCCAAGGTGACTAGTTGCGCTAAGCATTCTTCCATGATATCGAGCTTTTCCATGTTCGTAAAGGCTGCGATGTGTAGGCTAGGAACAATATACTCCATGGGCATAATGGACTCCTTTCCATAAACCATCAGAAACGGTGGTTTTCTAGTCAACTTCTTGCATGTGATTTGATAGGCCCAGAGGACCGACGAGGTGCACACGTCCCAGTCGCTTCGATCGACATTACAGACCTTGGTCAGTGCTTGTTCCAAGATTTTATTAAAATCTTCTACTGCTTTATTTTCCTATGGGTGATAAGGGGCACTCTTTGTGTGGTGGATCTGAAATTCTCCAGTCAAATCTTGTATTGTTTCATTAACAAAATGTGTACCTCTATCGTTCATCAAGATCGTTGGATATCCAAACTTGGTTATAATGTGTTAAAAAATAAAGTGTGCAACAGTGGCTATAGTACAATCCTTCACAGCTTGCGCTTCGTCCCATCTAGTTACATAATCAGTTGTAGTGATGATGTAGCAGGCACCTGTCTTATTACTTGGTGGGTTGATGGCCCGGACAAAGTCGATGGCCCATTTTTCAAACGCTTGAAGGGCCATCTACAACTGCAAGGGAATTTTTTCTCTGCGCGATGGTCTTCTTGTCCTCCGGCATGTCTCGTAGGCTTTGCAATATTTATGAGAGTCACTATGCAGTGTGGGCCACCATAGACCAGATCTCAAGATATTCTGCACTGTCGCTTTCCCTACGTAGTGACCTCCTGCTACGCCGTCGTGGGCTTCTGCCAAGATGGCCTGCCCTTCATGCTCCAGAATGTATCTTCGCAGTACCTCATCAACTCCCTGTTAGAAAATTATATATTATGGAGCAATGAAACACATAAAATATGCGGAAAATACAAGCACACAAAAAAAATAAAACCAGAGAGACACAGATATACGTGGTTCACCCAGTTTGGGCTACGTCCACCTCGAATAGCCAGTCCTTCCTTTCTATTATCCAGCAAAATGAAGAGACACAACCTACAGCAGATCCACTGTAATATCCTCTGTTCTCTCTCACATTCTCCCTCTCTGTTTCTCGCTCCGAGAATACACATAAAATACACAACCATAATACAATACCCTCATAAAAGCAAGGGGTTGCCTTCTAGGGCAAAAAACCCTAAACTAAACATAACTTCTACCATCAGATCATCCGCCTAATGAACGGCCCAGATTGACTAGAAATTACTATAATTTTACAAGGCAATTTTACATATATTTTTAGCTTCGAGGGCACTGCCCCCGAAACCCCCCGCTAGGGGGGGGCTCCATAAAGTCGCTACCGCCCCCCCTGGACCCCCCATGGCAACGATTAAATTACGGGCAGTGTTTCCGCCCCATTTAAGGTACAGGGGTCCAATGCTGTGATACAAAGTAAACAAGATAATCAGGCTCCACACCCAACAATCTCCCACTTGGAGACTGATTGTAGCAACTCCACTGCTGCTTCATTCGCTGGAAAATGACTCCTCTTTGGACCTGGCTATTTCTCATCTTCATCGTCATCCTTGAAGACCAATTGAAACTGAGCACGTTCTCAGTTTCTCCCTGGTTACAACTTTTGTTAGCATATCTATAGGATTCTGGCTAGTGTGTATCTTTTCTAGCTTCAACTCTCCATCTTCCAATACTGACCGTATGAAATTGTACTTGAGATGTATGTGTTTACTCCTAGAATAAAATGCTGAGTTCTTTGCAAGATGAATTACACTTTGGCTATCACTGTATAGCGTGCCCATATCATGCTTCTTACCCAATTCATCCATAAACCTTTGTAACCAAATCATTTCTTTACTAGCCTCTGTAGCAGCAACATACTCTACTTCTGTTGTTGAAAGTGCAACAACACTTTGGATTTTTGAAACCCAACTGATAGTTGTTCCACCTACAGTAAATACATATCCTGTAGTGCTCCTCCTGTTATCTCTGTCACCTACCATATCTGCATCAACATATCCTTGTAGAGAAATGTTTGAACAACCAAAGCATAATGCTTGATTTGTGGTACCTCTCAAATATCTGAGAATCCATTTTACTGCCATCCAATGTTCTTTTCCTGGATTGTTCATGTACCTGCTTACAACTCCCACTACATGTGAAATATCAGGCCTTGTGCAGATCATTGCATACATTAAGCTTCCAACTGCTGATGCATATGGAACTTTAGACATATAATCCATGTCTTCTTGGGTCTTTGGGCACATCTCCTTACTAAGTTTGAAATGGCTAGCAAAAGGTGTACTAACTGGTTTTGCATTCTGTATATTAAATCTTTTCAACACCTTTTCTATGTACTCATTCTGAGACAGTGTTAATTTGCGATTTTTCCTGTCTCTAGTTATCCTCATACCAAGGATTTGTTTTGCAGCTCCCAAATCCTTCATTGCAAATGAATTTGCCAATTTTCTTTTGAGCACATTTATTTCCTGCATGTTAGACCCCGCAACAAGCATGTCATCTACATACAATAACAATATAATATAGCTACCATCATTTTTCCTTTTCAGATAAACACAATGATCAAAGTGACATCTAGTATAACCTTGTTCAGACATAAACTTGTAAAATTTTAGATACCACTGCCTTGGAGCCTGTTTTAAGCCATACAAGCTCTTCTTTAACCTGCACACCAATTTTTCTTTCCCTTTGACCTCATATCCTTCTGGTTGCTGCATGTATATATCTTCCTCCAAATATCCATGGATAAATGTTGTCTTTACATCTAACCGTTCAAGATGTAAATCTTCTACTGCTACAAGACTTAAGATAGTTCTGATTGAAGTCATCTTAACAACAGGAGAAAATATTTCATCAAAATCAATATCTTTATTCTGTGCAAACCCCTTCACCACAAGTCTAGCTTTGTACCTCTCTTTTACTCCATCTTCTTCCTTCAGCCTGAAAACCCATTTATTCTGCAATGTAGTTTTACCTGCAGGCAACCTGACTAAGTCCCAAGTCTGGTTATGAATTAAGGAGTCCATCTCTTCTTCCATGGCTAGCTCCCACTTCTTCCTGCTTTCAACCTGCATTGCTTCTTCATAACATTCGGGTTCACCAAAATCATTCAACAATAAATAATATAATGAAGGAGAGTATCGTTCAGGGGGTCTACTTATCCTGGTAGATCTTCTAACACCACTTTCAGGTGTTTGAGGTGCCTATTGCTGTTGTGGTGGTTGCTGCTACTGTGGTTGTTGATTATTATTATTTTCAAGCACCTTTACTTTTTCAGTTATCTCATCAAGAACTGTGTATTCCTTGCTTTCTTTTTCCTGTTTCTTTTCCTGCAACTGATTCTTATACAAGACCTTTTCATTGAATATTACATCTATGCTCCTAATGATTTTGTGATTTTCATAATCATATAAGCGATATCCAAAATCATTAACACCATATCCAATAAAGGTACATTTCTTTGATTTTGCCTCAAGCTTTGTTCTATTTTCTTTATTAACATGGACAAAGGCCTCACAACCAAAAGGCTTTAAAAAAGAGTAGTTTACCTTTTTACCTGTCCATGCTTCCTCTGGAATACCACCATCCAAGGAAATTGAAGGCCCTCTGTTTATTAGATAAACAACAGTATCTACAGCATCTGCCCAAAATTGTAAAGGCAATCCCGCATGCAATCTCATGCACCTTGCACACTCCATGATTGTTCTGTTCATCCTTTCTGACACACCATTTTCTTGTGGTGTTCTTGGAACTGTCTTCTCTCTACGAATTCCATGCTCTGAACAGTACCTATCAAACTCTTTGCTGCAATATTCACCTCCGTTGTATGATCTGAGACACTTCAACTTCTTTCCTATCTCAATATCAACCAAAGCTTTCCATTTCTTGAAAGTATCAAATACATCAGATTTATTCTGAATACAATAAATCCAAGTTTTTATAGTTGCATCATCAATAAAAGTAACATAATAATAAGAGCCACCGAGAGATGATACCTGAGCAGGTCCCCATACATTTGTATGCACAAGCTCTAATTTTTCGCTCTTCTTTTCTTTCCCAAATCTGAGAAATCTGACTCTCTTCTGTTTTCCATAAATGCAATTCTCACAGAAATCCAAATCAACATTCTTGAAACCTAGCAACAAATTTCTTGAGTGAAGAATCTTCATCCCCTTCTCACTCATGTGTCTGAGCCTATGATGCCATAATGCTGCATCTGCTCCTTTGGAAGTTAAAGCATTAATAGAGTTAGAAATACCATTGCATAAATACAATGTACCAACCTTTTCACCTTTTTCTATTACCAGGGCTCCTTTGGTGACCTTCCAAGCTTTATCTGTGAAAGTTGTAACACAACCTTCACCGCCTAACTGCCTTGTTGAAATCAGATTTTTCTTTAGATCTGGAACATGCCTTACCTCCTTTAATAGCCATTGGTTTCCATTCTGCTGTTTTACAAGAACCTTACCCATTCCAACAATTTTATAGGGTTTATCATCACCCAAACGAACTTTTCCAAAATCTCCTTGAACATAGTCATGAAAATATTTCTTATCAGGTGTGGCATGGAATGAAGCCCTTGAATCTACAACCCAAGAATCAGTAACATTTTCGAAAGAAAGAATCAAATCATCTTGTAACACATCACCTGTCACATTTGCTTCATGATTGTTTTCTTGTTGTGTGTCTCCTTCTTTTCCCTTCCGAGATCTACAGTCTTTCTTTAGGTGTCCTTTCTTTCCGCATTTCCAACACACTATCCCCGATCTGGACTTGGATCTACCTTTCCTTGATTTACTGCGATATCCCGAGCTCTTTCCTCTTTCCATTCTTCTTCCCCTAGACTCTGCACTCAAAGCATTACCCGATGTCTCACCGGAGCTTTTCCATCACATTTCCTCGCTAAGGATAGCACCGACAACATCATCAAACTTTAAAGTACTATATCCAGAGACAGAGTTACTAATGGCCATTACTAAACCATTCCAACTCTCTGGAATGAGCACAAGAATAACAAAGCTCTAACTTCATCATCAAAGTTTACCCCTACAGAACTTAACTGACTGGTAACTGTATTAAAATCATTTAAATGGTCTGCAACAGATCCACCTTCCGACATCTTCATATTAAATAGTCGTTTCATAAGAAATACCTTGTTTGAGGTCAAGGGTTTTTCATATAGTTTCGCCAATGTCTGCATCAAACCCTCTGTTGTTGTTTCCTTCGAAATATTGAAGGTGACTGATGCCGCAAGGCACAATCGTACTGTTCTGAGTGCCTTTCTATTGAGAATGTTCCATTCCACGTCTGTCATGGACGCCGACTTCTTTGTTTTTCCGCTCAATGGTAGGTACAGATCTTTCTAATACAGATAATCTTCCATCTGCATCTTCCATAGCGGGAAGTTTTGGCCATTAAATTTCTTGACCCTAAACTTACCATCTTCTGCCATTGCTCCCACTCGAACTAGGAACCCTTCTTTCTTGCAATTTTATCAACCAAATATACCTTTGGCTCTGATACCAGTTGTTAGAAAATTATATATTATGGAGCAATGAAACACATAAAATATGTGGAAAATACAAGCACACAAAACACATAAAACCAGAGAGACACAGATATACGTGGTTCACCGAGTTTGGGTTACGTCCACCTCGAACAGCCAGTCCTTCCCTTCTATTAACCAGCAAAATGAAGAGACACAACCTACAGCAGATCCACTGTAATATCGTATGTTCTCTCTCACAGTCTCCCTCTCTGTTTCTCGCTCCGAGAATAGACATACAATACACAGCTGCAATATAATACCCTCATAAAAGTGAGGGGTTGCCTTCTAGGGCAAAAAACCCTAAACTAAACATAACTTCTATCGTCAGATCATCTGCCTAATGAACGGCCCAGATTGACTAGAAATTACTATACTTTTACAAGGCAATTTTACATCTGTTTTAAGCTTCGGGGGCGCTGCCCCCGAAACCCCCCGCCAAGGGGGGGCTCCATAAAGTCGCTGTTGCCCCCCCTTGGACCCCCCATGGCAGCGATTAATTTACGGCCGGCGTTGCTGCCCCATGTAAGGTACAGGGGTCCAATGCTGTGATACAAAGTAAACAAGATAATCAGACTCCATACCCAACACTCCCAGATTATACAAGTGGCCCACTATGATGGTAAAGTCCGTTGTGAGGGTTACCAGTTATTTTTTCTATTATAACAAATATTTTTCAGGCACCATCCCCGTAGTTAAGAAGTGAATGAGGTCGGAAAAGTGTGCATCAACCACCTTAATTGAAAACTTCTGTGCATCGGGCAATCCTTCTTCTAGGTTGGTCGGTTCCTCACCACTCTCGATTCGGGATAAGTGGTCCAGCCTAGCATTTAGTTTCCTCAGCTTTATGATGATCTCAAAGTCACATTCTTGAAATAGTAGTAGCCATCGAAAAATTCCCCCCCCCCCAACACAAGTTTATTCACCAGGTACTTCAAAGCTGAGTGATTCGTGAACATCTTGCGCCCACCCAACAAATAATGTCGGTATTTTTGCAGGGCAGATATCATGGCCAGCCCCTCGCGCTCAGTATTGGAGTAGTTACGCGCTACACTAGAGAGTTTTCTACTGGAAAATGCAACTGGGTGGTCAATGTCCCCTTCCCCGAGCTGCGTAAGGACAACTCCCACGGTGATTGCTAAAGCATTGACATGGACATGGAAAACCTTCGCCCAATTAGGAAATATGAGGATAGGTGTAGAGACCATCTTTTCCTTGAGTAGCTCAAATCTCTTCTGACACTCGTCATCCCAAAAAAATGATACATCCTTCTTCAAAAACTTTTCCATGGGTGTCGTGATCAATGCGTACCCTTGAATAAACTTTCTGTAGTAGCCTGTGTACCCGAGAATAGGGAACAACTGTTTCTCAATTGTAGGGATTTCCAAGTTGATAATAACTGCTACCTTGGCAGGGTCCACCATTAGTCCCTGTCGACAGACTATGTGGCCTTACAAGATCCCAAAGGGTACGCAAAATATGCACTTCTTAATTATTTTCAAGGAAATCTGGTGCTTTCTACAAGCATCCAACATCATGCGCAGGTTTGAGATGTCATTCTTTACCAACCCAAATACTTTCCAATCATCAAAATAGACCTCAAAGAACTTGTGGATGAATTCCTTGAATACTACAACCACCACCTGCGAAACGATGGCAAGGGCATTCTTGATCCAAAACGGCATAACGGTGTCCTGGAAAGATCCCCATTTAGTGACGAACGTAGTTTTGCTGCGATATTTAGGTGTGATCCTGATCTTATGGTATCCCAAGAACCCATCATTGAACGAGTATGCTTCCTGCCCTCCCACACTATCGAGAATTCCGTCAGAGAATGGTGTAGGGAAGGGATCATGAACGCAGGCATCGTTTAATTTGCGCAGGTAAACACAAATTCTTATTTCTCCTTTAGTCTTTTTCTCTTGGACCACCATAGGGATTACCTAATCTGACTGTTCTACTAGTTCAATGATACCTACGGCTATCATTTTGTCAATTTCTTCCCTGAATTTCGACTTATACTTGGGGTTCAATCAGTAAGGTCACTGCTTAACAAGGCGCACATCTAGTTTTAAAGTGATGCACATGACCCCTAGGTCCCCTGTAATCCCCTTGAGTTCTTAGAATTTAGTAGGAAACAGGTCCTGGTACTCCGTGAGAAGCTCGCTGACTTTTCCAATAGTATCATCTTCCCAGTAGTCCCCAATTTTAGCTAGCTTAGGGTGTTCTTATGTTCCAATGTTGATTTATTTTAGCTTAAGAGGCTTGGTCACATTGACGGTCTGCAGTGGAGGTTCAGCGACTGTGCGTTCTCCCTCCAATTCCAGGATAGTGATATTTCATGAGTCTTCATCACATTCTTCCATTGATATATTACGACAAATAACAATATCGTGCATTTGCGTGTTCCAAGTTGGTGCGTTGTACTCCACATGTGACCGTGATTCATCAAATACTAGGGCATCTATATACTGCAGGGCCTCCTCTAGTGCCTCAATTCTGCCTATCAACCCGATCGTCCCCACAAAATCGTCCTTCATGGTCTCTGTTGTAGCTCCTACAACACCCTCCAAAAATACATAAAATCATAACACACACTTCAAAATTTTTGGAGCCTCCCCCTTAAAACTAAAAGGAAAAGAGATCAAGTAAGTTTCTAGCACCAAGTCGCTAAGTCGCACATACTTTATTTATGACCCAGGCAACCTAGGCGACTCTGCGACCCAAGGTCGCACAGGTCGCACAGGTCGCAAGGGTCGGATATCCCCAATTTGCGACCTTGCGACCTAGCGACCTTGGGGTCGCAAGGTCGCAAGGTCGCGAAATGGAGTTTTAAGGAAATTTGCGACCCAGCGACCTATAGGTCGCGAGGTCGCAAGGTCGCAAACTTGCATCTTGCGACCGCATTAAATGACCACACGTGCGACCTTTTTTATATAAGGTCGGGTCGCTAGGTCGCATTTGTGACTCTCAGCGAAAACCGCGGATTTGCTCTGACAGGTTGACTGGCGCTTTTTTTTCTTCCGGGTAAGTTGCCGTTTTTCTCCCTATGTTTCCTGCATAAACATCTCCTGCCTTTTTTTTTGAGCCTCCTCACGGTCCTATTTATTTACTAAGAAGGATGGGGTGTTTCTTTGGATTGCTGCTGTCTTTGTGTTGCCCACAAAACCCCAGGGTCGCCTGCCCCTTGCCTAGGTCCTCATGGCCATGCCTTATGGTAAAATCTAGACCTTTCAGACCGCATTTTTTTTCTCATTTGTGAACACTTAGCCGCAAGTCGCGCGCGCGCAAAACACAGTTGCGACCTGCGACCTGCGACCCGGTCGCAAGGTCGCAGAGGTCGCAAAAGCCACACTCTGCGACCCTGCGACCCTGCGACCTAGTCGCAAGGTCGCAGAGGTCGCGGAGTCGCAAAAGTACCACTCAGAGACTCTGCGACCCTGCGACCTAGTCGCAAGGTCGCAGGTCGCAGGTGAGCCCTTTTGCAGAGCGACGACCCAGCAACTCCCAGAGAACAGTAAATTATGTTTAGACTCTTTTTAGCCATTATCATCATGTCTTTCTTACCCCGTGATTCTGTTCTAAATGCAGCAGGTGAATTCGGAGCAGAAGCAGTTCCGGTCCCCTCAGACTCTAGCGATATGGCACCCCGGGTATCCCGAAGGAGAAGCAGGCAGGCGGTGGAGGAAGAATCAGACGCAGACATACAAATATCTCCGCCGCCCATATACAGAGACACCCTTTGCACCTTCGCAGAGGAGGATAGCCTCAGGTGGTACGAAGTATACCATGAATTTTCCATGACAGCAGAGGAATTACCAGAAGATCTCCCGGACCGTGAAATATATCTGAAAGTCAAAAATTCCAGATTACACCTGGTTGGGGCTCATCCTGCCATCTTTCCATGCCCCGAAATGCTGGACTGGATCATACAGAAGACGGATCCGAAAAGCTTCGCAATCCGAGATAGTGCAGGGAAAGCTTTCGTAACATTGGAAAGTTCAAGAGCACAGGTCTACTATTCCCTACCCAAAGCAGATGTGAACTTCACCCCAAGATGGTTTGCTACAAATGAAGTACCAATGGTTGACATGATCAGGAGATGGTGGGCAGAACCAGACAAATTCAAGATCAAAAAGGACCAGGAGTACCCGGTGGCCAGTTTGAGGAAAGTCTATAAGCTAGTGGCCGCCATGCTGTGCAGGATATACGGGCGGGCAGACGCCACCACCTTCAATGGAACATGGGCAACCATCATAGAACACGTAATAGTTCACGGCACTCGATTCAATTGGGCGGGAATATTAATGGGCTCCATGCACACAAACTTGGCTTCGGCTTTAGCCCCAGATGAGGGAGCGCCATCAGAATTCTACATGGCTTCGTATCTACTAGATGTTGTCTGTGCCCAGATGCATATTGAGGGATGGCCACATAATTGGAACCCCGAACAGACCCAGGCAATACACTGGCAGACCAGGGTGTTCTGGGAATCTAGGTACAAGCCGGACATCGAGCAAATCTCTCACATATTCATGCCCGCCCTCTACGGGAAATTATTTGGTAAAGATGCCCCCTGCATGTCTTGGCGAGCGATGGAAACACTAGGTCAGGTGGCACACTGGTTCCCATTCGCTGAATTCACCATCATCCGAGTATTCGGCTCGTTTAAACCACCACACGCTCTTCCTAAGTTTGTTACCGACAAGGTACTCATGCAAGAGGTGTGTTTTCAGATGACCTTGGATTTCTCTAACGTCCTTGCCAAAGGGAAGAAGAAACCTTGGCCTGCTCTACCTCTCACCATTGGTTCCTATACGGTCAAAGACTCCAGAGAAGTGGCGCGTGAAGGGGAAGAAGCGAAGAGCTATCACTTCAGAAATCTGGACCGCCGAAATTACGATCTAGTCAGGATAGTTCCCGAACATTGCAAAAGGGACAATTTCAGATGGAGTTATCAACACATCGAGTGCCCGGATGAGGATGAGAGAAGAAATTGGTATAACGCAAACCGGCATCTCGCACCAGGAATCGACCATGACCGAGAGAGGAACCGAGCATCAGAACATTGGAGTTTCTTCCTCCTCCAAAGATAAAAGAACACAGACCGGTGCAGAATCTGACACTGCAGATCAGCAAAGGGAAGCAGAAGCCCAGGCCAAACTGGAAGAGGACAAGAAGAGGAAGGAAGATGAAGAAAGACGAAAGAAGGACGCCAGAACAGAACAGAAAAGGAAAAAAGAGGAGGAGAAAGAAAGACAGGAAAAGGAGGCGCAAGCGGCGGCAGAACGGGCACTGAAAGAAGAGCTCGATAAAGTCGATCATCAGAAGAAAGCAGAACAGGCCGCCGCAGCAAAGAGGAAACAGGAACAGGAAAAAGAGGCAGAGGAAGAACGCCGGAAGAAGGAAGAGCATGACAAGGCGGAAGCAGAGCGCCAGCAAAAGGAAAAGGAAAAGGGTCAAACGCAGGATGTAGAAGACGAGCAAATAGATGACATTGATCTATCTCCCCTGAACATCCCTGCAGGTGGCGCGGGAAGTAACCTTAATGTTGATGACTTTCTGGGAGATCAAGAAGAAGAAGTCTTCGACTTGACCAGATTAACCTTCGACCAATTCTCTTTCAAGATACGGCAAGAGAAGAGGAAATCCTTGACGTCAGGCTATCCTGCCATCTCCACAGTCTCCACTGAAAAAGATATTGTCCCAGACACAAGGACAAATCCGGTTATGATAGCGTCAGCAGGCACCGCTTTTGCCGCAGCCACAGAAGAAAATGTCACAAGGATGAGCAGAGAGATTATTTCTTTGCAGAACCGGCTAAAAGCGGCAGAGCAAGAGAAATCAAGGCTAGAGAATGAGATGCTCCAGCTCCAGGGTAGGCCCGCTCAAGTGAATGAGGTTCCACTGGCAGTTAAGAAGGAATGTGATGTGTTGGAGATGACAATGAGGCAGGTATACCAGGAAATGCTCACCCTGAAACAAAACTATATTCTACCGCGTAGGCAAGGGAAGAGACCGTTCAAACACGAACTCAAGGAAGTGAAAGGGAAGGAAATTTCTAGACAAGATGACGAAATCGGGATGTCCCCCGCATCTCGCAAGCTCCGTAACACGTGCTCCGAAGGAGTGGAGTCACACACAAGAAGCCAAGGCAGCATTCGGGATGAGGCGGCAATCTTAGGACAAGTCAGCTCCAAGGATCTGGACAAAGTAGTGTCTGCGTATAATCACCTAATCAGTGGCATCGCCTCCATGAATGCCCTTCATCATATTCCATCATTAGGGGCACTAAATGAAACTAAGGGCTGGGAACAGGTAGAGCAAGAAATTCAGGCTTTCCTGCAGCCAGTAAGGCAAGCCGCCTCCGCACCGGAATTCGAAGCATCACAAGAAAATCTGAACCGGTTGCTTGTCACCCCAGTGCAAATTTACACCAAGCTCGCTTCTCTCTCAATGATGATCTCCCAGAAGAAGTAGACTCTGGTGCCGAATGCTCTAGAATGTGAGCACCGGATAAAAGAGGAAAGCCCTCTTGTCGCTCCGATAACGGCAGATTACCAAACTTGGAAAGACTTCATCAAAGGCAAGAAAGTCGACGCTCCTGGAACCACGATTGCGCGACCACCTTCATAAGTGCAAACACCAGGTCGCTGGTCACACTTGCGACCAGGTCGCAGGTCTCATTTGCGACCAGGTCGCAGGTCGCATTTGCGACCAGGTCGCAGGTCGCAATTGTTACTAACAGGAAGTTGAACCGTCGGGAAGTTGAACCGTCGGAAGGCCATAAGTGCGGCTTTTGAATCTATAAATACCCCAGTGGGAAGCATTGTAAAGGGGCTGCTCTTTTGTGGACTGAAAGGCATTATTGCATTGTAGCTGAAGAAGCATACTCTTGATATATGAAATATAATACATGTTAAAACCCCTTTGATTGGATGATGTGTTGAGCCGTGACAACATTGTGTGTATTCTGCATATAGCTTCAGAATATCTTTTGATTAATGAATCTGTGTTATTAATAGTGTCATTTATGCACCATAGTTATCTGTGATTGTGTTGATGATGCTCAAGTTATTATTTGCTTCATGATGAATGTTAATGAACTATTTTATTAGCATCTCGTTTTACCCCTCGGAAAGTTAAGGGATTTTCTTACCACAAAGGATTGTTTCTTTGGTGGACAGATTATCTTGCATGCATACCTCATAGATGTGTTGCTAACAACATTTCCTGAGTTTGTGCATTTTGTCTATCACCTTGCTATGCACAGTGTCATATATCGGTTTTATTCATCAGTCATGTATTCTATATCGTGTTAATAAGTGTATGTTTGCAGTTTCAATCAGGTTGCTCGAAACCGAAGAGACAGTCGTTTAAGTGGTAGCCGGACCCACACCCCGGACGGGATCCCTACTCCAAACGGTTTAAAGTCTAATTGGGACTTTCTACCGGGGAGATCCCCTACTGTTGGCTGGACATATTTTCCCGTCAACAGATTTGGCGCTAGAAGGAGGGCCATGGCATCCTCCCAGCATACAACAGACATTCCATCCCAAACTCCCCGCCGGGAGGTCATAAATAACGAAGTTGCCCTTCCCCCTTTAGAAGATATTCCAACGGTGGAAGCTCGATACTTCGAAATCACTAACGAACAGTTGAGAGCCTTGCGCCCAGTTGCCCGTAATCTCATCAGGGATTTACGGTATACCCCTATCATGGAATTCCTGGCCCACACTAGGACCCCTACCGATAACATCACTCACAATGGCGTGCTAGTCCGTACCGTACCTGAACTTGTTAATACCATGATTGAGGACCTCGCACGGGCTGTCCAGGAAAATGACCCCGTTACCCACGATAGTGAAGGTTTCCCTGATACTGAACCTTTCCCCGAACCACAGCCTGACTCACATCAGTGGACCAACAACCAAGTATATTCCCCACGAGAAGGAGAAGGGGAGAGAAGAAACGAAAGAGAAGGTAACACAGCCCGAAGGAATACAGAAGAAGTCAATAGGCCTCGAAGAAATGAAGGGAGAGTCAACAGGGGTCAGGGTCGTGGTGGTAGAGGAAATATCATTCACGACCTTGGACACCACGCCAACCATAATCACCACCAAAACCAAAACAGACCCCTCCCTCACAATTGGGAACTACTTAGAAACGTGAATAACCGGGAAAGGCACCGAGATGAACACTCTCGTCGTCATGAAGGAACCTCGGTGTCAGGGACGGGAAGTGAGTCTGAAGCAGAAACCCGAAACCATCAACGTCCCAGGAGGGTGCAACCTCTGGCCTGGATGGCTCAATCCCCTCTGGCCCTTTTAGGCCCTCTCCATGATATGCCCAGACACCCAGAGAAGCACCTTCCTAAGTTCGATCCAGAAAAGGGCACATCGGCAGAAGACCATATTAGTAGTTTTTATCTGTCCCTACAGATTATGAGAGTTCAGTCTGATGACGTTGCGTGTCGACTTTTCCCACATACTCTTGTAAGCCAGGCTGCCTCCTGGTACCAAGTGCATCTATTGCTTCATGGGACCAGTTCCGTCGTGTGTTCCTGCAAAAGTTTGCGGAAGATAAAACACCCTCTATGCTCCTCACCGAACTCAGCACCATCAAGTGTCACAGAAAAGAGAAAGTTAAAGACTTTAACCAGCGTTTCGCAACCATATTGCAAAAAATCCCTCCAAACTTAGCGTTGGACGATTCCATCACCATCGACTACTATACCAAAGCCCTCCCTAGGGATATTGCAGTCTTCGTCAAACGCGAGGCCCGCGCTACTCTTACAGCAAATTACGCGGCTGCTCTCGCAGTAGAAAAAGACATGTTGTCAATAGGTGTCATGGATCATGACGGAAAGGATGATCACAAGTCGACCACTAAAAAAGGTCAGTCTTCCACCCCAAATAGGGAGAGAGAAACTTTCGATTTCGAAAGTATGGCCAAAACCCTCAAAGTGCTAACGAATGAGGTCTCTGACCTAAAGAGGAAAGGCGTTGAAACCTCAAATATAAACAAACCTCCCAAACCTTTTTTCAAGAAAAACAATCCCAACACCAGCAAGCCTCCGTCAAACACCAGTGCCGCTCTCAACGTGGAGGAAATAGGGAAAGACAATTTTTGTTCTTTTCACCAAGCTGCCCATTCTGAAAAGACGTGTCCGCAATGGATCGGCAGCATGACCGCAGTGGTCAACCAGCTTCTGGATGATCAAACTCCAGGGAGCCTGACAGAGGAAGAAGTTTCTGATCAAGACGAAGTTTCACTCCTAGATGGGGAATCGGGAGCCTCCGTCTTAACTTTCGACGTAATCCGCGGGGGAGAGAGTCTCGCTCCTATTGACATCAACATGGCAGGAAGTCCCAAGGCTCAGCCTACTCAAAACTATAGTCTTAGAAGCAAAGGAGCTATTCCCGAACAATCATATGAAGACAAGAAAAGGGCCTTCCTGAGGAAAATTCTCCCCCCTAGCAACGAAGGACCAACTACGCCAGACAAGCCTACCAATAGTAACGGCAAAACAAGTCAAAAAACCAAACTCCCAGTGGAACCATCAAAAACCACTACCGAACCTAGTCCCCAAACTGACACTAGCTACAACATAGTGGAGGACATGAAAAAGACCAGGGCTAATATCTCGCTCTACGAGTTGGCCCGCATCACGAACCAAAAGGAGCTTATCCTAAAAGCTTTCGCCAACAACCAAAATACGAAAACCGTTAGCAACACATCTGCACAAACCAAACCAGATTTCCAATCTATAGTAAATGCGGTCAACACAAACTCAAGAGGGTCCACCCCCCCTTTCCTCTTATCTTTCGAGATGTTCAACTTCAACGTCCACAATTGCCTCGTTGACTCTGGTGCTTCCACAAATGTCATGCCTTTATCTGTATGCAAGAAACTCAACATCCTCCCAGAGAAAACTGACGCAAAAATCATTCAACTGGACAGATCACAAGTACCAGCAGTCGGAGAACTAAACAATGTCATTATCCGCCTCTCATCCGACTCGAGGGTTCATCAGTGTATTGATATTGTGGTTGTCGACATCCCAGAAGCCTATGGCGTACTGCTGAGTAGAGACTGGTCTAGCAAATTGCAAGGATACTTCGCCACAGATTGGTCTCACTTATGGCTACCCTACAAAGGGAGAAACAACCAAATCAGAGTTGAAAGTGAACCATACATGAAACACACTGTAACTGATTTGGACGCCACAAATGAACCCATCAGCTTCGCCCAAGAAGAACTTGGTATGTGTCTTCTTGATTCTGTTTTTGGATGTTACCAACCTCCCCAATCTGCAGTAGGCCCCGAGGTCCTCTCTGAAATGACACTCGTCGCAGAGGAACAAGCTCAAACTATATCACACCAACCCAAAACTCCTCCGCAAGACACTGCCCCCAAGGACCCGGAAAATGATATATGGACATTGTATTACGACGGTTCCAAGAATCTCGATGGTTCTGGTGCCGGCTGCGTATTGCTTGATCCACACAAGAAAAAATTCCTAGTCTCTTGTCGACTCGAGTTCCAATGCACTAACAACACGGCCGAGTATGAAGCTCTGATCCTCGGGCTTAAGAAGGCGCTGGATTTGAAGGTGAAATGCTTACGGGTTATTGGCGACTCCGAGATTATCACTCGACAGGTACGCAACACTATTCATTGTTTATCTCCACATTTGAAGGCGTACCAGCAAGAGGTATGGCGGTTAATTTCTTCCTTTGATGCTTTTGGAATTAAGTCTGTTCTAAGAATGCATAACGCAGCAGCAGACACTCTAGCTAATGCTGCCGCCAGGTTTACCCCTTTGAGGGACGGGTTTTCTATTGAAGTTATGTATAGACCATCCGTGCCAGACAATATCACTAATCCGCGTGTTTTTGATGATGATCAGCAGGTGCTGGAATTTATGTGCAACTCAGAAATATTCAAAGACGCCGCTATAGATGAAGATGAGCACGACCAGGCTATGCAAAAGGAGTACGAGCAGGTTAAGGGAAACCCCATGCCTAAAGGGGTGGTATCACTTGAAAAGCTATTTCATCTGCAAAACCGTTTCCGTGGGCCCCCAAATGCAAAAGTGCAGAGCTCGATCTTGGCTCATCGACAAGTGAACTTGGGGTCGGAAGATACTCCTAAATTCATCAACCTGGGGAAAGACTGTACCCCCCAAGAGGCCCAAGATTTTACTCAATTATTTCGCAAGTATCGCGACGTATTCGCTTGGACCTATGAGGACTTACGCACATACGATACGCGAATTATACAACATGTGATACCAATGAAAGAAAATGTAAAACCATTCCAACAGAAACTTAGGAAAGTACACCCTACAATGGAGCCGCTAATTCTAAAAGAACTCAAAAAACTTTTAGACGCCCGCATTATCTTCAAAGTCCGCCATTCCACATGGGTGTCCAATTTAGTGCCGGTACGGAAAAAGTCGGGTGAGATTCGATTATGTGTAGATTTCCGAAACTTGAACCGGGCCTCAAGTAAGGATAATTACCCAGTGCCCCCTATGGAGCAGATATTACAAGCAGTGTCCGGCTCAGAGATGTTCTCTTTGTTGGACGGTTTCTCCGGCTACAATCAAGTACTGGTGGCTGAACCAGACCGGTTAAAGACTACCTTCCGGACTAAATGGGGAACTTTCGCATACCGACGTATGCCCTTTGGGTTAATCAACGCCGGAGCAACTTTCCAGAGAGCGATGGACATAGCATTCAGAGGTCTGATAGGTCAAAGTGTGGTGGTTTACTTGGATGACGTTACTGTGTTTTCCAAACATCGGGGGGATCACTTGCGTCACCTCAGACAGATTTTCGAAAGATGCAGAAAATACGGTATCTCGCTTAGCCCAAAGAAAAGTGTTTTCGCCGTAGCAGAAGGGAATCTGCTAGGTCATATCATAACGAAGCAAGGCATTGTCGTTGATCCAGAACGTGCAAAAGCCATTTCTCAAATTCCTCTCCCCAGCGGTAAGAAAGCAATGCAATCCTTTTTGGGCAAAATCAATTTTGTACGTAAGTTTATCTCATATTTCGCCCAGATAGTGAAACCACTACAAGGGATGATAAAGAAAAATGCCATTTTCAAATGGAATCAACCCGAAAAGGAAGCTTTCGACCAGATCAAGAAAGCTATAGCCGAAGCGCCTTCTCTCCAGAGCCCAGATTTCGGCAGAGATTTCAGCCTGTACACGTTCGCTTCGGATTCATCTCTGGCAGCCGTGCTCACACAAAAGGACAGAAATAATGACGAGCGTCCCATTTCGTTCATGAGCACTGGCCTACAGGGAGCTGAATTAAATTATCCCGAAATCGAGAAACAGGCTTATGCGGTGTACAAAGCAGTTAAACATTTCAGACCATACATCTTGAAGAACCATGTCACAGTTTACGTTCCCCATCCAGCTGTTCGATCACTATTCATGCAGCAAGAGCTGGGTGAGAGGAGAGGAAACTGGGTTGTGTGTATGCAAGAGTACGACTTAGAGTTTAAGCCGGCACGCACGGTTAAAGGGCAAGGTTTATGCCAAATGGCCGCGGAGGCCGCAGGTTCCCAAAAAAATGAAGAAGATAATTGGGAGCAAGAGATTGACATGTACCAAACTGACGTCATGCCCCAAGAAAGGAACCCGTCTTGGTACTCGGATATCTCGGGATATTTAGCACACGGGGTATTGGAATCAAATCTAGATGCCCGGCAGAAACGTGCGATCAGACTCAAAGCCGCGTCCTACCGGTTAATCCAAGGGAAGCTTTTCAGGAAACATTCAAACGGGGTAATGCTGCGCTGCCTAGAACAGGATGAAGCTCAGAAGGTGTTAACCGAGCTGCACGATGGACCTGCAGGAGGTCATTTCGCCGGGGATACCACTGCTCATAAAATTATGCGTGCAGGTTATTATTGGCCAACCCTGTTCAGAGATGCTCACGCGTATGTTCGGAAGTGCATTCAATGCCAGAAATTTGCAAGCCGAGAAGCGCGTCCGACTGCTCCGTTGTTGTCAGTAGCAGTAGAAGAACCTTTTCAACAATGGGGTTTGGACGTCATTGGTGAGATTCTACCCCACTCTTCTAAGCAACACAGGTACATTCTGACGGCCACTGATTACTTCACCAGGTGGGTTGAAGCGGTACCATTACGTCAAGTCAACGATCAGGAGGTAATGCAATTTGTCACTCACTCCATCATTACCAGGTTTGGCGTTCCAACTTCCTTAGTGTTTGATAACGCAACGTATTTTTCATCTTTTAAATTATATGATTTTGCATTAGAAAATGGCATTGTTCTTAAACACTCCGCGAAGTACTATTCCCAAGGAAATGGTCTAGCAGAATCAACAAATAAAAATCTGATCCGCATCGTCAAAAAGACCCTCCTGTCTCACCAACGAAACTGGCATAACGCTCTCCAAAACGCACTCTGGGCTGATCGCGTCACCCCTAAGTCATCAATAGGCACCTCACCATATTTCCTCGTATATGGGAAAGAAGCCGTCCTCCCGCCAAATTTGTCTCTCCCCGCTTTGCAGTTGTCTCAAGAGTGCCACGGCACCCCTTGTCCCGCTTTGCAAATCCGCATCGACACCCTGCTAAAACTAGAGGAGGAAAGGCAGAAAACCCGGGAGAAATTCGCCATCCACCAGAGTCGGATCAAAAAATGGTTCGATAAAAAGTCTGCTGGAGATAAAAAATTTGAAGTAGGAGATCTTGTCCTAAAGTGGGATAAGGCTCACGAAGAGAAAGGAAAACATGCAAAATTTCAGGCACTATGGATAGGTCCCTTTCAGGTTAAAGAAAAGATAGGTTCCCATACTTTCCGATTGCAAACTTTAGAAGGTAAGGTCGAGGTCCTCCCGGTAAACGGGCATGATCTCAAACACTATTTTACTTGAATAGCCCTCAAAGGGCTGTTTTCCCCCTGTACCATAGAAGCTGTTCTAAAAAAAAAAAAAAAAAAAAAAAAGACTTTACCTTGTCTAAAAAATGCCCGCAACCAGATCACTCCTTGAAGAGGTTCTATGCTGATGAAAGGCCTTTCCCGCAAAGCATGGGGTAGTCGTAACTCGCTTGTAATGGGCACCTAAGGATAATACACGGTCTTACCAGGGTCATCGAGCATAAGGAACCACCTAGCAGCTTAAAGGGTGCAGGTAGAAAAGGGTCTTGCATAGACGCAACCGGATCGTGAGGGAACAGGGTTAACTTAAGAGAATTGCAGGTCATCCGGGAAAAACCCGAGTCCTCATATGAGACCAGGGGCAAACTCTCTGCAAGCAAAATAAGTCGGGATCCCTCAACCGCCCAGGCAAAATATGCCCATCTAAATAAGTGCCACAGGCACAATTCTCAATAAGTGCAATCGCACACGAATAAAGGGTAAAGGTTTGAGAAAGGCTTCCTGCGCAGAGAGGTGATGTAACGACTCCGCCGGGGTACTGACCAGGCTCGCTGGCAGCGGAGCAACGTTCACGACCCCTTTAGGCAGTGACTCCGCCGGAGCCGAGAGGTTCGCTGGCAGCAGAGCAACACCATGAGGACGAAATAACTGTACCGGACCCTGCATTTGTCCAAGGTTTCCCCAACCCTCTCGATCCTGGGGCGTGAAGAATTAAAATTCGGTTGATCTGCACCCAACAAGCCAAAAGGAACAGGTGACTATGCAGAGTGACAAAGGAAGGAAAGTGTAAACTCTAAGGTAAAAAAGCACAAGCAAGTACTAGATACCCTCCCTCCTCCCTCATTGACTTTTCATCAGCAGAGATTCTGAATTCATCCAGTGAATCGCCATTTGTTGTAGCTCCTACAACACCCTCCAAAAATACATAAAATCATAACACACACTTCAAAATTTTTGGAGCCTCCCCCTTAAAACTAAAAGGAAAAGAGATCAAGTAAGTTTCTAGCACCAAGTCGCTAAGTCGCACACACTTTATTTATGACCCTGGCAACCTAGGCGACTCTGCGACCCAAGGTCGCACAGGTCGCACAGGTCGCAAGGGTCGGATATCCCCAATTTGCGACCTTGCGACCTAGCGACCTTGGGGTCGCAAGGTCGCAAGGTCGCGAAATGGAGTTTTAAGGAAATTTGCGACCCAGCGACCTTGCGACCTAGCGACCTGTAGGTCGCGAGGTCGCAAGGTCGCAAACTTGCATCTTGCGACCACATTAATTGACCACACGTGCGACCTTTTTTATATAAGGTCGGGTCGCTAGGTCGCATTTGTGACTCTCAGCGAAAACCGCGGATTTGCTCTGACAGGTTGACTGGCGCTTTTTCTTCCGGGTAAGTTGCCATTTTTCTCCCTATATTTCCTGCATAAACATCTCCTGCCAATTTTTGAGCCTCCCCACGGTCCTATTTATTCACTAAGAAGGATGGGGTTTTTCTTTGGATTGCTGCTGTCTGTGTGTTGCCCACAAAACCCCAAGGTCGCCTACCCCTTGCCTAATCCTCATGGCCATGCATTATGGTAAATTCTGGACCTTTCAGACCGCAATTCTGTCTCATTTGTAAACACTTAGCCGCAAAGTCGCGCGCGCGCAAAACGCAATTTGCGACCTGCGACCTGCGACCCGGTCGCAAGGTCGCAGAGGTCGCAAAAGCCACACTCAGCGACCCTGCGACCCTGCGACCTAGTCGTAAGGTCGCAGAGGTCGCAGAGTCGCAGAAGTCCCACTCAGCGACTCTGCGACCCTGCGACCTAGTCGCAAGGTCGCAGGTCGCAGGTGAGCCCTTTTGCAGAGCGGCGACCCAGCAGCTCCCAGAGGACAGTAAATTATGTTTGCATGCTCAGACTCTTTTTAGCCATTATCATCATGTCTTTCTTACTCCGTGATTCTGTTCTAAATGCAGCAGGTGAATTCGGAGCAGAAGCAGTACCGGTCCCCTCAGACTCTAGCGATATGGCCCCCCGGGTATCCCGAAGGAGAAGCAGGCAGGTGGTGGAGGAAGAATCAGACGCAGACATACAAATATCTCGGACGCCCACAGGCCGCACGACCCAAGACCTTCGCGCAAAGGGGGAGGAAAGCCCCTGTGTGGCACGAAGTATACCATGAACAAAGTGACAGCAGAGGAGTTACCAGAAGATCTCCCAGACCGTGAAATATATCTGAAAGTCAAAAAGTCCAGATTGCACCTGGTTGGGTCTCATCCTGCCATCTTTCCATGCCCCAAAATGCTGGACTGGATCATACAGAAGACGGATCCGAAAAGCTTCGCAATCCGAGATAGTGCAGGGAAAGCTTTCGTGACGTTGGAAAGTTCAAGAGCACAGGTCTACTATTCCCTACCCAAAGCAGATGTGAACTTCACCCCAAGATGGTTTGCTACAAATGAAGTACCAATGGTTGACACGTCAGGAGATGGTGGGCAGAACCAGACAAATTCACGATCAAACAGGACCAGGAGTACCCGGTGGCCAGTTTGAGGAAAGTCTATAAGCTAGTGGCCGCCATGCTGTGCAGGATATACGGGCGGGCAGACGCCACCACCTTCAATGGAACATGGGCAACCTTCATAGAACATGTAACAGTCCACGGCACTCGATTCATTTGGGCGGGAATATTAATGGGCTCCCTGCACACAAACTTGGCTTCAGCTTTAGCCCGAGATGAGGGAGCGCCCACCGACCCCACATGGCTTCGTATTCACTAGATGTCGTCCGTGCTCACGATATTGAGGATGGCCACACAATTGGAACCCCGACATTCCGTGCAACACACCCGGGCATCAGCAGTGTTCTGGGAATCTAGGTACAAGTCGGACATCGAGCAAATCTCTCACATATTCATGCCCGCCCTCTACGGGAAATTATTTGGTCAAGATGCCCCCTGCATGTCTTGGCGAGCGATGGAAACACTAGGTCAGGTGGCACACTGGTTCCCATTCGCTGAATTCACCATCATCCGAGTATTCGGCTCGTTTAAACCACCACACGCTCTTCCTAAGTTTGTTACCGACAAGGTACTCATGCAAGAGGTGTGTTTTCATATGACCTTGGGTTTCTCTAACGTCCTTGCCAAAGGGAAGAAGAAACCTTGGCCTGCTCTACCTCTCACCATTGGTTCCTATACGGTCAAAGACTCCAGAGAAGTGGCGCGTGAAGGGGAAGAAGCGAAGAGCTATCACTTCAGAAATCTGGACCGCCGAAATTACGATCCAGTCAGGATAGTTCCCGAACATTGTAAAAGGGCCAATTTCAGATGGAGTTATCAACACATCGAGTGCCCGGATGAGGATGAGAGAAGAAATTGGTATAACGCAAACCGGCATCTCGCACCAGGAATCGACCATGACCGAGAGGAAACCGAGCACCAGAACATTGGAGTTTCTTCCTCCTCCAAAGATAAAAGAACACAGACCGGTGCAGAACCTGACACCGCGGATCAGCAAAGGGAAGCAGAAGCCCAGGCCAAACTGGAAGAGGAAAAGAAGAGGAAGGAAGATGAAGAAAGACGAAAGAAGGACGCCAGAACAAAACGGAAAAGGAAAAAAGAGGAGGAGAAAGAAAGACAGGAAAAGGAGGCGCAAGCGGCGGCAGAACGGGCACTGAAAGAAGAGCTCGATAAAGTCGATCATCAGAAGAAAGCAGAACAGGCCGCCGCAGCAAAGAGGAAACAGGAACAGGAAAAAGAGGCAGAGGCAGAACGCCGGAAGAAGGAAGAGCATGACAAGGCGGAAGCAGAGCGCCAGCAAAAGGAAAAGGAAAAGGGTCAAACGCAAGATGTAGAAGACGAGCAAATAGATGACATTGATCTATCTCCCCTGAACATCCCTGCAGGTGGCGCGGGAAGTAACCTTAATGTTGATGACTTTCTGGGAGACCAAGAAGAAGAAGTCTTCGACTTGACCAGATTAACCTTCGACCAATTCTCTTTCAAGATACGGCAAGAGAAGAGGAAATCCTTGACGTCAGGCTATCCTGCCATCTCCATAGTCTCCACTGGAAAAGATATTGTCCCAGACACAAGGACAAATCCGGTTATGATAGCGTCAGCAGGCACCGCTTTTGCCGCAGCCACAGAAGAAAATGTCACAAGGATGAGCAGAGAGATTATTTCTTTGCAGAACCGGCTAAAAGCGGCAGAGCAAGAGAAGTCAAGGCTAGAGAATGAGATGCTCCAGCTCCAAGGTAGGCCCGCTCAAGTGAATGAGGTTCCACTGGCAGTCAAGAAGGAATGTGATGTGCTAGAGATGACAATGAGGCAAGTGTACCAGGAAATGTTCACCCTGAAACAAACGGTGGCCCCATTGGCAGAGGCAAGGGAAGAAACCAAGCAGAAACACGAACAACTCAAGGAAGCCTCGACAGCCTTGGACAAGATGATGAATTGGACAACCCAGTATCAGCAAGCTCCAGAACATGTGCCTCGGAAGGAGTGGAGTCATACGCAAGAAGCCAAGGTGCAGATTCGGATGAGTATGCAATCCAAAGACAAGCTGTCCAAAGATCTGGACAAAGTAGTGTCTGCGTATAACCACCTAATCAGTGGTATCGACTCCATGAATGCCCTTCATCACATTCCATCATTAGGGGCACTAAATGAAACTAAAGGCTGGGAACAGGTAGAGCAGGAAATTCAGTCTTTTCTGCAACCAGTACGACAAGCTGCCGCCGCACCAGAATTCGAAGCATCACAAGAGAATCTGAACCGATTTCTTGTCACCCCAGTGCAAATCTACACCAAGCTCTTTTCTCTCTCAATGATGATCTCCCAGAAGAAGGAGACTCTGGTGCTGAATGCTCTAGAATGTATGCATCGGATAAAAGAGGAAAGCCCTCTTGTCGCTCCTATAACGGCGGATTACCAAACTTGGAAAGACTTCATCAAAGGCAAGAAAGTCGACGCTCCGGGAACCTCAATTGCGCGACCACCTTCATAAGTTGCAAACGATGGGTCGCAGGTCACATTTGCGACCAGGTCGCAGGTCGCATTTGCGACCAGGTCGCAGGTCGCAATTTGTACAAACAGGAAGTTGAACCGTCGGGAAGTTGAACCGTCGGAAGGCCCTAAGTGCGGCTTTTGAATCTATAAATACCCCAGTGGGAAGCATTGTTAAGGGCTGCTCTTTTGTGGACTGAAAGGCATTATTGCATTGTAGCTGAAGAAGCATACTCTTGATATATGAAATACAATACATGTTAAAACCCCTTTGATTGGATGATGTGTTTAGCCGTGACAACATTGTGTGTATTCTGCCTGTAGGTTCAGAATATCTTTTGATTAATGAATCTGTGTTATTAATAGTGTCATTCATGCACCATAGTTATCTGTGATTGTGTTGATGATGCTCAAGTTATTATTTACTTCATGATGAATGTTAATGAACTATTTTATTAGCATCTCGTTATATCCTTCGGAAAATTAAGGGATATTCTTACCACAAAGGATTGTTTCTTTGGTGGTCAGATTATCTTGCATGCATACCTTATAGATGTGTTGCTAACGACATTTCCTGAGTTTATGCATGATGTCTATTACCTTGCTATGCACAGTGTCATATATCGGTTTTATTCATCAGTCATGTATTCTATATCGTGTTAATAAGTGTATGTTTGCGGTTTCAATCAAGTTTGCCTCGGCAGAAGAGATAATCGTTTGGTGGTATGGGACCACACCCGAGGACGGTCTCTCCCAAACGGTTAGGGAGTCTAATTGGGACTTTCTGCGGGGAGATCATGCGTTGGGCGGACATATTTTCCGAGTCAACGGTCTCCTAGTGGCGGGTGCGGCCGATGTGATTCTGCATCCGGACCCACGCGATGAGGGACAGCCCCCGAAGGCATGGACAAAAAAGAGTTGGACCCATTTGTCCATGGTCATTTCACACCATACCTCCATCCATGTGGCTACATGTTTTTGCGGGTCTCCTTGGCCAAGGAAATTCTCTATGCGTAGGTGAACTGGGGGTTTGAACCATAGGATCACCATTTTGCGGCATTCCTCCCAATCCTAGAATGTCCCTTTATGAGTCTCCCACCATCGCGCAGGGTTTACGCGTGTGGCTAGGTTAAGCACCCACAATCTTCGCTCCCTTCGGACTTTGGCTTCAAATGTTCGCAAAAACTCCTTAATACTACCAGAACTATCAAAGTAGGGCAGTTCTCTTACCTTTGAGGAGATGCATCGAAAGATTTTGTGATCCTTAGGCATCGCAAAACAGATACGTCATGTAACCGACTCTGCCAATTTTCTATCTCCCCATCGTTGTAAGAGAGGCATTCACTGTATTTTTCCCAGCACATCACACCATCAGCTGTAGGATTAATCCAATCTTCATCCTGGGTGGTTATTTTATAAATATGATCCATGTCGCCTTATTTGCGCACTAGTTCTGTATACCGCTCTCCTTCTGCAGGGTCTAGAGGGACTATCACTCTCGTACCCTCATTTTCAAAAACCATGCTCCTTTTATTTAAGTTGATAATGCCTCCCATGTCTATTTCCCCATCTAGTCCCAGGAGTGTAGGATAAAGGTCTGCATCTTCCACAATCTAAACTACTTAAAAATCTGCGCGTACCTTAACTCCTGCGATATCTACCATAATCTTTGGCAGTCTCCCTAATGGTATGATCTTCTATTGGTTAGCCATGCGCCGCTATATAGTAGACCATTCCAGCTTAGGTTCTCCCATCCTCCACCATGTTTTCTTGGGCAGGACGTTCGCATATGATCCCAGATCTAGGATGACCTTATCCATCTCATAGTCGACAATCTGCTCTATTAGCTACATTTCTCGCCCAGTGTGCTTCTTGTGCTTGTACAATTTGTGAACATCTCTAACTTTTGTAGGGAGGTCAGTTATTTCCACGCAACTGTCTATCAGTGCTTGAATATTTTCTACTGCCTTCTGGTTGCGTAGCAGCTTCATACATGCCTGTAGAAATGGTTTAACTTCGTCGTTCATTCTTAGGTTTGTTGGAGCCTTTGAAGTAGATGCCTCATCCTTGGCAAAGTCTTTGCGAGCTTCGACGAAGGTTTATTTCTCCTTCTGTAGGTCCAAGATTTCCTGTTTGATAGAAGCTTTCTGGATAAGGGGTTCAACCACAACTTCCTCCTCATCTCCTCCAATAGCCATGCCACTGCACGTTATGACATTAATACTTGGTCCCTCACCGCGTGGTTCTGCCTTAACCCTATGCACATTCTGTATTGGTGTCTACTGTTTTTCCTGCATTTTTGCTATCAGTACTGGGTAATCTTCGATCACATGATCCAATTGTCTACAATATCAGCAAGATTTTCGTGCAGGGTTTAGACAGTCCCTTGCGAAGTACCCTATTTCTCCACAGTTGTAACAGATCAATTGCCCTCCTCCCCGACCTACGCCTCCACCCCTTCCCCCTCCGCTGCCTCTTGTTGGGGAGCCTCCTTTGCCTAAGGGAGATAGTGGTGAAGAGGGGTTAGCCTGCACCTTGTATAGGTTTCCCCGGTCTATCATTAATTCATAGGTTTGACAGTTATGTTCGTTATGTCCCATGGATGAGCAGAATCGACACCATTGTTGCTTCAATTCTGGAACATAAGCACGAAGAGGGGGCAGTGGTTGGTATCACGTAGTCCAGCTATGCGACAGTCAGCGCATCATTACGTCAGACCACTTGGTCCTGCAACCTCTTTAGGATGCAATGGGTTGGGCCCCCCAGCCTGCATGTAGTCTGCCAGCAAAGGACACTGATCCTTGGTGTGGCCGAACACCCTGCATCTTATGCACCACACGTCTGGGCTAGCTTCCTTTCCTCGCTCTTTCCGTATATTTTGGATTTCGAGATGCATTGCCTCCAGCTGTCCTTGGATCTACTGTACCCCAAACTGGGCATTATCTCTTGGCAAAACTTCTAGCTTCATAGCAATCTCCAAGGATTTCTCTTGTGTTTCAATCGCTTGCTAACCCATAGATCTGCGTAGGTGAGGTAATAGCATGGAAATGAACCATTCCTTGTGATGTCTGTCATCATACTGGAATTCCCCATCCCTGATAACCTTCTTTAACCGTTGATCAGCCTCCCATATAGACTCAGTGGGTCCTTGTTTAAAATCTTTCAAGTCAGTGACTAGCTAAGAGTAGGACTTAGGCTTCCAGAATTGTTGTTTTAAAGCATTCTTAATCTATTGAATATATGGATCCGCATGCTGGCCTACGTACCCCATATACCAGTCCAAGGCCCTTCCTTCAAAGGCGAGGGATAGATGCGCCCTCTTTACAGCATCACTAGCCACATTCTGCGCAGTCCATATTGATTCTGATACGAACCAAAATCGGTCCATATCTTCGTCTCCTACACCCTTGAAGGTGGGTATCTTCATGTGTATGGCCATATCTTCTTCCGGTGGTGGCGGAGGTGTGGGGGAGTTCTTGCCCTTATGCTAACTAGAAGGTGGTTTAGTTGGAGGACTATTTCCTTTGTGCGCAACCAACTCTCTTAATGCACTGTAGATGGATCTATCCCCTTCTCCATTGGTTCGGTAGTACTTACCACTTTGTGTTGCACTCTCGCTCTGATCAAAGGTCATTCATTCAGTGTGACTATACAGAACGCCTTTTTTCTTACAGTAGTATTTTAATTAGTAATGTCAACGTTCGCAAGAGCTTACCCCAGAATCCTTTGAATAACCTCCGCACTGCCTCAAAGTAGGATATGAACTGATCGACTACGAATTCCGTTACAAAACCTCCTAGCACGCTCTCCACCCAATGATCTACCGTACGGGTGATTGTGTTGTCAGCCTTCTCCAACTGTTGAATCAATTCCGGAGTCCACTGCGTAATCTGATCGTCTTTCCAAAATGTCTGGAATTCTACCAGCCTCGCTAACCACTCCTGGAGCTCATGCGCAAAAGTTACAAAGAAAATTTCATAGACTTCGGTGAAGATGTATTTGTTCTTCCACTTCTCAGTTGTCAGCTTAATGCTGCGATTCTCCTTTACAAAAAAATTCATGAATCTGCCTTTCAAACCAGTCTTCAAGTTCTAGTTTCTCAGGTCTCCAACGGCCTCGTGTCATTACTCGATCTCTCTCTCAAAATTCTCCCGGTACCAGCAACGAAACCATTTGTTGGCTTGAGGGGTCCTGACCCAAGTTCAGAGGTTAAGGTTTCCCAAAAAACCCCTATACCACTGGCCCTTTCGATAATGACCTAATTTTGCAGGCCAAGGTCTCACCCGAAGTAGTATGGGAGGGTGCTGGAACTATTGAAAATCAAATATGCTCATAAAAATACATAAAACACACATAATAAACCAGACACCAAATAATGGTGGAAAAGGCTTTAGCCTCATGGCTTCCTCACATATTTTCTCATTATTAAAATAATGTAGTGTTACAATTAAATAGATGAGGAGACAGTGTCTCAAGATAGTGCGTGCTATCTTTGACACCTTGGTTGAGATAATTTCTCAACCAAACACACACCAATGTAGGAGCTACCTAAACTAACTCCTATCTTAGAGGAACAACCCAATCTAAAGAGTTAGGCATAAATTCCTAACTTTTAATATTTAATTTATTTGTTTTATTTTTTTATTTATTATTTTTTTATGAGAGAGGCTAACATTCCCCCCTTCAATGATAAATCCAAAATAAGAACGAGGAACCATCTTCCAAGTTCTCATGTTGATCCTCAAAAACATTGCCTGAAAAACCGCCAAAGCTAGATGCTGAAAAACTGCAATCTGAAGAGACCATGAGCTAGCTGCATGTATGATTCATCCCTGAATTTCTCTTGACAACTCCATCATGTGCCAAGTTGCAAAAGGATCCATCTGTCCTTTCTGTGAAATCAACATCCTTTTTCCACTGAAAAAATTTGTTCAACGCCCACTAGCTGATGATGTCAAAAAAATCTCACTGTTGCTTTTGTTATGTTGAAAGCTGCTCACTGCTGCTTTGCTGTCGACTGCCCTCTGGCGAATTTGTTGATGCCCATTGGCTGATTTTGCTGTTTTTGTCGAGACTTTCACTATGACAACCACCGTCAATTTCATTGAAATTTTCCCCTCGTTGTCAGCTGAAAAGAGAGACACTTCTCTGGAAAGTATTCCTGAACTGCCCCCCTTCAGGTGTAGGAGTGGTGCACTGGTGTACTCCTCCGTTCAACTGCATGATAGTACCATCTTCTTTTCACTATTGGCTGCACTATGTGTGATTGTATTCGGTTGTAGAACTGAGACAATCTTTTAACTGTGGATGACCATTCCTAAGGATCGATCCATTCATAATGTATCTTCAATCTAGCTGATTATTGTTGGCTGCGACATTTCTCTGAGGAATGATTGGGCCTACCACAATGGCGAAAAGGATGGAGATCAAAACACTGATCTTCCATATGACCAGTTCTTTGACGATGAGAACATGTCGGTTTGACTACAACTTCAAGTTGCGTGCATTTCTGTTTGTCTACAACTTTCTCAGAACTTGCTGAGGTGATTTGTGCAAGAAATCCTGCACTGACGAACTTAATTGGCTTGGAATAATCTGGGATATGCAAGTTGGTGTCATCGTTGACATATCCTAAGCCTCGTCGATTCTTATTATTTTTTAGTTCTTCCCATGGCTTGATGATCGGCTTGGAAGAAAGTTGAACTGGAACAACTTCGACAATTGAAGCTATTTGGATGAGTGACTTATGATGTGGATGGTTCAAAGACTTGAAAGTATCACTCTTTTCTTGCAACTCATTCTTTGTAGTTTCGACTCTAGTTGAAGAAACTCAATCGTTTCATTTGTTTGTTGTAGATGCCGTGAAATATCAGAAAGAGTTTCTATGCTGATTTGCACCATGTCTTTATCTCTTGAGAGTATCAAATTGTGAATAATTTTAACAACTGGATGTGTTGCGCCATTTGAACTCGCTCTCTTGAATTCAGGCTCTCTTGTCATAGATGTTGGGCTTTGAACTGTTTCACTTGATTTTGTGACTTGAATGGTAGGCTCGCTTGCTATGTGGCTTGAATGGCACGATTGCTTGATTTTTTGCTTATTGCGCTTGCTTGAAACACTTGCTAGAATTGTAGAATTTTCTTGCTTGAACTCTTGTATTCACGCTCGCTTGATGACGATCACTTTGCTTGAACGCTCACTTGACTTGCTTGATTACTTCAAGCTCACTTGAATGAATACTCATGCTCGCTTGATGTAGATTTCAACTTGCTTGATTGGTGTTAGAGTTGAACTTGTTTGGTTGCTTTGATGGTTGCTGCAATGAAATTCACTCTGGCTCGCTTGATGGTTTGAACTTTGTACTGACTGGATGCAAATTTCTTGAATGAATACTTACGCTCGCTTGCAAGACATGTGAACTTGTTGCATGTTTGCTTTAGAGTTAAAACTCGTGCATTCACTTGATTCTGCTTAAAGAAAGGGTGTCAAACATTGTTGAAAATGCACCCAAGAACATTTAATGATTTTAATGACTCACTACAATGAATTCAATTTGACTTAATTTGACTCAATTCAAAACTTAGGTGGCGGTTTCAACTGAGAATGCACTCTTAATTTTCAATGAAATTTGAGTTTAATTACAAGTTAAAAAATGTTGTTGTAGATTGTGCTCTGAAATGTTGAAGTTTACAGATTCATTAATTTGATTGTAGTGATGTAGACTTTGCTTTGAAATGCTGGAGTTTGCAGGTACATGAACTTGATTGTATTAAGTGAATCTGCTTGTTGAGGTAGAATGCTGATGTTGAAAACTTTGATTATGTGTTGTAGTGGCACAAATGCATGTGTTAAGTTTAATTATCCTTCCTTGAAGCTACTTCGTTACAAGTGTTGTGCTTGTTTGCATTGAACTTTATGTGCGTGTTAAATGAGATCATTTATGTGTCAAAACTAGACACAAATCAAAAGCAACAACATGAAGCATGCACCATCATCAACGCACTCTTCGTGTACCTAAGATCCCCTTATTCAATTTCGAGCGGATCTAGGACAAAATCACCAAAAAAAAATATTCTTATTAAAATTTGGAGTACATAATCTTGCAGCTTCATAACATCTTCATGGAATCAAAGTTCCAGAACTTCTTGGAAGAAAAATGTCTTCAAAAATTGACTCAACCTCCTACAATAATGAGATTTCTTTTGATCACTCCAAATTTACAAAAAAAAGGTGAATACTTATCACTCCACAAAATCACTTATTGCTCCAAAATTACAAAAACACTCACCTTGTCTCTCTAAAAAAAAATAACTTATTTATGCCCCTTTTATCTCATCCAAAAATTGTATGATCTCCTATGTCTCCCAAAATTAAATACAAAATTTTTCACACTTATCACTCCAAATTACAAAAAAATCAGTCCTCTATCACTCCACAGAATTACTTCAATACTCTCAACTTTCAACTTACCGCTCCAAAATTACAAATAAAATTTCACTTCATCACTTCAAAGACTCTCACTCCACTTTTTTAAAAAGAAAACTTATCTCTCCAAAAAATTTACATGACAAAACATACCCTTATCATTACAAATATTTTGATTGTATGACCATTCTATCCCCTAAAAAAAAAAAACTCTGTGATCACTTTTTTTTTAAGGAATTTTTGAAGCCCCTATGAAGCCCCTTTTATTTATAAATGTGCGATCTACAAATCGTGTTCAGTCCAACTTTGACAGCAAGAGAATAAAACCACACCATAAATAAGTAAATAAATATAAAACCCATAGCCGTTGGAACCTGTAGGCATCTTCCTAGCTTGCAAGTTACAAGGTCTGACAGTCCGTAGGCGCAAAGGACAGCACCCTGGAAAAGAGTAGGTAATTAAGGCAGATCTTCGTTGAACTATCAAGTTCACATAGAACGAGTCTATTAGCAGGCTTTTAAAAATATAATCAACATGTAACCATAACAAAGCTACTACCATTAACATATCTGATTAATACATTTGCATCCATGTGCACATCGGTAATTACTATCACATAACTTTATAATAATAGATAATTCATAGATCATAGATACATTTGCAGCTCAAAACAATAACACAGATGCACTTCAGTAATAAACATGATTAGTCCAGATATCACAAGATACTTCCAATATATTCTTCATTCATTAGTATCCAAAAAAACCCAATTACAACCCAAGACACAGCCAGCGGGGTCCGCACACAACAGGACTGATGATCTCCACGCACACAGCCAATAGGAGTCCTTACCCAAAACTACCCAAAACAAATCTCAACAATTCGCACGTAGCATCAATCTTACTCTGCTTACCTACTAGACCCAATTAACTATCTATTTATATCATCGTAGCTTTGCTATCCTATGGTCCGCAAACTGTGGTTTGCGGACCTTAGGTTTACCCTTTAACCCGTTACAAAACATTGGGGGCTTTGACCTGCCCCAAAACCCCTACACAAGACCAACTATTACAAAATTATATCAAAACCGCAGCTTAGGGAACCTCGTTCCAACATTGACCTCATCACTTTAATTTCTACAGGTTCTCTGATATGTTCTTCATCTTCTACTGGAGACTCTTCCTCGAATTCGTTGATGTCTCCCGTCTCTGGATCTCTTTGCCTATTCATCTCTAAGGCTTCTAGCCTTTCTTGGACACGTCTCATGTCCTCCCTATCTCCAGGGTTAGCTGGTGGTCATCCCCTTCGATCTCTTCTTCCCCGTCGAACGTGAAATGCCATTCCATACTTTTTTTTCTATGCGTCGCGGTTCTGATACCAAAATTTATGCCACATCCTGGTGACCTACAACAAGATTAAAGGTTGAAGTGTACAAACAACATTAACTCATTTAGAATTTGGAATTACATTTCTCATTGAGAGAATCTCTAACAAATTTCTAACATATATTTCTTATTTTCTTCTACATTGCAAAAACTGAGTACATACATTACTTCTATCATTACTAAAATTACTAAATTTTGGATGAGTTGGAATTTTCCAAAAAAAAAAATCCAAACTCTGTTTTTCACCATAAAATCTTAGCTTTCTTCATATTTCTTTCTTCTACAAATCTAATCTACTTTCTAAACTTAATAAAAACAATTTCCATCTCTATACACAAAAACAAATAAGATTTTATTTTTTATTTTCTTAACATCATTCCTATCCAAACTTTTTGATATTTAAACTAAAATAAAACTAATTTACTGATAAAATAAAATAATATAGTTCCTTCCACATTTAACAAAACTAATTTACTAATAAAATAAAAAAATCTAATTCTTTTCACATTTCCATTATTTTTTTTCCAATTTCAAAAATGAAATGATCAGCACACATGTTAAGGATCATAGGATCATGAGTTCATTGGGCTAGCTCCTTGCTTATGTGTGTCTGGCAAACAATCGGTTTGATTTTTTTTATCTACGGTTAGTTTAGAACATCCGAAAAATTGTTATGTCGTAAAAGAATTTCTAAATAATTAATTACGCCAAAGGCATTCTCTTTGTTGGCTTGGGCTGAGCAGACACTGTTCACCCCAGCCAATGAGAAGCCTTTATTATCGCCCTTCCAGCCACTAAAATGTAGACATGTGGCACCTTATCCAACCAATGAAAATATTCCATTTGGCCCTCTTACCAGCTGTTCATTTGAAAAATTACGCCTCCTCTACCTGTAATCTCTATTTATTTCTGTCCTTTCTTTGTTTCTTGTATTAACTTCAACCACCCAACCATTTAATGCATAGAAGACCCGTGGGTCTCATATCAAGTCGAATAGCTGATCCACGCAATTAAGAAGAGAAGGGCACTAAACCGAATAGCTGGTCTATGAAATTAAGAAGAGAAGGGCGCTTATAAAGAGGATCCAACAAATCTTAAATCATCAACGTGGTTAAATGCAGTAGTGCCGACTTCAGTAGTGCTGACTTCCATCTTGCAGCCGACTTCCAGAATTAAGAAGAGAAGGCCGCTTATAAAGAGGATCCAACAAATTTTAAATCATCCAGCAAATTTTAAATCATCAGTGTGGTTAAATGCAGTAGTGCCAACTTCCAACTTCCAGCCGACTTCCAGCTTCCAGCCTGAATGACTTGCAGACTGACTTCCAGCTTGAAGGACTTCTGATTTGAATATAGTCGTAGCTGGTAAGCTTTCGTTACCTGCAATACATTACGAATCACTGCATCTTTTCATCCATTTTAAATACTGCAAAAATGAAGAAAAACTGCAGAGAAAAACGTATTGGAAGAGTTAGAATATTAAATACTATAATTTTTCAACTTGTCATGCCTTGAAGAAAAACACATAAAATAACAGTGAAAACAACAGTCTGTCAGTCTGTAGAGTCATTTCAAAATACAAACACCTTTCATAACATCTTCAATTGCAAAGGTTTTCTAGAAAACACCCATATACAAAGTTTGGATCTAGACTGTTTTGCATTACTGTCCCAAAATATATTTTAAGGAGTAGTTACGTGTATGACGTTGTTTTCATGACGATGTTTTCGCTGAAAGCCTGTCAATCTTGAACTAGATTTCATGTCAATTTCCCAAACAAAATTTTGCAAAAAATAATATAACATATCACATAAAATATACAAACAAAAAATCATTGTAAAATTAGATACAAATAAATAAATGTATCTTGAAATCACTGGTTCAAATTCTGTAAGTGTTAGCCAAAAAAAATTATTAGGTTAGACATTTTACAGACTGATTATTTCTCTCATGAATTTTGCAAAAAGTAATATAACATATCACATAAAATATAAAAACAAAAACCACTGTAAAATTAGATACAAATAAATAAATGTATCTTGAAATCACTGGTTCAAATTCTGTAAGTGTTAGCCAAAAAAAAAGATTAGGTTGGACATTTTACAGACTGATTATTTCTCTCATGAACTTATAATCAGCCAAAAATAATATTAGCTTATACAATTTATGAGAACTTACAGTCAGCCAAAAATAAGATTAGCTTATACAGTTTATAAACTGTATAATTCTCTCATGGACTTACAGTCATCATTTTCTTGATTTCTTCAAAGTCCACAAACCCATCTCCATCGGAATCGGTTACCCTGATCATGTGCAAGCAATCTTCAAGGCTCCTTCGGTCGCCCATACTCACCATAACATTGAGTAGCTCCTTTGCAGAGATATAACCATCATTATCGCTATCGAATATCTGAAAGAAATCAACTCACAGTTCGTTTAGGGTCCCGAAACCCCCTTCTCCCTTTGCACTGTGCCTCCACGCCGGGCAGCTAGAGCGGAAACCCTCTTCATTGATCTCCAGCGGCTGCTCCATGGCCACTACGTACTGTGCCTCCATGGCAAGCAGCTGGAGCAGAATATCCAACCTCCGAGACCCTATAAAACTGGTATGAATACCCCCATTCCTACCATTGACATCATTGTTTAACAGATGGACACCCTTGCGGACCTGGAATGGCTCTTGACCTTTGTGGAGGACTCCAGAATTGCCTTCCGGCTGCGGGCCTGCCAGCGAGCAGGTTCCGTCAACAGACGGAAATAAGATAGCTTAGGACAATAATGATGAGCGGCGGCATTTGGTCTTTCAATAGCCCGCTTCTTCCCCCAAATCCCATTTTTGAATCCCACGACGTGGTTTTTACACAGTCTTTGGACTCTTCTTGCTTGGAGTCTTCCCAATCCCGACCGAAAAATAAATACAAGAAAACCCACAGCAAGAAAGCCCAGGATGGCTCTCAACCATGAAGGTGCAGCCATTGCCTTGTACAGAATACCCCTCAGTGAAGAGTCGGACCCTTGGGACCCAATACGCTCTGTAATGCTTGGTGTTAGGTTCAAATCTGACAGACTCGTTCCCGAGTACCGCCCGGCAATAAGCCCCACGTTTTTTAGCGAGGTTCACTCCAATAGCCACAGAAAAATCCTCAAAATGAGACGCCAGAAAGAAGAAAAAGAACAGAGCGTCTGGGTTGCAGGTGACGAGATAGTGTGAAAGAGAGATTGACTCTCATGCAACAGAACACATATCTTTTTACTAGCTGTGATTGTTTAGAATGTAATTCTATCCTCATTTGACGTGGACTGTCATGAAGTTGACCTGTCAATCAATCTACCACTTAATAAACTTTAGTCTGCAATACAACACTGATGAGATGTCCATAACATTTGAGTTTCTGGAAGTGAGGTGCACTCCTTACCAACCCTTTCCAAACCCTTCAACTCCTTCGGATCTTGCCTACCCTGTAAATATGCCGCCTCATGAGAAAAGAAATATTGTATCGTTTTAATTATATATATAACATTAAACATTTATGTTATTTTGACATGGTTTAAATAATTTTACAAAGTTTAATTTGTTATGAGAATATAATTATTGTATGATTTTAATATTATTATTATTATTATTTTAAATGAGAACAGGAAAAAAAATTAGAAAAACTTAATAAATAGGAAATTAAATATATAACATTCAATATTTACAATATTTGATATAATTTTAATTTGTTATATAAATGAAAAAAAAAAAAAAAACAATTTTAACTTGATATGTAAATGAGAAAAAATTTTAAAATGTGAAAAATAGAAAAACTTAGTAAATAATCAGTTAGTTAATTTTATGGATATATTTTAAAAAATGAGTTAAAAATATTTCTTAAATATTAAAATTCTATTTCTAATTTTTTCTTTTAAATATTTATCAATGTGTTTTGTTTAAATTTAGATAAAAGAAATTAGTGTTTTGTTTAAATTTTGATAAAACAAATTAGTGAAATGGTAAATTTCTGTTGTTAAGTTTGTACAAATAAAATGTTTGAGAATATTTTGAGGGCTTTGAAATTGATTATATATTTAAAAATACATTTTAAATAACCATAAAATTAATAATCTCATTAGAAATTATGTCATTTCAATCTTAAAAGAAAAATAAAAGAGTAAGATTTAACCATTACTAAAAAAAATTAAAAATTAAATAAAAAAATATACATGATTTAAAATTCTTTATAATTGGTGAATTATTTCTCAGATTAAGTCTCATTGGTAGAGAATCTCTCATTATCAATCATCTCAACTCATAGAAGTGGAAGTGTGTGCCCCTTCTCTTAGTTGAGGGGTTAAAGTTAATTCGGATGAGAGGAAATTTGTAATGGTCAACAACATGAGCTGTGAGATAAGAGGAAGAAAGTAGAAGATCCGATTGAACCTGGACCTAAAAGGGGATAAGTGTGATGCTCCCTCCTCTTAGTTCAGGTCAATAAATACTACGCATATGCATGTGTCTTTTATTTGCTATGGGATGATGTATCTTAACTGTTTGGAAAGATTTCAACATGCATTGTATAGATATTAATTAATTAAAGAATAACTAAGGCGTAATTTAATAAGATTGATAATTAAACTAAGAGATGAATTAATCAATATATTAAACAATAGTGATAGTTAAATTAAGAGATGGATTATTCAATATGCTAAATAAATGATTTCTAAGTATAACCTAAAACCATATACATAGTAAAGTTGTTTCTATAACTTCTCGAAATTAAACTCATTCAACCTTCAAGGTTATCAATTTTGGTTTATTTCCTTGATCTCTTTTAAATTGCCAACTTATAAATTTTCGTTCCTTTATGTACACATCTTCTTCTTCAGTTTCTTTACCTTCATATGTCTATTTTCTTGCAACACCTTGTTTTAACAAGCCACCCACATCGCCATGGAGTAACTCAAAATGCTATTTCGTCGCTCCTCGCTGGTGCTACCGACCTACAACCAACTCTCTAGGTCGTTGCACTTGAACAAATAAGCTCTGCTCGGGCTACAACGCCTAGATACTGCGTATCACTATTCGATGGTGCTCACAAGCACACTGTTCTACTCCCTTCTTCACATACAGGGCTTGCGCAAAATGAGGACTTGAAAATAGGCTCGATAATTCTCGTCAAAAGAAGCTTATGGACGTATGCGCATCATTCCATGTACGCTGCATACATGCCACCTCCCCCCTTCCCCCCCTTTAATAATTCTCCTCTTATGTCCCTTTGTTATTCTATTCTCATTCCTAACATTTTACTTCCCCTCTTTGCTAATAAATTGATGATTCTTGCAGGTCGCTTTGTCTCCTTGATCTCCAAATACTCCAACGTGTTGCACCATTGGTTGGTGACCCATCCCCTATTATTATCTTTTTTGAACAGATGATCCAAGCCACCTCATCCTCCTATTCTTCCTCTCCTTTTCATCGCCACCCTCCCTTGACATTCACTCATTTTCCTCCCAAGACTCCACCCTAACATCTACAACTGCTCTCCCTTTTAAAGCATTGTCGCCTAACCGGAAATCTTGGTCCATCCAGGGTAGAGTCCTTTCAAAGACACCCCTTCGTGAATATATCAATGCACGTGGCACTGGAAAATCGCTAGGGTTTGACCTTGTCGACCGCGATGGCGATCAAATCCACGTCTCTACCTTCAATGAGTTGGGAGAATCTCTACATGCTCTCATTCAAATTGGCCACATTTACAATGTTGCAAATGGAACCATAAAGGTCCCCAACCCTTCATATAACCAACTCAGATGGCTATTCGAAATCCTCCTCTTCTCTTCATCAACAGTGTCATAGATATTCGCTGATGACCTTACGATACCTTCCCATACCTATCAATTCGTGCCTATAAGTTCCCACAAACTTTCACCTCCTAACTCAATCGTTGATGTCATAGGTATTGTCACCTCCCTCTCTCCTGCCTCTGTTATTCGCAAACGTGATGGCTCCGAGACTCCCAAAAAAAACATATATCTTCGTGCTATGTCCGGGAATAGCATTGATGTCACCTTGTGGGGCGAACACTGCCATGTTGAAGGTCGCACACTCTCCGAAATTTGCATGGCTTGTGTAATTTTTGTACTTGCAATTAAGGGGGGAAGGATTGTCGAGTTCAATGGCCAAACTATAAGAAAAATCCCAACCACTTCTTTTCTTATAAATCCAGATATCTCTGAAACATGACAACTGAAACAATGGTTTGACGGAGAAGGAAATAAAGTGTCCTCGCCCTTGCTCAGCCCAAAATACACAAGCACAAGCAAGAGGCCTCTGAATTCGAAAACAATTGTCGGCATTCTCTCAATGCAGCCTGACGAAAAGATCCCATGGATTTCACTCCGTGCTACTGCTACCTCAATTAACATGGATGATTTCTACTTCCTCGCATGTCCCCTTAGCATTAATGGGATGCAATTCATGAAAAAGTCTTCGCGACAAGATGACAACACCTACCACTGCTCGAAATTTGAAGGCTCATTCAATGAGTGTGACTACCACTACATCCTCCAACTCCAGTTTCACGACCGCACTGGCCACCTCAAAAATGTGATCACTTTCGACGAAGCTACAAATTCCCTTCTTGGCATCTCTGCAAAGGACCTTTGCCTCCTCTCAACCGATCTTGCAAGTGTCTTGGACATATATAGCAAAATCAAAGGACACCAATTCCTCTTCACACTATGTTTAAAGAGGGACAGCTTCAACGGTGTTGAACGACTACGCCCAACTCTTATGCACGCAGAAGAACTTGCTTATGCTGATGCATCGACTCTCCTCCTAGAAGTCTTGCAATCTGCTGCTACCCCCCCCAACCTAGTCTGTCACTAGCTTTAGCCGTGCATTTTTGGGTCTCACTCGTTTCTCCCCCTCCTCTCATTCCATACATAACTTCCCCCTAACACCTTTCTGCTAAAATTCCCACCCTCACCCACACATTCTCCATTGCTTCCCAGCGTTCCCGTTGCAGTCTTCTTAAACCTCGTTTAGCATTCATCATCCATTTTGCATACATCTCTTGTAATCGTTACTATATATTTTCGTCCTCTTTTACTTTCTAGTAGTTCTCCTAGCTGCTTGAACGCCCACTCCTTTCTTCATTACATTTTGTCAGTATGTGATTTCAGTTTCTTCATTACATTTTGTATATATGTCATTTCACTATGTTATAATGGATCTTCTTAATATATGAACATTTAGTCACATGGTTTTGCCTTTCCTCCTTCATTGTTTGCTCTTCTTTGCAACACACATTTTCTAATTTACATATCAATATGGTATTCTTACTATGGAAAATAATACATAAATTGCTTATTTTGTTTTTGTGAAATACAAAATATGGCTTCGCTTTACTGTAGCCAATACATGCAACATGTAGTTGATTTCAAAAAAAATGTTTTCCCATTTCAAATATCCAACACGCATTTCTACGCAACTTGTTTTCAGTACATCTTCGCTTTAATAATCACTCACATTATACTTCATGCATTTGACATACCTTTCCTTATTTGCAACAGCTATGCGAACCACACCAGAAAACATTGTGGGAAGGGAACAACGACAACGCCACTACGCACTTAACAAAGAAAGAATTAATGCACGTCACCGCCTCCTCTTTGAAAATCGTCGAGAAAACCTTCAGTCTCAAATCAACGCAACCCAAACTCCCATTCCTTCACAAAATAGCCTCCTTCCCCTACATCCCACCCAAACTTTCCAAGTTCCCCTTCCATCTCCACTTCCTTACTGACCCTTTCCAAACCCTTCAACTCCTTCGGATCTTGCCTACCCTATACATATGCCGGCTCATGTTCCTCCCTTTCCAACTCCCCAACAATTTCTCCCCATCCTTCTCCAACATGCACTTCATCGCTTTTGTGAAAGGATCAATGCACTTTGTCCCATTCAAGTTTTCTCAAATTGTCATGAAGCTTACCCATCCATGAAAACAAAAACAAGTGATGGAATCATTTCTTGTACCCGTTGTGCTGGCAAACGAACAACCCATCGTTTCTCCTCCGCAAACAACATGGACCCAGGTATCCAACCACATGTCCTCTCCTGCCTGACTCAAGTTGAAGGGATGCTCATTGCTCGTGTCAATCCCGTTCTTCAAGTCACCCATGCACGTGGTGGCCAATTCAAATAGTCTGGTCATACTATTAGCTTTCATCCAGATATCACTAATATTGTCACCTCTATTCCTCACATGCTATCAGAACTAGACATCCTTGTTGTAAACAAAACTAGTTATGATGAAAAAAATATGAATTTTTTGTTAGTAGATCACGTGTTCATGCAGATTTCCAATTCAAACTACAAAACGACCCATACTACAAAGATGTCCATATTAACCAACTTTCCCTCTCTGCTTGCCTGTTTCACCTACCAACATTTCGAACATGCTACGCCATATCAACACAACTTCCATGCCACTCCATGAAGCCATTCCAGAAAATTGTAATTGTGAACTTCCCCACCCATGCCCATCTGACCTCCACCCATCCTCCTTTGTTCCAACTCTACCAAACTCTCATTCTGAAATTGATGAAATACTTGCCTACATAGATTCCTCCAATTCCACACCCACCCATTCACTTCAATGGCCCATCATTGGCCTCTCCCCAATCAATGAATACAACACGGAGGGCCTCTTCTCCATGGCCTTCCCCACCCTCTTCCCCACAGGATCTGCCATGATTAACCAACCAAGAATTGAAAAGTGGATATGAATGAATACACTTTGCATCTAATGTTGTAAAATGACAACCATTTTGCACAACATCCTCGCTTTCGCTATTACTTGTACAACCTTATCATGTGCCACCGCAGCCAAGAAACTGCCTCTGTCTTCATTGAAAGGGACCTTTCAAACACCCTTCCAGCAACAATCGCTGACCTTCGCCACCAACTTCAACAAACCCCACCTTCCACCATTCCAGATAGGATTATGTGTTTTGGCTCATCCTTACGTGGGAGTCGTTCATTCTGGACTAGGGCTCGAGGGGAGCTCACCGACATGATAATTCAGTAGGGTACCCTACCATATTCTTCACACTAAGCGCAGCGGATACGAAATGGCCTGAATTGCATAATTTGATGCCTTCCAACCCTCCATCCAATTCACATGAGCACACTCTATGGAGAATCCAAAACATTTTTGGAAACCCACATCGTGCATCTCAATATATCCATTGCAGATTCACAATATTCCTGGAAGAGATCCTACTTAAAGGATTCCTTGTAAAGGATTACTAGTGCAGGTATGCATAATATTCCTTCCTTGTCTTCTCTTTCATTACTTTCACTTTCACGCATCTATCTTACTTTCTCTCCCCTTCCTTTATAAGGTATGAATGGCAACATCACGGCTCCGCACATATCCATGGTTTCTCGTGGATTCCAAATGCACCTGCTATGGACACTCTCGACTGGACCAGCCCCACAGATGTCCACGCAGCTAAAGAATTTTTCGATACATACATCACTGCTCGGAACCCTCGCCCCCTTCACAGCCAAGCTCTTGGAATACATCATTCATCTCTACGAGACCCATGCCTCCTTGGCACACATGAAATTTTTACGGCCAATCAGTTGCAAGACTATGAACAACTCCTAAATTATGTTCAGAGACACACAACTTGCCACTCTACCACATGTTTGCGCAAAAGAAATAGTGCTACAACTTGCCGCTACGGAGCCCCATGGGAGGTTCGCGAGACTTCTTCTCTTCACGTTGATGCTACTGGCCCAAAAATGTACTGCCCTGCTAGAAATAATGACAAAATCAATGTGCACAATTCTCATCTGCTTGCAATATGGAGGGCCAACATTGACTTTCAGCCAGTTATCTCACGCCATGCTGTGTTGAACTACATTTCAAAGTATGCAACAAAATCAGAGGCAAAGTCTAAAAACTACTACCAAATGCTCTCACGTCTCTCACAATGCTCCCCCCCCCCCCCCGATGCTCCTACTATCACTGTCATTCGCAAATTCCTAACTGAGATGGTTGTTGATCGAGACATTGGTGCACAAGAAACATGCCACATGCTGCAAAAACTCCCACTAACAAAGTGAAATTGTTCTTTTGTCTCCCTCAATGTAAAAAAACAAGTCTTTAGACATGTCTTGCAGGAACTAGATGGTCATCTTCCGTCAACACCTTTCATCGCCTCCTACATGCAAAGACCACCTGCACTTGAAAATTTGTCTCTTATTGAAGTTGCACGCTCCTGGTCCTTATCCTCCCGTCGAAAATGATCACCATGGAAACAAATCTTCCCTCCCATGGTTGTGCGCGTTCTTCCTCGTTACACCTCCATTCCATCGAAAGAATCACCATCCTATGTAGACTTCTGTTGGAGCGAACTCCTTCTATACTGCCCTTTCCGTAGCCTCCCTATTGATATCGACATATCTGACGCAGCCATTGTTGCACACTGGGAACAAGATAGACACACATATCAGCCTTGGCATGTTCACCACACCCCGTCCACCCCTGACCTCTCCGACTCTATCTGTTCATCGCCTGATAACCCTCCCCATGCCCCCATGCATGACATGGATGAATGGAAATTTATCTCTCAACTCCACCTAGGTAACAACCTCCTCCTCGATGAGCTTGAAATGCTTGGCCATCGTGACTTTGATGCAAACCATAATTGGGGCCACTCTATAATCCCTTCACACTTGCAAGAAACAACCATCTGCTTCATTGACTTGAACCGCTCCTCCACAGGCTCTCATTAACTCCCAACTCCATGCGCACATTCGTTTCCTCCTTGTCCCCAAGCCAAACCATTGCATTCAATATCATTTTCGCCCACTTCTGCAACAACGTCGCTAAAAAAAAATTAACAATGATAATCCAAGGCATTGCTGGTACCAATAAGTCATTCCTAATTGAGTGCTTAAAAATGCATTCCTTGAAAACTCCACCACTGGAGAATACCCCCTCCTCTTGCTTGCTCCAACCGGTGTTGCAGCATTTCACATTAATGCTCTGACGATCCACTCTGCTCTTCGGATCCCTATATACTCTATGGAACCTTTAGAGGGTCAATCCCTCCTAAACCTTCAAGAACAACTTCGGCATATCAATTACATTCTAATTGATGAAATGAGCTTCATTGGTCCTAAATTTCTTTCTCAAATCGATGATCGCTTGCGCAAGGCATTCCCGTCAAATAGAAACAACCCATTTGGTGGACGTTTTATAATCCTTGTGGGTGACCTTGGCCAACTTCCACCAGTGAAAGACACGCCAATGTATGTAGGAACTTCTCGTGGCACTGCACTATGGCAAAGCTTCAATACTGTGGTTACACTTTCAACAGTGTTTCAGCAATAAGGAACAAGCCCTGCACAAATTTCCTTTCGCGAACTCCTCTCCAACCTTCGCAATGCAACCCCCACTATTTTTGATTGGAAGCTTCTTATGACATGTTCAAAAACAACTCTTCCTAAAGCCGAAGTATAGTCGTTCTCTAATTCTATGCATCTTTATGCAACAAATGAGGTTGTTGGGCTGCACAATAAAGCCATGTTAAAAACACTAAACCAGCCATTTGCGCGTTGTTATACTGCCGAAAGGAGGCAACTCCAAACCAAGAAACCAGAAGATGATCAACTTGCTGCGAAAATACCCCTTTGCATTGAGCAACGTGTTATTCTCACAAGAAATTTGTGGGTCGTGGCTGGTCTTGTTAACGGTTCACTCGGCACCGTCCGCGCAATCGTATATGCAACAGGCTATAAACCACCTGAACTACCCTCATTGTTGTTGTTGAGTTTCTTCACTTCAAGGGTCCACCATGGGATCCTTCAAATCCTAATATTGTCCCAATCCCCCCCATAATAAGGGGTTCACGAACATAAGTGCCACTCCGCATGGCATGGGCCTTAACATTCCATAAATCACAAGGCATGACACTAGATAAGGCAACAATCGACATCGGCAACATTGATCACCAAGGCCTAACTTTCACAGCCATCTCAAGAGTTTGATCGTTGAATGATCTTTACATCTCCCTTGCCTTCCCCTTCACATGCTATTCACGGATGAACGAGAACCATTTTGTCATGCGCAAAAAACAAGAAGAGATGCACCTTGCCTCCAAATCTATTACTCAAACTCCTTGAAGACCTTCTCCTATTGGTACCTTCCCTTCGCTTACATTCCACTTTTACATCTTCCATCTTCTTTCTTATCATAAGACCTTGCAATTTTCTTACTTGATTTACGTTTTCAATTTCCAATATAATTTCACTTCAAAATGTTTCCTACTATTTCTTTCTTATTGTGCTTTCCATTATGAGTGTTTACTTTTTACATGTTCACTTACATGCTTTTCCTTTCCCTGCAGAAAAATATGGATCGTAGATATATTTCGAAGCTCGACAAATTCTGCCAGGAAATCGCTAAAGAGGTGATTTCACTTCTCAATATACAAGAACGCTTCCTACTTCTACCTACTCCACCACTATACCATTTGCGCTCGACATTGCAACAACTTCAAAGGATAAAAAACACGATGCATCTCCTCATTCATGTACATGAAAGGGATGCACACAGGCAACTCCGATCATACTATCTTGACCGCGTACCAACTCTGGACGTCAATTGGTGTTGTCGCTGTCGGGCAACACCTTGTCTTTATGACTAGGAATACCCCCTACTTGGAAACGACCGTCTTGCATGCAAAATCAGGCTACTATGTTGTCACTTTTTCCTTCTATTTGTTCCAAATGGGTTTTCTTCTATATTGAATAATATCACTCTTACTTCTTTTTTTTGTAGAATGATGTAACACTAGCTACTACTACAGGTTTAGATGACCTATCTTCACTAAAATTCAATGATGTCTTGGGCAAGATCTTTACGATGCACACTGAACAAGACATTCGTGGTAATTAGATTGATGGTAATAAAGTTCGTATTTTTCGTTCAAATTTTATTTCTAATTTTAATAATTAGAGTATTTCTACATGTTATTTGAGTTAATTACATGCCCTTGAATTTTATATTAAGGAAAATGATTATTAAATTTGTTGGTTTGAAAAGTTTAAATTTAATTATATAAAGTATTTTTGTTATAGAAATTTGAAATTTTTATTAAGACATAATGATTTAAGAGAAGAACCACAAATTTATAAAATTAAAGTCGTGGAGATGAAATTACCTAACTTGATTCTTCCTTGAAGTTGAGCAAACAACATCAAACATAATATATATAAAAACAAATCTTACAATCAATAGCTCTAAACTCAATATATATCCTTCAAAATAACACAAATAATCTTTTTTCATAGTTTAAAAGCTAACAATCCATGTAATTAATCAATGTCACATTTTACACCTCATAAGTTCACAGTCATCATATACCCTTACATGTAGTACAATATGATTCACTGCTCCTTTCTACGTTCCCTAGCACCCATGCAATTGCTAGTTATAAAATCAAACAAAAGTCAATTCTTCTTGAATTCCAAAGTATTAGAGGATAGGATAGGATAGTAAAGTGTCCTTTCGAACTTATTGAACGATCCTGTGGAAAATAATACTCTATTAAAATAATCCTCAAAGTGTTAGAGGAGTTGGTAGAAAAGACCAGCTCCTCTATTTATTTATTATTTAAATAAGCAAAAACTTTATTTACTTTTTGAACAGGGTGGAATTTTCGCTCAGTGCTCAGGCAAATATAGATTATTTATATATTTTTTATAACAATTTTTTTTCCATTTTATTAAAATGAAATAAAACCAAATTGGATTTATGAAAATATGTATAATTTTATAAATTAAGTAATGTGGTAGAAATATTTGGTGCGTCTAACCATTTAAAGTTTTTGGCAAGAATAAAATTTTGATGAAATGGTAATTTTAAAATCGGTTTTAAATACATAAATAAATTCATGTTTTAAAAACTTTGAAATATTTAAATTTTAGAAATTACATATGTAATTAAATATGTACATAAATAAATTCATGTACATAAATTACTCGAACTCCTTGAAGACCTCCTTCTATTGGTACCTTCCCTTCGCTTACATTCCACTTTTACATTTTCCATTTTCTTTCTCATCATAAGAACTTGCAATTTTCCTGCTTGATTTACGTTTTCAATTTCCAATATAATTTCACTTCAAAATGTTTCCTACTATTTCTTTCTTATTGTGCTTTCCGTTATGAGTGTTTACTTTTTACATGTTCACTTACATGCTTTTCCTTTCCCTGCAAAAAAATATGGATCGTAGATATATTTCGAAGCTCGACAAATTCTGCCAGGAAATCGCTAAAGAGGTGATTTCACTTCTCAATATACAAGAACGCTTCCTACTTCTGCCTACTCCACCACTATACCATTTGCGCTCGACATTGCAACTACTTCAAAGGATTAAAAAAATGATGCATCTCCTCATTCATGTACATGAAAGGGATGCACATAGGCAACTCCGATCATACTATCTTGATCGCGTACCAACTCTGGACGTCAATTGGTGTTGTCGCTGTCGGGCAATATCTTGTATTTATGACTAGGAATACCCCCTACTTGGAAACGATCGTCTTGCATGCACAATCAGGGTACTATGTTGTCACTTTTTCCTTCTATTTGTTCCAAATGGGTTTTCTTCTATATTGAATAATATCACTCTTACTTTTTTTTTTGTAGAATGATGTAACACTAGCTACTACTACAGGTTTAGATGGCCTATCTTCACTAAAAGTCAATGATGTCTTGGGCAAGATCTTTAAGATGCACACTGAACAAGACATTCGTGGTAATTAGATTGATGGTAATAAAGTTTATATTTTTCGTTCAAATTTTATTTCTAATTTTAATAATTAGAGTATTTCCACATGTTATTTGAGTTAATTACATACCCTTGAATTTTATATTAAGGAAAATGATTATTAAATTTGTTGGTTTGAAAAGTTTAAATTTAATTATATAAAGTATTTTTGTTATAGAAATTTGAAATTTTTATTAAGACATAATGATTTAAGAGAAGAACCACAAATTTATAAAATTAAAGTCGTGGAGATGAAATTACCTAACTTGATTCTTCCTTGAAGTTGAGCAAACAACATCAAACATAATATATATAAGAAAAAATCTTACGATGAATCGCTCTAAACTCAATATATATCCTTCAAAATAGCACAAATAATCTTTTTTCATAATTTAAAAGATAACAATCCATGTAATTAATCAATGTCACATTTTACACCTCATAAGTTCATAGTCATCATATACCCTTACATTACATGTAGTACAACATGATTCACTACTCCTTTCTACGTTCCCTTGCACCCATGCAATTGGTAATTATAAAATCAAACAAAATTCAATTCTTCTTGAATTCCAAAGTATTAGAGGATAGGATAGGATAGTAAAGTGTCCTTTCGAACTTGTTGAACGATCCCGTGGAAAATAATACTCTATTAAAATAATCCTCAAAGTGTTAGGAGCTGGTAGAAAAGACCAGCTCCTCTATTTATTTATTATTTAAATAAGCAAAAACTTTATTTACTTTTTGAACAGGGTGGAATTTTCGCTCAGTGCTCAGGCAAAGATAGATTATTTATATATTTTTTATAACAATTTTTTTTTTTCCATTTTATTAAAATGAAATAAAACCAAATTGGATTTATGAACATATGTATAATTTTATAAATTAAGTAATGTGGTAGAAATATTTGGTGCGTCTAACCATTTAAAGTTTTTGGCAAGAATAAAATTTTGATGAAATGGTAATTTTAAAATCAGTTTTAAATATATAAATAAATTCATGTTTTAAAAACTTTGAAATATTTAAATTTTAGAAAATTTACAAATCAAATTTTAATTGTAACAAATTTTTAATAGATTTCAAACAAATTTGAAAACTTTTTAAATATATAATGATGGTCATGATGATGGTTACCGTAAAGACTAATGTTGTTTATTAGAGTTTAAGAGATGAGAAAGGATCTAAGTTTGATTTTTCTTTAAGAGACGAGAATATGGTTTAAGAGAAGGGAAATAAGTGCTCCAAGCTCGTTATAGGTGGGTTGGCTTAATAGGTCAAGAAGATGGTAGGGAATTGAGCGCTAATGTGAATAAGAGTAGAATGGTCTAAAAAGAAGTGATTTTCATCTTCTACCAGCTTACAATCACAACTTTCCTTGTTACCAAGTTTTGATAGTTAGATTGAAAATTCAGATATTAATTTGTTTTAGAAAATTAACTTTAATTTTTGGTTTTGAATTTGCTTTTTTTTTTAAATCATAATCTTTGTTTTTCTAAAATGAGTTTTTGATTAAATATATAGATTTAATCCTTAAACTTTTTCTAAATTATAAAGAATTTACAACTTAAAAAAAATTAAGATTCCAACCAATCCTATTAAATTCTAAACTAATTAAACCCGAAATAAATTGAAAACTCCTCTAAAACCTATAACGACTTTGCTTTGAATGTTCTTCCCATAGAATTTGTCAGAGCCGAGTAGCACGGTTGCCTGCTGTATGCCGCCGTTTCTATTGACATTTAACATCTGAATGACTCAATAATTAATGCCCCACGAACGAATTCATGGCAGGGAGCTACAGGCATTACTGACTGACTGTTAGTAAGTTTAAACAAGGACGTTAAAAAGTTGTTTCTTTGTCAGTTATTGTCATCGCCGATCTCGCTGCCCTTCTTCCCATCAACTACCCCGACTGCCATTAAAGCAAGCAGAGGAGAAGACGGTAGAATCCAATGGCCTGCGTTCTTCCTCCAAGATAATCAGATTGCTTTTCAGATCGTAATGATACATCTGACTCGATCCCGCTGATTTTCAGATCGTAATAATTGAATACATTACAACAATCTGAGGCTCTTCAATTTATTAACGGTTCATGAACTTTAAATCATAGTTACCAAATTCGAGTTCGAATTCGAATTCGGATTCGATTCGATACGGAAAAAATTCGACTATCCAAATTTTAATATGGTAAAAATTCGCAAGTATAAATCTTATAGATATCAAAACATATTATTTTTTGAAAATTTTAAATTTGTTTGTCCTTGCCTTGATTACACTATCTTAATCTATTTTATTTTTAAGAATTTGTTAGTTTTAACTGAATGTAATCATGTATAAATCTACCAAAACAAAATTAGGCACATAATTTGTATCATTTTTAGGGATATGAGTAGCCTCAAACTCATGTCAAATCTACCTTTTAATGTGCAGCAATTTTAATAGGGTAAGAGGAAGTGAGATTTCTTTATCAAATATTTTTATTTGTTATAATTAGGTTTTGATAAACATAAGAATGACATAAATAGCCTATTGACTGAGTAGAAGTGGTTCTATCTCTTTTTTCTTATGGATGGATTGTTAAATATATAGAAGGAAAACGTGCACTACAGAGATGATGAAATGAGATGTTTAAGGATTCATTCTAGAGGAAGCCATTACTATGACAAGTTTGAATTCACGGAAATATCAAGTCCATATTTAATATCAATAAACACTTGACTTCATTGTTGACATCTCTAACTTCATTATCATCATTGTAGTGTGCATTTTGATTTTACTTTTTCTTAAAAAAATCTCAAAATCAAGAGCAAGAAATCGGATTCAAACAAATCTTTCTAAAAACAAATAATCTATGAAAAATAATGTTTAAAAATTAGAAACTTGAAATAATTTAACTTTAAAATAAATCTCTTTCAAGAAAGCCTCAAAAGACACATAACATAATTAAATGCAATTTTAATTTTTTTCATGGAAAAAGATTAATTATTAGAAACACTTCTAATTTGTTAAAAAAATTCTAATTTCTTATTTATATAAAAACAACTAATATAATATAATATAAAATAAAATAAAAATAAAAATAAAAAATAAATTATTAAAAATACTTCTAATTTCTTATCTATATAAAAACGTGGAGGATACTTATTTCTGAAAGATATTCAAAAACGTTGATCTAAAGAGCAAGAGGCAGGAAGTATATGTCCAAGCCTTAAAAGCATTACTGTCCAGAGCCAAAGGCAGCAAAGGATATTGAAGAGCAGCCAACCACGCGCGAGGCTTTATTGAGAGGTACACCTCAACATCTAATAGTTCCCAACCACATAAGAACGTGATGACAGTGTAGATTCAGTATTCTTGAGCCAGCTGTTGTATTAGCAAAAATCAACTATTTTATTTTTTTCTTACCAAAACAAAAATTACCGAATCGAATTCGAATTTAACGTATTAATCGCCGAACCGTACCGTATTACCGAATTTCCGAATTATTTAGCTTGATTCGGACGAATTTGGTAACTATGCTTTAAATCTCATTCTGCTCAAATTCCAGTTTTATAAACTTCAGATTTCAAATGGGGAAAGCCGTATTTTTCTGTACCAGTGTTTGTTAGTGCAATGATTTCCATAATTGCGATATACAGGTAGGCAGGTATTCCTTTCCTTTTGCTGGTCGAAGCACTCTAGGTACAGGAGTCTTCGAACTAAATAAGTAGCATTTTGAATTAGCTTTTGTATTAGTTAAGTTTGGGTTTGATGAGCTATATTGATTAGTTAGAAAGATTTGAAATTAGTTGATAGTTACAAATGGGGCGATAACATTTTATTGCATGTGATTATTATTGAAAGAATTTTAAATATTTATGATATATTACAGAAATCGAAATTTTATTCTAAAAAGTTATCAAGCTTCTTAATGCTATTTTTTATATTTGGATATATTCTTCAATATTTTCTTGTAAAATTTGAATGTTATTTTTCATATTTAGATATCATTTTTAATCTTTTCTGTGATTTTTCATATTTGGATATCATCTTTAATCTTTTCTCATAAGATTTGATTAGTACTTTTATAAAATCAATTAATAATTTATTTATTTAATTAAATTGTGTTTTCTAATTCAATTATTTAAAATAAATTTAAAATGTCAAAATTTTAAAAATGATTTAAACCATAATATTTTTTTTTGCAAAGTGAAGCTACACCATGATCATGTCCAAACATAACACCCTAGTAAAAGAGAGAAATGAAGTAATAACTTATCATTTAAGAATGCTTAACAAGACAAAAAATCTATCAAAATCCCATAAATAATTTAAACTGCAATGTTATTTCTAAAACAATCTTTTATTTCAAAATATAATTTACACCTTTTATTAAAAAAACAGAATCATAATAAATAGTAAATTATTATTTTTTAAAAATAATTATTATTAAAAAAAATAACATTCTAAATATTAATTTAATACCATTATCTTTTATTTCAAACCATAATTTACACATTTTATTAAAAAATCTAAATCATAATAAATAATTATTAATTGGTTAGGAAACAACCTTCTAAATATTAATTTTAAACTATAATTTACACATTTTCTTTCAAAATTAAAATCATAATAAATAATTTTTAATCAGTGACGAAACAACCTTCTAAATATTAATTTTATGTTTTAGAGGGTTCTATTTTAATTTTATTTTCTTTATATAATATTAGATATTCATTTGTCTTAATTTTTAATTTATTAAATATTTAAAAAAAAAATTTAATTAAATTTTTTAAAAAATTTTAAAAGACATTGATATAATTTTGTATTTATATATTTTTCAATTTTATTAGTTTATTTTATTATTATTTTTTACTTATTATAAATCAATTAACAATAATAGTAGTTCTTAGTGATTACTATTTTCAAATATAAGCTTACTTACTATACATGTAAATTTATTATTGAGATTTAAGGAAAATTACAATACTTTAGTAATGACATATTTATAAATATTAATCCATAATATGTATCCAAAAACTTATCTTATGATACATCTCACATTACCGGGATTAAAAAAATCATAAAAGAATAACTAAATTATAATTTTATTTTAAATTATTATTATTAATTAAAAAAAAGTAATATACTAGTTAAACATATGTACATGTAAAATGCATGTAACAAGATTCTTAATCATGGCAATACAACCTCACTCTACCATAAACATTCTTAACCATGAGGTAATACCATGGCTTATCAATATCACATGCCCATGTAACAAGAACAAGATTGAGCTAATAGCATGGCTTATCAATATCACATGCCCAAAAAAATTAACTTAACTCATTGATAAATCCGTTCACACAGGTTAAATCCCAACTACTATCTTTTTGGAATAGGTTTCCAAAATCTTAATTCAATTCTCAATAAATAGTAAGGATTTAACAATCACAAATAAAAGGTTGAGGTTTATTTCAAAATCAATTATGTGCTTTCTTCCCTTATTTCAAAATATTAAAGGTTGAGGTTTATTTCAAAATCAATTATGTACTTTCTTCCTTTATTTCAAAATAAATTATGGACTTTCTTCCCTTTTAATTATTTTTTAAGCATGTGGTATCAATAAGTCATGGTATTGTAACAAAACCTATTTACGGATTAAGAATTTAGATAGTAAATGTGACACCCCTTTTTTATGTTACTAATTTTTTGTAATTAAAGACTTATAATATTGGGGCACCAACATTAATGCCATGAGTTGAAATTTTATTATGAGGTGTAATATTTTATTTTATTAATAAAATATGGTAGAAAGGGGTGACAAACAACAAATTATAATTACTTAAGAGGAAAATACATACCTTGAATTAATAATTGTCTTAATGTGTTGGTTGGAAATATGAAGGGTAAAGTTGTCTTTATAAAAATCAAAGAGAAAAACCATTGAGGAGCCAGTTTCTTTTTGTTTTTTTGTTATGAGCATTACACCATTATTTTTCTCGTAAACTCATTTTTCCCTCTCTTATTCAGACATTCAAATTGGCATGAGAATTGATGACAACTTGAGTAACATGATTTTAATGTGTTGTAGTGTTTTTTCCTTGGACTTGATGACTTTGAGGATTGAGAGTTGTCCTATATGTGTGTGTTACAAAGAGCATTGAAAAAGGGAGGGTCGAGGGATTATGGAGATAAGAGGACTCCCTTGTGTTGTGCATACTTGTATTGTGATTTGTGAATGTCTATGGACCTCGTTAAGGTAGAGAAAGTGTTATATATGAAATATTCATAATTATATAATAATTAAATAAAAAATATTAAATTCATAAATATTGATAATTAATAAATTAGTTAAATTAAATTTTCCATTAATTATGAAACGATACATATGTCAAAAGACATGTTCTTTAGTCTTTGTGGCCAGTGAAAACCTATTAAACGTGAACCACCCAAGGACTTGTAAATCATCATCGGAGTATTTGAATAATAAAATATATTGTTTATACATAGAAATGTGTCTCTGCAATTGGAAATTGCTAGTGAACAATGGTTTTTTCTTCCACTGGTATCAAAGCCACCTTGGTTCTTGGAACGCTCCTTCACTGTGTAACTAGTGTCATATATGAAGGAACTAGAAATTCTCCAAGACAAAGTCCAGATCCTATGGAATAGTAGCTCTCATTTACGCCGGAAGAAATGTTATATAAAGTGTATCAAGTCGGCCTCCCTATAGCATTATAGGTCGGCCTAAAGTAAGTGAAATATATAAATATATATATATATATATATATATATATTCTGTGGATTATAAGAGGAAATAGATTTAGACACCTCTGAGTTTGACGGATATATGACAACGTAGATCGCAGATACATTTGATGATCATCTCTCTGAAATAGTATGCGGAGAACATAAACGAAGTAATATGTAATACGTTGAAGCAGATTGCATATCACTATGAAGTAGCTTGCGAATAATATAAGTTTGAAAGCAGATTACGGATAATATAATACGAAGCAGACTCTGAATCAATATAAAGAAGATTGTGGATATTATGAAGCAAGTTGTGTATAAATATAAAACAGATTGCGAATTGTTTTTAAGAAAGAAAACAATGTGAATTCAATCTGAAATGATACAGTGCAACATTTATGATCTTTGAAGTAACACAACAACATTATGATGATGTAACACCATGCGGTCAACGCAGTGACAATATGCGGATAACCTAAGGGAGTTCAGTGCGGATTTTAGAAAAATTGTTTTGCATGAAGTATTAAGAATATTGAGACTATCTGATATATGATGTGTACCAAGCCTAACTATTCTATCACTGATGCTATTGTTTTTTATGGTTGTTTGATGTTTTAAACGTAATCATAATAATGAACGAAGATGATAAGTAAAGAAGTAACTCAAATAGCTATCATGTATGAGAATTTTTTTTCATTAACTCTTGCCCTACCTAATTCTCAACATGGTTTCAGAGCTATGGTTAAAGAAGATCACCTTAATGGCAAGAAATTTTAGAATTAAGGGAAAGTTTGCGTGGACAACTTCAAATATCATTCATCGCATACAGATCACGGAGTAAACCATCATCGCAGAAAGTATTAATTGAAGTCACTGTTATGAATCTAAGTGCGGATACAGAAATTTACATGTATGAAGACCAATCGAATAATAGCAAGACAACGTTAACCAGGATAGCGTCGACCGAGACAGTGCGTATGCATATCGAGACAGTGCGTATACATATCGAGACGAGACAACGTATATATATTTGCAAAGACAGCGTATAAAAATACGAGACAGTATGGAACCTACAGCAAAGTGCAGAAGATAATAATGCTAGCAGATTTTAAGAGTATTTTAATCAAAAATCGCCCTACAGTGCGGATAAATTTATTTGTAAAGACAGCGTGCGGCAAAAGTGCGGAAGACGATATTCGAAAAATCCTTCTCTGAGATTTTCGGTAACACACCTCTGTGATTTTCGATGGCACAACAGATGACTAACATTGTCATAATTTCGGATATCTCGAATGACTAACATTGTCACATTCTTGGGCCAATCACAACATGTGATCTCTTCTGTTGAAACCACAGTTATGATCTCGGTGGCAGTGGGATGGTACAATGTCATGAAAGGGTGTTGTGCCTTCTCGGTGCTATCACAGTCAAAAAAATGTATACGCAAAGATCTAGGTGTTATGCCTTGGTGTCAACTTAATGGTCTCCATGATGGAGTAATGATCTACATTAAAGAAAATCCTTTTCATTTGAAAGCAGATCATCCAAAAGAAGAAAAGCACTAACACATATTCTCTCAACAACCATCGAAGAAGTCAAGCTGAAGACTTTATCTTCACTGATCATGTAATTATCTTTCATTCTATAATAAAATGTTGTTAAATGACTTTGTTTTTGCAAGGAAATCTATAAGCTGGAACCCTTGCATGAGGAGGATGGACATACTTCTCGAAGAAAGAAAAGTCATGAATAGTCTGTGAAGGATTGGAGACATCAAGAGAATATATGATAAGCTAAAAGAACTATTCTATGCAATAAATAAGGTTGTCACTTAGACCAGATTTACACAACATTAAGGATGAGGGATATCTTCATAAGGTCTCAACTGTGAGATCTGGAAAAGATGATAGACAAGAAAATTACCTCATTCAACTTGTGGTCTCTATGCCAGATGGAAAAAGACAAATCTAGGGCAAAAATGTTGTAGGATAAAAGACTCAAACATTTGTTGAGGAAATAGGAGTAAGAAAGGAGGAAGTTGAAGAAAAGAATGGAGGAAGCTGAAGAAAATAAGTTCAAGGAAAATCACACAAACTTATGAATTTGGATATATGATAGGAAGTAATGTAGTATCCTGATCTAAGCATGGCAGGAACTCCTGGTGAATCTACTCCAGGAAAACCTCTTTGACAAACTTTAGGAAAGTAGTCATCAAAGAGCAAGGGTCATCATGGAAACATATTTCTAGGATGTGATAGCATATTGTTGAAGCAGGCCAAGAGAATGAAGCTCTTCATTCTTGATAAAATGCTACAGGATGACTCAAGGGAAAAGGCTATGAGGTATGTATATATTTATATGCTGACATTGGATGCTTTGAAGTCATGTCATGTGGTTGTAGGTAATGGACTTATGTACTTAGAAGTATGATCTATGGAGGAGTATCTCTCAATGCACAAACAGATGAAATCAACATAATATGTCCTCATGGAATATGAGGTGGTTGTATATAAACGAGAAACTAGGAAAGTTGTACGTTCCTGGGAATCAAGAATGTGCAGAAATGAAGAGATCATGAAAAGCAACCATGTCAAGAAGCAGTTATCATCCGGAGGCCAAAAGGATGTGACTAGGAGATCTCCTGGAAAGATATGTAAACTCTGACAGAAGTCTGGTAAAGAATAATACCCTTTGAAAAACATATCATTAGGAGAAGTCTCAATATGTATGAAGGATGTCGATGCTTACAGGAAGATGTCATGGTGAAAGATCATCATTGAGGTAACTTTTGTTTTAAAAGATTCATATGTAAATGTTTATCTGGATGAATTTGTGCAGGGCCGCTAATCATGAGAAAGGATGTATGATCCTGGGAGATGATTCGAAGGAAAGTAGCATGGCACAATAGTGGACCAGATAAGGAAGTATGGAAAATCACTCTGATAGATGACAAGACTAAAGATGGAAGTGATGGATGATCTGTGCCTTATGAAGCTAAAAGATGGAGATTCCTCAATACCGAAATCCATAACATCGAGGATAGGAATTCTTCATGAGCAGCTGGGTGTCTCACTATTGCTGCTAAAGGTCCCTCGTTAAGAGGGAGCCTGATGTTAAGTTTCTTAATTAGAAGAAACTTGGTAATTCTTAAGGATGAGCTTAGGTACATTCTTTGTATAAGAATGTGTAAATTTCCTTGTGGAATAGGTCCTCCCTGGGAGGGAGAGATAGACACAACATTCTGGTCTTGGAAGATAGAATAGAGGATTGGGTAATCATCTGGCATTCGATACTCTTTGAGAATGTGATCGGGCATTCAAGATAAGAGTAGTTGGGGACCGATATTCTTTGAGGGCTAGCTACCCAAGAGAAGAATAGTCCAGGAAGGTCATTCTTTGGGAACACTCAGGTGGAGTATGTACTTTGGAGAGACAATGACGAAGGTGTCTATAAGTCATGTGTCTCGCCAGTATTGTAGCCCATTGTCTCGTTAAGAGATGGGGCTTTTAGTCAAGGCCTTGCACTAGGACAATGCTGGTTGATATGATGCTATATAGATGCGATTACCAATCTGATTCTTCTTATGAGATTCTTTTGTTTGAAAGTAACCATGTACCAATATGAATACCTCCCTAGTTAAGAGGGAGTGTTGAAAAGTGTAACTAGGTAGGTCTTCATATTGACTATGTAACTAGTGTCATATATGAAGGATCTAGAAATTCTCCAAGATGAAGTCCAGATCCTATGGAAGAGTAGCTCTCATTTACGTTGGAAGAAATGTTATATAAAGTGTATCAAGTCGGCCTCCCTACAACATGACAGGTCGGCCTAAAGTAAATGAATGTTATTATTATTATATATATATATATATATATATATATATATATATATATATATATATATATATATATATATTCTGCAGATTATGAGAGGAAATAGATTCAGACAACTTTGAGTTTGACAGATATATGACAGCGTAGATCACAGATACATTTGATGATCATCTCTCTGAAATAGTATGTGGAGAACATAAACGAAGTAATATGTAATACATTGAAGCAGATTTCATATCACTATGAAGTAGCTTGCGAATAATATAATACAAAGCAGACTCTAAATCAGTATAAAGAAGATTGCGGATATTATGAAGCAAGTTGTGTATAAATATGAAGCATATTGCATATTGTTTTTAAGAAAGAAAACAATGTGAATTCAATCTGAAATGATACAGTGCATGATCCGGATTTATGCAGGAACGCAACAGAATAAACACATAACCATAAAGATAGAGATGCAGCGGAAATAACACTTCATTTCATTAATATCAAAGAACTGAAATTTGCTTACAGACAGAATGGAAATAAAACTAGCTAGGGCACTGGTAGCTATCTCTGAGAAGAGATGTGGCGGCTACAGGCCTCTGAACCGCTTTACAATGAGGCGCGAGGGCCTATTTATTATTGGAGTAGGGCAGTCTTCGGATCATTCCTCCCCCCTTAGGAAGCAATGGTCCCCATTGCGTTAAGTTCCTCCATGAGATGAGGAAATTTCTGCTGAACTTGGTCCCCGGTGAACCACTTTCCTTGGTGCAGGAGTTGTCCAGCTTTGACAACCCGATACAGTTGGATCCTCTGTTGGCGAGTGTTCTTAATTTGCATGTCCATGATACAATCTGTGGTGGCCTGTTCCATGCAGTCTGGGTTTAACTCTGTTGGTGTGAGTTGTTCTGCAATGTCCGAAGTGTCCATAGAGAAACGGCCAATCAGAAGTCTCGTGCCCACAAGAGTTGAGCACAGTGGTGAGCGCCACGATCGGTGGTCGGCTGAGGCAGTCTGCAACATTATTGGTGCTACCCTTCTTGTACTTGATGTTCAAATGAAACTGTTGCAGATATGTGGACCACTTCTGATGGCGATCATTCCGCAACTTCCCTTGTGTCTGTATGAACTGCAGGGGCCGGTGGTCTGTGTGGATGATTGTTTCCTTCCCCAAAATGTAATGCTTCCATTGTCGACATGCTTGCACAATGGAATACATTTCTTTGTCATAGGTGGGATACTTGCGAACTGTCTCAGACAATGTCTCACTGTGATATGCCACTGGATGTCCCTGTTGAGTAAGAACTGCCCCAATAGCATAGTCAGAGGCATCTGCCTCGATCTCAAATGGCTGCTGCAAGTCTGGTAAGGTGAGCACTGGGGCAGAACAGAGGCGATTTTTCAATTCTTTGAACGCCTTCTGTTGAGGTTCCGACCAAAAGAATTTTTCTCTCTCTCCTCCTTTGGTGACTTGACTCAAGGGCCAAGTGATATGAGAGAATCCCAACACGAATCTACGGTAGAAATTAGCAAGACCCAGAAAGCTGCGAAGCTCTGTTATAGTAGTCGGGGCTGGCCAATCCCGAATGACTTGGATATTGGCTGGATCCACATGCACCCCCTTTTCATCAATAATGTATCCCGGATATTGAACCTGGGTCATGCCAAACGTGCACTTCTCCAAATTGGCACACAACTTGTGTTGCCGCAGTGTTTGGAGGACTTGTCGGATGTGATGAAGGTGCTCTTCCTAAGTCTTGCTGAAGATCAGAATGTCATCCAAGTACACCACTACGAATGAGTTGGTGAATGGCCGCAAGATGTCGTCCATCATCCTCATGAAGGTTGCGGGAGCATTCGCCAACCCGAAAGGCATGACCAGCCATTCAAAAAGGCCTTCCTTAGCTTTGAAGGCAGTCTTCCACACATCAGAGGGTTCAATTGGTACCTGGTGATACCCAGACTTCAGGTCGATCTTACTGAAATATTTTGCACCTTGGAGCTGGTCCAGAAGGTCATCAATCCGTGGGATTGGGTACCTATTCCGGACAGTGATCTTGTTCAGCGCCCGATAGTCAATACAGAGTCTCCACGCCCCATCCTTCTTCTGTACCAACACGATCGGGCTCCCACAGGGCGATGAACTTGGTCTGATGTGACCTTTCTGCAACAGCTCCTGAATTTGCCTCTTGATTTCATCATTCTCCAGAACAGAGCGCTGATAGATCGGTCCATTAGGTAGCGGCGCACCTGGGGTCAGATCAATCGGGTGCTTGACCTGACAGTGCAGAGGAACCCCTGTGGGTGAGGTGAATATGTCCCCGTACTCCTCCACAACCTTATCCATTTGTTGTTGTTGTGCAGAGGAGCCCTGTCTGGAGGTCGTGGCCACAGTCTTCTTCTTGCCCCGGGGGCGGATCATCAGGAAAACGAATTTCCTGGTTTGGGAAATGAGCTTACTGCATTGTTTTGCAGTAACCAAAGAGATAGCAGCAGGAGGTGGTACCTCTGGTATCCCGTACAACTTATTTCCCAAAGTAACAATAACAGCACGAGGTCGAGACTCATACACAGCATGACGCTTCCACAAGTATGGTTGTCCTAATAATACATCAGAAACATCAATAGGAGCAACGTCACATAATACCTCATCCGTGAAGGGCTTGATCCTATAGGGAAGGCGGCACTGCTGGCTGACGCGGAGATCTCGTCCTTGGTGAAGCCACCCGATGGTGTATGGATGTGGGTGAGCTGTGGTCGGCAAGCCCAACCGCTTCACGGCGTCTACTGAAATGAGGCTCTTTTGGCTCCCATTGTCGACAATGAACTATACAGGGGAGCCCTTTACCCACATCTGGGAGTGGAAGAGACGTTCCTCCTCCTCTGGACCTTCCGGTTCCTCCTTCTGGACCTTTGTAGTGGCAACAGTGGCGTTGGGCTCCGCATCAATAATCTGTTTCCCTTTTTCATTCCCCTTTTCAGGTTCTGATTCGGAGTCGGAGCATGCATCTGACTCAGAAGCCCTCATCTCGGCCACTAGCTACTGCTTGGCCCGACACTCACTTGTGTTGTGAGTGGAGCTCTTATGGAACTCACACCACTTTCCCGTGTCCTTCTTTGGCTTTACGGTGTTGTTCTTTTCTTGTGGCTTTGATGGGTTGTCTTTAGCTGCCATGCTCTGTCCTTTGTTCTGCGGTTTGGAAGCACTTTTTCCTTGCTTTTGATTCACAGATCCAAAGTCTCGCTTCTTCTGTTTGAATTTCTGCTCAATCTTGGCAGCATACCGGTATGCCGTACCAAGCGAGGAGATGTCGAGGAACCCCATTTCCTCCTGAATGTATCTGTGCAGACAGCTGCGATACTTTAGCACCAAATGTTTCTCTGAATCTTTGATACCCAACTTTGTGCGCAGGGTATGGAACAGATTCGTCAGCTTGTGCACATCTTGATCCCTTTGTTGTCGCAGCGTGGTCCATTGTATGTACTTGTCCTCATAGCTCCCCATGGGATAGTACTATTCCTTGACGGCGTCTCGGAAAGAATTCCAAGTTGGTACGGCCGAGAACAGAGAGGGTTCTGTCTGGTCCTTGTTCTCACAGTAGGTTTCCCACCAGTCCTTAACATGGGGGGTAGTTTTGAGGAGTGCAAAAATAATCTTCTCCCGGTCTGAAAAGTCATGAACAGAGAAATATCCTTCTAATAGATTCAACCATCTATCTACGGCATCTGCGTCTATTTGACCCTCAAATATGGAAATGTCAAAATTTACTTGTACCTTAAAGGGAGTCGCAACTCCAGAGTGGCTACTGGATGCAGATGCGCCGCCGGTGGGCAGCCGTCGAAGGATCTGAGCAAAGCTATCCATCATCGCGCTCCTTTGTTTTTCGAGGGCCTCCTCGAGCAATATTTTGATAGGATCTCCTGCTCCCTCATCTTTCTTTTCGTCCCCCATGGGCGTCCGTCGAGGTTTGCGAGGCTGATCTTGCAAAGGTTCCACCAGATCAAGCCCTAGCTCCTTATAACCCGACCTCGTTGGGGACATGCAAAGAAGGATCGAGAAAAAGCAGACCGCTCTGATACCACTGATCCGGATTTATGCAGGAACGCAACAGAATAAACACATAACCATAAAGATAGAGATGCAGCGGAAATAACACTTCATTTCATTAATATCAAAGAACTGAAATTTTCTTACAGACAGAAAGGAAATAAAACTAGCTAGGGCACTGGTAGCTATCTCTGAGAAGAGATGTGGTGGCTACAGGCCTCTGAACTGCTTTACAATGAGGCGAGGGCCTATTTATTATTGAGAAACAATGGAGAACCCTAAACATCCCAAAAACCTAACCCTAGGAGATGAAGCGCCAAAACTATGGGCCCCGTTTGGGTAAATTGGTGTTTCAACTTCCCAGGGACGTAACTTTTGCATACTATCTCCATTTGACGCATATGATACATCATTAGAAAGCTCTATCCGAGGACTACAGCTGTCGGGACGAATTTTATCAGAAAATTTGTTGGCGCTTTCATACCCAAAAAACGTCGTTTAGGGCCTCAAAACGGCTCCGGAAGTTCAGGACCCGAAAAACTGCTAAAAATAGTAAGTTATGCCGAAACTGAAAAACTGAAAGAGACAATGGTGGGGGGCCAAGTGGAATAGGTGGGTGGCCACCAATATCCACCTGGATCAGTGCAACATTCATGATATCTGAAGTAACACAGCAACATTATGATTTAACACCATTTAGTCAACGTAGTGACAATTTGTGAATAACCTAAAGGAGTTCAGTGCGGATTTTATAAAAATTGTTCTGCATGAAGTATTAAGAATATTGAGACTATCTGATATATGATGTGTACCAAGCCTAACTGTTCTATCACTGATGCTATTGTTTTTTATGGTTTTTTGATGTTTTAAATGTAATCATAATAATGAACGAAGAAGATAAGTAAATAAGTAACTCAAACAGCTATCATGTATGAGATTTTTTTTTCATTAACTCTTGCCCTACCTAATTCTCAACACGAGGAAGTTGGTACTATAAAAAGTTTCCCGAAAGAGACTGCTAAAAAATTAAAATGGAATTACCTAAGTACGATGGTAAGGACCATAGGGGTGCCATTGTGTTGGTAAATAAAATGGACGCCATTTTCAGAGCAAACTCGCCAATAGGTGAACAAGAGAAGATCGTGACTACATCCAACAACCTGGAAGCTGAAGCATATGATTGGTTCCTATGGTGGTCCAAAAAATGTGAGGCTCGTTTGTTCATTTGGAAAATTTTCGTGGATTCCCTGCTAAAGAGGTTCCATGACGAAGAAGAAGACGACGTATATGAAAAATTCGTTCATCTCAAACAAAAAGGGTATGTAAGCGAATATACCCATGAGTGGGAAGTTTTAGTTATAAGACAAAGGGGATTCTTTGACGAAGAGCTTCTAAAAATGTATAGATGCAGGCTTAAAGAGTATATTCGAGCAGAATTAAAACTACATAAACCTAACACCATTGAAGAATCTAGACATGCAACAATAAGTATTGAGCAAAAGTATAAGTTCCATAAAACACCATATGCTAGTAATTAAAAATCAAGCAACTACTCAAAAGGAAAGTCAAGTAAGTATTTTGTAGAAAACATTGGTAAGTACATTCCACCTATTGTACCTTAAGAAACAATTCCTTGGTTGTGAAAGGAATCCGTGCTTAAGACATTCTTATAATTATGTCACAGAAATATTGATCCATGTTTAATCACCACCAGAGCTCAATCATTGAATCTTCAAAATAAAATTCTATAAACATCCCACAATGCTATTATATGCTGATATAGAATGAAATGTTCAGAAGAAGAATGAAAGGAAAAAGCCCAAAACGATATGCTGTTGTACAGAATCTATCATCTCAAGCTCTAGAAGAATTAAAAGAAAACCGTTAAAATGAAGGAGCACCTATTAAGGGTTTTAACTCTTATTTACACATGTAAAAAGAGACCTGCTGCTTCGATACTTCATTTTATTCAAGGACTAAAAATACATTATGTAAACTAGAAGACGTATCAATATCAACAAATGCTAGAAGTTTGTTTTTCATTCATTAATCACTTGAAATCTCAATACAAAGATCACTGTTTGGAGATCCCCAAAAACCGGAACCCCTACTCCTCTTCTTACCTCTTCTTTTATGTCTGCCATCTAAAGTAACTTCCTAACTGCTATGATCAGTTTTGAAACTGATTCTTGGAAGTTTTGGAATTATTTAAATTTACAAAATATCTGTTTTAAAATTATATATATAATATATAATATAAAACCAAAAAAAAGGACTTTACTCTAGCGCAAGTAAAAATAATGAATAGTACACTTTGGGTCCCTTTACATCCATACGTATTAATGACAAAGTCACCCATGGTTTTTGAAAACCAATAACTGCCTACGGGAACACTGATAGCGGTTTCTGAGAAATGGCTAAGTGATGTCGTAATGCATCATAACCGTAGATTTTGTAAATAATGGTTTAAACCAAACCATTTTGTGTGGGCACTATAACTCATAAGATCCGTTTTGTTTGTGTTGCCGCAAGACCATTGGATCTGAGCCAAATGATCCAAGTCGTCGATTTAACTTCAACATTATATGCATTTTCTTTCTTATGCAATTGTGAGTCACTAAACAAATCCAAAACCATTTCTGAGCCATCTCCTCACTCCGCCTGTAGATCTTAGCACCTTGTCCTTTCACAGAACCACAGGGGTTCCTCACGACCTAGTTCATTCATTCATTATGACAGTTCACTCACTTTTCTGAATCATACGTCAGAGCTTATCATGGATAATGATGGTGCCAAATACGCTAGCTTCATTGTAGATTTTTTATGCGAAACTATATTAGAACAGTCCCTGTTAGCCCATTGTATCACCCTGAGTAGCCCTTGTTAAGCAACGTGAGCCTTCATAATAGTGTGTGCCATGCAGGTAATTGGAAATGAGAGAAACGCAACATCTATGGATAATCAAATCACTTTAACAGATGGACAACCTTCTAGTCATTTTAAATGCTCGTTGACAGGAAATTAAGAGAAAAGAAAAAAATGAGAATCAATTACGCTTCAACTCTTTCAAACAATCTCGATATACCGCACTATTCTTCGATTATTTGGGGATACTTCTTGACACAAGGTATGTTGAATTTCAGAAATTCAACGTTCGAGTTTCCATCGAAATTATGTAATTAAGTGGCGGCTATATTATTCGAACTGTCACAAGTGAATGTGCAGCTACAAGCCTAGATGTAATGCCATGTGTTACCAAAGTTGAATTATTTAAATTCAACTGATTAACCGAAAAAAGTACGATAGTTGACCCTTATTTCTCCCGAGGTGCCTGTAAGAGGACTGATGTTCCCCAACTTCACCATCGATGCTGCAAACTATATGTGAAAGTATTCTTCATTTTCTGCATAAAATCTCACTAACTCAGTTGTCCTTCACTGCCCCTTAGCGAACAATTCTTCGTCTGAATTCAACAACCCTTGACTGTTCAGCAAGTGCTTGAAGTAGTAGTTGTCGAATTGGGTGGGACTCACAAAATCCAATGGGAACAAGTTATTATCTCCTCCGGATTTTGGACACTTGGATATGAGCCGATCATAATAAGACCTGTATAGGGTTAAGTCTCTTGCTCCATTTCTGTTCTGGTTGTAAAACCTTTTCTTGAAACTCGCGCATCGAGACTGGCCGATGGTGTGACTACCTGAAAGGGCCACCAAGTCTATCTCATTCAGAACCTTTTTGTTAAACATGCTAATAAGAGTTTCAAGAGTTGAGTTAAGCGCTGGGATATCGTTGTTAGCCCCAGTCAAGCTTGCACTCCTTGAGTCTCTCCTCCACTTACTTATGAATTGAATCATCTACCACACCCATTTCTTTCAATATTATACCCATCGTTCTCTTGTCCCCATAGAATCTAACTGTGGGCATCGATAATTGACTCAAGGACTTTAAAATCGATTATGATATCAGGAAACGAATGGTTACCTACAACATTGGGTAAAATTCTATTGCACAGGCCCTCTTCTGGAAGATGGACCTTGTCTACAAAACTCAATTCCTGTTTGTCAGATACAATCTTCATAATTTTAAAGAGAGGACCCTCGGGAATCTTATTTGCAACTTGATCAGCAGCAGCAGTCTGACCCTTTAGTATATCAAGTTGATTATAAAGGTCTTCAGAATCTTTCAATGCTTCTGTGGATAACGGCTCACTGACATTCTGTTCTTCCGGCATCTCACTTGATGCATTGAACATTTCTTCCGACTCACTTGAACATTCACTTGAGGAGGATACAGAGGGAGTGAACATTTCTTCATCTTACTGGATAACTCTAATAACTGAGAAGCATCCACTACAAGCGAAAATAATCTTTTCCTCTTTCCTTAAACAATTCATTGATGAATTCTACAAGATGCTTTGTTCCAACAAAAATTAATGTCTATTGATCCGAATCAATCTGCTCTCTCACCAGATGGAGCAATACTGTGCATTTCTCTTCAGGTCGCACGGTAGAGAAGATGAGTTTGAGATCGGGGTTGATCTTAGTCTCTAAATCAAGTCGTACAACTTGAGGATCCCAAAGCCCTGCCTTTGCAAATTCAGCGAGCAATCGAGGTAGAATTACACTAAAAAGAAAATTCTGCCGGTTAACACTCAACTGGGCAAGTATTTTTCACAATTTGTCTCGGCAAAATGATGCATGGAATGGCCAGGAGTTGCAATAATAACATCTGGACTTTTAGCTAGTCGAATTAGGTTACAACACCACCCTCGTTGCACGAAGGAGGTAAAAAAAAATCAAATTTCAAAAATAAAAGAGATGATGCTGGACATGCGGAGATAAATATTCTCCAAGACACAGATGAACTACACAAAAAATTTTCAACTGTGAAGCAAGAAAAGAAGAGGAATCTTCAATTTGTAACTCCGAAGAAGAAACCAATGAAGAAAATGAGACTCCTAATCGAGATCCAGAAGAAGAAAATATGCCAAGATTTTCTCTGGAAACTATCATAGGAATAACTTAGCCATAAACATTAAATATTAAAGGACATATTAAGAACAAAACATTATCGTGTTAATAAATTCAGGAAGTACATACAATATTATAAATCTCAATGTCGCAAAAAGGCTAAACATTTTTTCCTATCCCGTATAATATTTAAAAGTTATGGTGGCACATGGGGAAATAATAGATGGAGTAGGGAAGTGGCATAAATTCAAAATGATACTAAACAAATATGAAATTGAGTCAAGTTTTATACAGTTCCCTTAGGAGGTTTAGATGTCGTCTTAGGAGTACAATGGTTACAAACACTAGGGACGTACTATGCAAATCACCAAAAACATTTCATTAAGTTCAAAATGGATGGAATAAATTACAAGTTGTTCGGATTCCAAGCCCCTCCTACCCAAATCATTTATGCTGAGAAAATGAAGAAGCTTATTCGCAAGGGAGCACTAGTATTCGTTGCACAATGCTAGCAGTGAGAATTGTTATCTATGGAAGGGATGCACCAACAATCGGAAGTTACATCCCTAATCCAGAAATATGACAAGGTATTTTAGGAATTTCCAATGAAATTACCTCCTAAAAGAAAAATTGAACATATCATTGAAGTTAAACCAGATTTGACACTTGTAAATTCCAAGCTATATCACTATCCCAACCATCATAAAACAAAGATAGAAATACTAATACAAGATTTGCTAAAATGTGGGGTCATTAAGAAAAGAAGAAGTCCATATGTTGCACTAGTAGTGTTAGTGAGGAAGAAGGATGGATCCTTTCGGTTGTGTATAGTTTATCGAGGATTAAACAAAATTACTATTAAAAACAAATTGTCCATTCCATTTATTGATGATATGCTAGACGAACTCCATGGCATAGAATATTTTTCAAAATTAGATTTTTGGTCAGGCTACTATAAAATTCGAGTAAGATTAGAAGACGTCAAGAAGACTGCATTCAAAACTCATGAAGGGCATTACGAGTTTAAGGTAATGCCATTTGGTTTAACAAATGCACCAACCACCTTCCAGGAAACCATGAACGAACTCTTCCACCCATACTTTTGAAAATTCATATTGGTCTTATTTGATGATATCCTCGTCTATAGCAAAATGTGGAAGGAGCACATCAAGCAACTAGAAGAAGTACTTTTTGTATTGGAGAAGGATCAATTTTATGCAAAAGTTAAAAAATGTATCTTTGGGAAGAAGAAAGTTGAATACCTAGGACACGTCATATCCAAAGAAGAAGCCAAAGTGGATCCCAGCAAAATTTAAGTGATTAAGGAATGGCCAAAACCCAAGAACGTATCAAAACTGAGAGGATTTCTAGGCTTAAATGGATATTACCGAAGTTTCATAAGGAACTATGCACATTTGATTGCACCAATGACAAAATTGTTAAAAATTAATGCTTTCCAATGGACTAAACAAGAAGACGAATGATTTGAGAACTTAAAAAGTGTAATGTCAACCACATCGGTACTAGCAATGCCATATTTCTCCAAACCGTTCGTAGTCAAATGTGATGCTTTAGGATTCGGAATTGGAGCAATATTAATGCAAGATGACCATCCTATAGTCTTCAAAAGCAAGAAGCTTAACAAACAAGAAAGCTTGGAGTAGACTTACCAAAAGGATATGCTTTCCACCATACATGCATTAACTAAATGGTGACAATACTTGCTCAGAAGTAAGTTCTCAATTCGAACCAACCATAATAGTGTTCAATTCCTACTTTTAAAAAAAAACGTTATCAACAGAACAAAAAAATATATGGATAAAATTTCGGCATTTGACCTGGAAATACTTAACAAAAAGGCAAAATAAAATTTGACCACTGATGCACTCTCATGGATAGATGATGACAACACAACATGTGTCGCCTTCGTAGTTATTCCTAACTAGTTAGACGAAATATGAGTTGAGTATGCCAAGGATTTGGAATGTGGTTCTATGATTGAAAATATCAATCAATATGCCAACTTTGAATGGAAAAATGACATATTGTGGTACAAAGGTAGAATTTATCTAACTTCATCATCCAAATTTAGAATGAAAATTCTAAAAGAATCTCACAGTTTTCCTGCAATTGGACATGTTGGATTCTTCAAAACCTATTACAACATTCGACAATTGTTCTATTGTAAAGGTATGAGTAAGGAAATCCAAAAAGAGTTGTTGCACCGGTTTTCCCGCGTTGGGTTTTTCTGGGGACATTTGTTCGAAAAATCGTGTGTAATATTGTCACATTTGTGCATTGTTTAGTAAATGATATGTAGATGTGTAGGCTGTAATTTGTATCTGCTTTATTATTTTTCTGAATATTTAGATTAATAAGTTGTTAATTAATCAAACAAGTAGGTGAAGTAGATCGAGATACTGCAGTAGGGTTTTTGTTTTGAAACTTTCGCAGTCGACACGAAAATTGTTGTCCAAAATATCCTTAGAACCTTCTCGGTAAGATTCAACCCAAAGGTATCTATCTTGCAATATATTTCAAATCTAACCCAACTCATCAAATATGAATTGCATGGAGTTCTTACGGCATATGAAATGAGGATTAAAGAAGAGGATGATTTAAAATTCTTTATAATTGGTGAATTATTTCTCAGATTAAGTCTCATTGGTAGAGAATCTCTCATTATCAATCATCTCAACTCATAGAAGTGGAAGTGTGTGCCCCTTCTCTTAGTTGAGGGGTTAAAGTTAATTCGAATGAGAGGCAATTTGTAATGGATAACAACATGAGCTGTGAGATAAGAGGAAGAAAGTAGAAGATTCGATTGAACCTGTACCTAAAAGGGGATAAGTGTGATGCTCCCTCCTCTTAGTTCGGGTCAATAAATACTACGCATATGCATGTGTCTTTTATTTGCTATGGAATGATGTATCTTAAATGTTTGGAAAGATTTCAACATGCATTGTATAGATATTAATTAATAAAAGAATAACTAAGGCGTAATTTAATAAGATTGATAATTAAACTAAGAGATGAATTAATCAATATATTAAACAATAGTGATAGTTAAATTAAGAGATGGATTATACAATATGCTAAATAAATGATTTCAAAGTATAACCTAAAACCATATACATAGTAAAGCTGTTTCTATAACTTCTCGAAATTAAACTCATTCAACCTTCAAGATTATCAATTTTGGTTTATTTCTTTGATCTCTTTTAAATTGCCAACTTATAAATTTTCCTTCCTTTATGTACACATCTTCTTCTTCAATTTCTTTACCTTCATATGTCTATTTTCTTGCAACACCTTGTTTTAACAAGCCACCTACATCGCCATGGAGTAACTCAAAATGCTATTTCGTCGCTCCTCGCTGGTGCTACCGACCTACAACCAACTCTCCAGGTCATTTCACTTGAACAGATAAGCTCTGCTCGGGCTACAATGCCTCGATACTGTGTCTCACTATTCGATGGTGCTCACAAGCACACCGTTCTACTCCCTTCTTCACATACAGGGCTTGTGCAAAATGAGGACTTGCAAATAGGCTCGATAATTCTCGTCAAAAGAAGCTCATGGACGTATGCACATCATTCCATGTACGCTGCGTACATGCCACCTCCCCCCTCCCCCCATTTAATAATTCTCCTCTTATGTCCCTTTGTTATTTATATTCTCATTCCTAACATTTTACTTCCCCTCTTTGCTAATAAATTGATGATTCTTGCAGGTCGCTTTATCTCCTTGATCTCCAAATACTCCAACGTGTTGCACCATTGGTTGGTGACCCATCCCCTATTATTCTCTCTGCTGAACAGATGATCCAATCCACCTCGTCCTCCTCTTCTTCCTCTCCTTTTCATCACCACCCTCCCTTGACATTCACTCATTGTCCTCCCAAGACTCCACCCTAACATCTACAACTGCTCTCCCTTTTAAAGCATTGTCGCCTAACTGGAAATCTTGGTCCATCTAGGGCAGAGTCCTTTCAAAGACACCCCTTCGTGAATATATCAATGCACATGGCACTGGAAAATCGATAGGGTTTGACCTTGTCGACCGCGATGGCGATCAAATCCATGTCTCTGCCTTCAATGAGTTGGGAGAATCCCTACATGCTCTCATTCAAATTGGCCACATTTACAATGTTGCAAATGGCACCATAAAGGTCCCCAACCCTTCATATAACCAACTCAGATGGCTATTCTAAATCCTCCACTTCTCTTCATCAACAGTGTCACAGATATTCGCTGATGACCTTACGATACCTTCCCATACCTATCAATTCGTGTCTATAAGTTCCCTCAAACTTTCACCTCCTAACTCAATCGTTGATGTCATAGGTATTGTTGCCTCCCTCTCTCCTGCCTCTGTTATTCGCAAACGCGGTGGCTCCGAGACTCCCAAAAAAAATATATCTCTTCGCGATATGTCCAGGAGTAGCATTGATGTCACCTTGTGGGGCGAACACTGCCATGTTGAAGGTCGCACACTCTCCGAAATTCGCATGGCTCGTGTAATTTTCATACTTGCAATAAAGGGGGGAAGGATAGTCGAGTTCAATGGCAAAACTATAAGAAAAATCCCAACCAATTTTTTTCTTATAAATCCAGATATCTCTGAAACACGACAACTGAAACAATGGTTTGACGAAGAAGGAAATAAAGTGTCTTCGCCCTTGCTCAGCCCAAAATACACAAGCACAAGCAAGAGGCCTCTGAATTTGAAAACAATTGTCGGCATTCTCTCAATGCAGCCTGATGAAAAGATCCCATGGATTTCACTCCGTGCTACTACTACCTCAATTAACATGGATGATTTCTACTTCCTCGCATGTCCCCTTAGCATTAATGGGATGCAATGCATGAGAAAGTCTTTGCGACAAGATGACAACACCTACCACTGCTCGAAATTTGAAGGCTCATTCAATGAGTGCGACTACCACTACATCCTCCGACTCCAGTTTCACGACCACACTGGCCACCTCGAAAACGTGATCGCTTTCGACGAAGCTACAAATTCCCTTCTTGGCATCTCTGCAAAGGACCTTTGCCTCCTCTCAACCGATCCTGCAAGTGTCTTGGACATATATAGCAAAATCAAAGGACACCAATTCCTCTTCACACTATATTTAAAGAGGGACAGCTTCAACGGTGTTGAACGACTATGCCCAACTCTTATGCACACAGAAGAACTCGCTTATGCTGATCCATCGACTCTCCTCCTAGAAGTCTTTCAATCTGCTGCTACCCCCCCCAACCCAGTCTGTCACTAGCTTTAGCCGTGCATTTTTGGGTCTCACTCGTTTCTCCCCCTCCTCTCATTCCATACATAACTTCCCCCTAACACCTTTCTGCTAAAATTCCCACCCTCACCCACACATTCTCCATTGCTTCCCATCATTCCCGTTGCAGTCTTCTTAAACCTCACTTAGCATTCATCATCCATTTTTCATACATCTCTTGTAATCGTTACTATATATTTTCGTCCCCTTTTACTTTCTAGTAGTTCTCCTAGCTGCTTGAAAGACCACTCCTTTCTTCATTACATTTTGTCAGTATGTGATTTCAGTTTCTTCATTACGTTTTGTATATATTTCATTTCACTATGTTATAATGGATCTTCTTAATATATGAACATTTAGTCACATGGTTTTGCCTTTCCTCCTTCATTGTTAGCTCTTCTTTGCAACACACACATTTTCTAAATGTACATATCAATATGGTATTCTTACTATGGAAAATAATACATAAATTTCTTATTTTGTTTTGTGAAATACAAAATATGGCTTCTCTTTACTCTAGCCAATACATGCAACATGTAGTTGATTTCAAAAAAAATGTTTTCCCATTTCAAATATCCAACACGCATTTCTACACAACCTGTTTTAAATACATCTCCGCTTTAATAATCACTCGCATTATACTTCATGCATTTTACATACCTTTCCTTATTTGCAATAGCTATGCCAACCACACCAGAAAACATTGTGGGAAGGGAACAACGACAACGCCACTACGCACTTAACAAAGAAAGAATTAATGCACGTCACCGCCTCCTCTTTGAAAATCGTCGAGAAAACCTTCAGTCTCAAACCAACGCAACCCAAACTCCCATTCCTTCACAAAATAGCCTCCTTCCCCTACATCCCACCCCAACTTTCCAAGTTCCCCTTCCATCTCCACTTCCTTACTGACCCTTTCCAAACCCTTCAACTCCTTCGGATCTTGCCTACCCTATACATATGCCGCCTCATGTTCCTCCCTTTCCAACTCCCCAACAATTTCTCCCCATCCTTCTACAACATGCACTTCGTCGCTTTTGTGAAAGGATCGATGCACTTTGTCCCATTCAAGTTTTCTCAAATTGTCATGAAGCTTACCCATCCATGAAAACAAAAACAAGTGATGGAATCATTTCTTGTACCCGTTGTGCTGGCAAGCGAACAACCCATCGTTTCTCCTCCGCAAACAACATGGACCCAGGTATCCAACCACATGTCCTCTCCTGCCTGACTCAAGTTGAAGAGATGCTCATTGCTCGTGTCAATCCCGTTCTTCAAGTCACCCATGCATGTGGTGGCCAATTCAAATATTCCGGTCATACTATTAGCTTTCATCCAGATATCACTAATATTGTCACCTCTATTCCTCACATGCTATCAGAACTAGACATCCTTGTTGTAAACAAAACTAGTTATGATGAAAAAAATATGAATTTTTTGTTAGTAGATCACGTGTTCATGCAGCTTTGCAATTCAAACTACAAAACGACCCATACTACAAAGATGTCCATATTAACCAACTTTCCCTCTCTGCTTTTCCTGTTTCACCTACCAACATTTCGAACATGCTACGCCATATCAACACAACTTCCATGCCACTCCATGAAGCTATTCCAGAAAATCGTAATTGTGAACTTCCCCACCCATGCCCATCTGACCTCCACCCATCTTCCTTTGTTCCAACTCTACCAAACTCTCATTCCGAAATTGATGAAATACTTGCCTACATAGATTCCTCCAATTCCACACCCACCCATTCACTTCAATGGCCCATCATTGGCCTCTCCCCAATCAATGAATACAACACGGAGGGCCTCTTCTCCATGGCCTTCCCCACAGGATCTGCCATGATTAACCAACCAAGAATTGCAAAAGTGGATATGCATGAATACACTTTGCATCTAATGTTGTACAATGACAACCATTTTGCACAACATCCTCGCTTTCGCTATTACTTGTACAACCTTATCATGCGCCACCGCAGCCAAGAAACTGCCTCTATCTTCATTAAAAGGGACCTTTCAAACACCCTTCTAGCAACAATCGCTGACCTTCGCCACCAACTTCAACAAACCCCACCTTCCACCATTCCAGACAGGATTATACGTTTTGGCTCATCCTTACGTGGGAGTCGTTCATTCTGGACTAGGGCTCGAGGGGAGCTCACCAACATGATCATTCAGTAGGGTACCCCTACCATATTCTTCACACTAAGTGTAGCTGATACGAAATGGCCTGACTTGCATAATTTGATGCCTTCCAACCCTCCATCCAATTCACATGAGCACACTCGATGGAGAATCCAAAACATTTTTGGAAACCCACATCGTGCATCTCAATATATCCATTGCAGATTCACAATATTCCTGGAAGAGGTCCTACTTAAAGGATTCCTTGTAAAGGATTACTGGTGCAGGTATGCATAATATTCTTTCCTTGTCTTCTCTTTCATTACTTTCACTTTCACGCATCTATCTTACTTTCTCTCCCCTTCCTTTATAAGGTATGAATGGCAACATCGCGGCTCCGCACATATCCATGGTTTCTCGTGGATTCCAAATTCACCTGCTATGGACACTCTCGACTAGACTAGCCCCATAGATGTCCGCACGACTAAAGAATTTTTCGATACATACATCACTGCTTGGAACCCTCACCCCCTTCACAGCCGAGCTCTTGGAATACATCATTCATCTCTACGAGACCCATGCCTCCTTGGCACACATGAAATTTTTACGGCCAATCAGTTGCAAGACTATGAACAACTCCTAAATTCCATTCAGAGACACACAACTTGCCACTCTACCACATGTTTGCGCAAAAGAAATAGTGCTACAACTTGCCACTACGGAGCCCCATGGGAGATTCGCGAGACTTCTTCTCTTCACGTTGATGCTACTGGCCCAAAAATGTACTGCCCTGCTAGAAATAATTACAAACTCAATGTGCACAATGCTCATCTGCTTGCAATATGGAGGGCCAACATTGACTTTCAACCAATTATCTCACGCCATGTTGTGTTGAACTACATTTCAAAGTATGCAACAAAATCAGAGGCAAAGTCTAAAAACTACTACCAAATGCTCTCACGTCTCTCACAATGCTCCCCCCCCCCCGATGCTCCTACTATCACTGTCATTCGCAAAGTCCTAACTGAGATGGTTGCTGATCGAGACATTTGTGCACAAGAAACATGCCACATGCTGCAAAAACTCCCACTAACAAAGTGCAATTGTTCTTTTCTCTCCCTCAATGTGAAAAAACAAGTCTTTAGACGTGTCTCGCAGGAACTAGATGGTCATCTTCCATCAACACCTTTCATCGCCTCCTACATGCAAAGACCACCTGCACTTGAAAATTTGTCTCTTATTGAAGTTGCACGCTCCTGGTCCTTCTCCTCCCGTCGAAAAACATCACCATGGAAACAAATCTTCCCTCCCATGGTTGTGCGCGTTCTTCCTCGTTACACCTCCATTCCATCGAAAGAATCACCATCCTATGCAGACTTCTGCTGGAGCGAACTCCTTCTATTATGCCCTTTCCGTAGCCTCCCTAATGATATCGGCATATCCGACGCAACCATTGTTGCACACTGGGAACAAGCTAGACACACATATCAGCCTTGGCATGTTCACCACACCTCGTCCACCCCTAACCTCTCCGACTCTATCTTTTCATCGCTTGATAACCCTCCCCATGCCCCCATGCATGACATGGATGAATGGCAATTTCTCTCTCAACTCCACCCAGGTAACAACCTCTTCCTCGATGAGCTTGAAATGCTTGGTCATCGTGACTTTGATGCAAACCATAATTGGGGCCACTCTATAATCCCTTCACACTTGCAAGAAACAACCATCTGCTTCATTGACTTGAACCGCTCCTCCACAGGTTCTCATCAACTCCCAACTCCATGCGCACATTCGCTTTCCTCCTTGTCCCCAAGCCAAACCATTGCATTCAATATCATTTTCGCCCACTTTTCGGACTGATAATCCAAGGCACTGTTGGTACCAACAAGTCGTTCCTAATTGAGTGCTTAAAAATGCATTCCTTGAAAACTCCACCACTGGAGAATACCCCCTCCTCTTGCTTGCTCCAACCAGTGTTGCAGCATTTCACATTAATGCTCTGACGATCCACTCTGCTCTTCGGATCCCTATATCCTCTATGGAACCTTTAGAGGGTCAATCCCTCCTGAACCTTCAAGAACAACTTCGACATATCAAATTGATGAAATGAGCTTCATTGGTCCTAAATTTCTTTCTCAAATCGATGATCGCTTGCGCGAGGCATTCCCGTCAAATAGAAACAACCCATTTGGTGGACGTTTTATAATCCTTGTGGGTGACCTTGGCCAAATGCCACTAGTGAAAGACACGCCAATGTATGTAGGAACTTCTCGTGGCACTGCACTATGGCAAAGCTTCAATACTGTGGTTACACTTTCAATAGTGTTTCAGCAACGAGGAACAAGCTCTGCACAAATTTCCTTTCGCGAACTCCTCTCCAACCTTCGCAATGCAACCCCCACTATTGTTGATTGGAAGCTTCTTATGACACGTTAAAAAACAACTCTTCATAAAGCCGAAGTCTATTCATTCTCCAATTCTATGCATCTTTATGCAACAAATGAGGTTGTTGGGCTGCACAATAAAGCCATGTTAAAAACACTAAACCAATCAGTTGCGCGTTGCTATGTTGCCGAAAGGAGGCAACTCCAAACCAAGAAACCGGAAGATGATCAACTTGCTGCGAAAATACTCCTTTGCATTGAGCAACGTGTTATTCTCACAAGAAATTTGTGGGTTGCGGCTGGTCTTGTTAACGGTCAACTCCGCACCGTTCACGCAATCGTATATGCAACAGGCTGTAAACCACCCGAACTACCCCCATTGTTGTTGTTGAGTTTCTTCACTACAAGGGTCCACCATGGGATCCTTCAAATCCTAATATTGTCCAATCCCCCCCATAACAAGGGGTTCACGAACATAAGTGCCACTCCGCATGGCATGGGGCTTAACAATCCATAAATCACAAGGCATGACACTAGATAAGGCAACAATCGACATGGGCAACATTGATCACCAAGGCCTAACTTTCACAGCCATCTCAAGAGTTTGATCATTGAATGATCTTTGCATCTCCCCTGCCTTCCCCTTCACACGCTATTCACGAATGAACGAGAACCATTTTGTCATGCGCAAAAAACAAGAAGAGACGCACCTTGCCTCCAAATCTATTACTCAAACTCCTTGAAGACCTCCTCCTATTGGTACCTTCCCTTCGCTTACATTCCACTTTTACATCTTCCATCTTCTTTCTCATCATAAGACCTTGCAATTTTCCTGCTTGATTTACGTTTTCAATTTCCAATATAATTTCACTTCAAAATGTTTCCTACTATTTCTTTCTTATTGTGCTTTCCATTATGAGTGTTTACTTTTTACATGTTCACTTAAATGCTTTTCCTTTCCCTGCAGAAAAATATGGATCGTAGATATATTTCGAAGCTCGACAAATTCTGCCAGGAAATCGCTGAAGAGGTGATTTCACTTCTCAATATACAAGAACGCTTCCTACTTCTGCCTACTCCACCACTATATCATTTGCGCTCGACATTGCAACTACTTCAAAGGATAAAAAAAAGTGATGCATCTCCTCATTCATGTACATGAAAGGGATGCACACAGGCAACTCCGATCATACTATCTTGACCGCGTACCAACTCTGGACGTCAATTGGTGTTGTTGTTGTTGGGCAACACCTTGTCTTTATGACTAGGAATACCCCCTACTTGGAAACGATTGTCTTGCATGCACAATCAGGCTACTATGTTGTCACTTTTTCCTTCTATTTGTTCCAAATGGGTTTTCTTCTATATTGAATAATATCACTCTTACTTCTTTTTTTGTAGAATGATGTAACACTAGCTACTACTACAGGTTTAGATGACCTATCTTCACTAAAAGTCAATGATGTCTTGGGCAAGATCTTTACGATGCACACTGAACAAGACATTTATGGTAATTAGATTGATGGTAATAAAGTTTATATTTTTCGTTCAAATTTTATTTCTAATTTTAATAATTAGAGTATTTCTACATGTTATTTGAGTTAATTACATACCCTTGAATTTTATATTAAGGAAAATGATTATTAAATTTGTTGGTTTGAAAAGTTTAAATTTAATTATATAAAGTATTTTTGTTATAGAAATTTGAAATTTTTATTAAGACATAATGATATAAGAGAAGAACCACAAATTTATAAAATTAAAGTCGTGGGGATGAAATTACCTAACTTGATTCTTCCTTGAAGTTGAGCAAACAACATCCAAAAAAAAAAAAAAAAAATCCGCTCTAAACTCAATATATATCCTTCAAAATAACACAAATAATCTTTTTTCATAGTTTAAAAGCTAACAATCCATGTAATTAATCAATGTCACATTTTACAGCTCATAAGTTCACAGTCATCATATACCCTTACATGTAGTACAACATGATTCACTGCTCCTTTCTACGTTCCCTTGCACCCATGCAATTGCTAGTTATAAAATCAAGCAAAATTCAATTCTTCTTGAATTCCAAAGTATTAGAGGATAGGATAGGATAGTAAAGTGTCCTTTCGAACTTGTTGAACGATCCCGTGGAAAATAATACTCTATTAAAATAATCCTCAAAGTGTTAGAGGAGCTGGTAGAAAAGACCAGCTCCTCTATTTATTTATTATTTAAATAAGCAAAAACTTTATTTACTTTTTGAACAGGGTGGAATTTTCGCTCAGTGCTCAGGCAAATATAGATTATTTATATATTTTTTATAACAATTTTTTTTTCCATTTTATTAAAATGAAATAAAACCAAATTGGATTTATGAAAATATGTATAATTTTATAAATTAAGTAATGTGGTAGAAATATTTGGTGCGTCTAACCATTTAAAGTTTTTGGCAAGAACAAAATTTTGATGAAATGGTAATTTTAAAATCAGTTTTAAATATATAAATAAATTCATGTTTTAAAAACTTTGAAATATTTAAATTTTAGAAAATTTACAAATCAAATTTTAATTGTAACAAATTTTTAATAGATTTTAAATAAATTTGAAAACTTTCCAAATATATAATGATGGTTACCCTAAAGACCAACGCTACTTATCAGAGTTTAAGAGATGAGAAAGGATTTAAGTTTGATTTTTCTTTAAGAGACGAGAATATGGTTTAAGAGAAGGGAAATAAGTGCTCCAAGCTCGTTATAGGTGGGTTGGCTTAATAGGTCGAGAAGATGGTAGGGAATTGAGCGTTGTCTAAAAAGAAGTGATTTTCATCTTCTCTCTGCTCAGAATCACAACTTTCCTTGTTACCAAGTTTCGATAGTTAGATTAAAAATTCAGAGATTAATTTGTTTTAGAAAATTATCTTGATTTTTTTGGTTTTAAATTTGCTTTTTTTTTAAATCATAATCTTTATTTTTCTAAAATGAGTTTTTGATTAAATATATAGATTTAATCCTTAAACTTTTTCGAAATTATAAAGAATTTACAACTTAAAAAAAATTAAGATTCCAACCAATCCTATTAAATTCGAAATTATAAAGAATTTACAACTTAAAAAAAATTAAGATTCCAACCAATCCTATTAAATTCTAAACAAATTAAAGCCAAAAATAAATTGAAAACTCCTCTAAAACCATAACACCTATAACAGACAACGACTATGCTTTGAATGTTCTTCCCATAGAATTTGTCAGCGCCGAGTAGCACGGTTGCCTGCTGTATGCCGCCGTTTGTATTGACAACGACTATGCTTTGAATGTTCTTCCCATAGAATTTGTCAGAGCCGAGTAGCACGGTTGCCTGCTGTATGCCGCCGTTTGTATTGAGATTTAACATCTGAATGACTCAATAATTAATGCCCCACGAACGAATTCATGGCAGGGAGCTACAGGCAGTACTGACTGACTGTTAGTAAGTTTTAAACAAGGACGTTAAAAAGTTGTTTCTTTGTCAGTTATTGTCATCGCCCGTCTCGCTGCCCTTCTTCCCATCAACCACCCCGACTGCCATTAAAGCAAGCAGAGGAGAAGACGGTAGAATCCAATGGCCTGCGTTCTTCCTCCAAGATTATCAGATTGCTTTTCAGATCGTAATGATACATCTGACTCGTTCCCGCTGATTTTCAGATCGTAATAATTGAATACATTACAACAATCTGAGGCTCTTCAATTTATTAACGGTTCATAAACTTTAAATCTCATTCTGCTCAAATTCCAGTTTTATAAACTTCAGATTTCAAATGGGGAAAGCCGTATTTTTCTGTACCAGTGTTTGTTGGTACAATGATTTCCATAATTGCGATATACAGGTAGGCAGGTATTCCTTTCCTTTTGCTGGTCGAAGCACTCTAGGTACAGGAGTCTTCGAACTAAATAAGTAGCATTTTGAATTAGCTTTTGTATTAATTAAGTTTGGGTTTGATAAGCTATATTGGTTGGTTCGAAAGATTCCAAATTAGTTGATGGTTACAAATGGGTCGACAATGTTTTATTGCATGTGATTATTAATGAAAGAATTCTAAATATTTACGATATATCACAGAAATCAAAATTCTATTCTAAAAAGTTATGAGCTTCTTAATGCTAATTTTTATATTTGAATATATTCTTCAATATTTTCTTGTAAAATTTGAATGTTATTTTTCATATTTAGATATAATTTTTAATCTTTTCTGTGATTTTTCATATTTAGATATCATCTTTAATCTTTTCTCATAAGATTTGATTAGTAATTTTATAAAATCAATTAATAATTTATTTATTTAATTAAATTGTGTTTTCTAATTCAATTATTTAAAATATATTTAAAAAGTCAAAATTTTAAAAATGATTTAAACCATAATATTTTTTTTTGCAAAGTGAAACTACATCATGATCAAGTCCAAATATAACACCCTAATAAAAGAGAGAAATGAAGTAATAACTTATCATTTAAGAATGCTTAACCACACAAACAATCTATCAAAATCCCATAAATAATTTAACTACAATGTTATTTCTAAAATAATCTTTTATTTCAAAATATAATTTACACCTTTTATTAAAAAAATAGAATCATAATAAATAGTAAATTATTATTTTTTAAAAATAATTATTATTAAAAAAAATAACATTCTAAATATTAATTTAATACCATTATCTTTTATTTCAAACCATAATTTACACATTTTATTAAAAAATCTAAATCATAATAAATAATTATTAATTGGTTAGGAAACAACCTTCTAAATATTAATTTTAAACTATAAATTACACATTTTCTTTCAAAATTAAAATCATAATAAATAATTTTTAATCAGTGACGAAACAACGTTCTAAATATTAATTTTATGTTTTAGAGGGTTCTATTTTAATTTTATTTTGTTTATATAATATTAGATATTTATTTGTCTTAACTTTTAATTTATTAAACATTTAAAAAACAAAATTTAATTATAATCTTTTAAAAATTTTAAAAGCATTGATATAATTTTGTATTTATATATTTTTCAATTTTATTAGTTTATTTTATTATTATTTTTTACTTATTATAAATCAATTAACAATAATAGTAGTTCTTAGTGATTACTATTTTCAAGTATAAGCTTACTTACTATACATGTAAATTTATTATTGAGATTTAAGGAATATTTATAAGTATTAATCCATAATATTAAACGTAATCATAATAATGAACGAAGATGATAAGTAAAGTAGTAACTCAAATAGCTATCATGTATGAGAATTTTTTTTCATTAACTCTTGCCCTACCTAATTCTCAACATGGTTTCAGAGCTATGGTTAAAGAAGATCACCTTACTGGCAAGAATTTTTAGAATTAAGGGAAAGTTTGCGTGGACAACTTCAAATATCATTCATCGCATACAGATCACGGAGTAAACCATCATCGCAGAAAGTATTAATTGAAGTCAGTGTTATGAATCTAAGTGCGGATACAGAAATTTACATGTATGAAGACCAATCGAATAATAGCAAGACAACGTTAACCAGGATAGCGTCGACCGAGACAGTGCGTATGCATATTGAGACAGTGCGTATACATATCGAGACGAGACAACGTATATATATTTGCAAAGACAACGTATAAAAATACGAGACAGTATGGAACCTACAGCAAAGTGCAGAAGATAATAATGCCAGCAGATTTTAAAAGTATTTTAATCAAAAATCGCCCTACAGTGCGGATAAATTTATTTCTAAAGACAGCGTGCGGCAAAAGTGCGGAAGACGATATTCGAAAAATCCTTCTCTGAGATTTTCGGTGACACACCTCTGTGATTTTCGATGGCACAACAAAGATCAGGATTCTTTGAGTCTTCAAAAGGCATTACAGGATGACTAACATTGTCATAATTTCGGATATCTTGGATGACTAACATTGTCACATTCTTGGGCCAATCACAACATGTGATCTCTTCTGTTGAAATCACAGCTATGATCTCGGTGGCAGTGGGATGGTACAATATCATGAAAGGGTGTTGTGCATTCTCGGTGCTATCACAGTAAAAAAAATGTAGACGCAAAGATCTAGGTGCTATGCCTTGGTGTCAACTTAATGGTCTCCATGATGGAGTAATGATTTACATTAAAGAAAATCCTTTTCATTTGAAAGCAGATCATCCAAAAGAAGAAAAGCACTAACACATCTTCTCTTAACAACCATCGAAGAAGTCAAGCTGAAGACTTTATCTTGATTGATCATGTAATTATCTTTCATTCTATAATAAAATGTGGTTAAATGACTTTGTTTTTGCAGGGAAATCTATAAGCTGGAACCCTTGCATGAGGAGGATGGACATACTTCTCGAAGAAAGCAAAGTCATGAATAGTCTATGAAGGATTGGAGACATCAAGAGAATATATGATAAGCTAAAAGAACTATTCTATGCAATAAATAAGGTTGTCACTTAGACCAGATTTACACAACATTAAGGATGAGGGATATCTTCATAAGGTCTCAACTGTGAGTTCTAGAAAAGATGATAGACAAGAAAATTACCTCATTCACCTTGTGGTCTCTATGCTAGATGGAAAAAGACAAATCTAGGGAAAAAATGTTGTAGGATAAAAGACTCAAACATTTGTTGAGGAAATAGGAGTAAGAAAGGAGGAAGCTGAAGAAAAGAATGGAGGAAGCTGAAGAAATTAAGTTCAAGAAAAATCACACAAACTTATGAATTTGGATATATGATTGGAAGCAATGTAGTATCCTGATCTAAGCATGGCAGGAACTCCGGGTGAATCTACTCCAGGAAAACCTCTTTGACAAACTTTAAGAAAGTAGTCATCAAAGAGCAAGGGTCATCATGGAAACATATTTCTAGGATGTGATAGCATATTGTTGAAGCAGGCCAAGAGAATGAAGCTCTTCATTCTTGAGAAAATGCTACAGGATGACTCAAGGGAAAAGGCTATGAGGTATGTATATATTTATAAGCTGACATTGGATGCTTTGAAGTCATGTCATGTGGTTGCAGGTGATGGACTTATGTACTTAGAAGTATGATCTATGGAGGAGTATCTCTCAATGCACGAACAGATGAAATCAACATAATATGTCCTCATGGAATATGAGGTGGTTGTATATAAACGAGAAACTAGGAAAGTTGTACGTTCCTGGGAATCAAGAATGTGCAGAAAGGAAGAGATCATGAAAAGCAACCATGTCAAGAAGCAGTTATCATTTGGAGGCCAAAAGGATGTGACTAGGAGATCTCCTGGAAAGATATGTAAACTTTGACAGAAGTTTGGTAAAGAAGAATACCCTTTGAAAAACATATCATTAGGATAAGTCTCAATCTCTATGAAGGATGTCGATGCTTACAGGAATATGTCATGGTGAAATATCATCATTGAGGTAACTTTTGTTTTAAAAGATTCATATGTAAATGTTTATCTGGATGAATTTGTGCAGGGCCGCTAATCATGAGAAAGGATGTATGATCCTGGGAGATGATTCGAAGGAAAGCAACATGGCACAATAGTGGACTAGATAAGGAAGTATGGAAAATCACTCTGATAGCTGACAAGACTAAAGATGGAAGTGATGGATGATTTGTGCCCTATGAAGCTAAAAGATGGAGATTCCTCAATATCGAAATCCATAACATCGAGGATAGGAATTCTTCATGAGCAGCTGGGTGTCTCACCATTGCTGCTGAAGGTCCCTCGTTAAGAGGGAGCCTGATGTTAAGTTTCTTAATTAGAAGAAACTTGGTAATTCTTAAGGATGAGCTTAGGTACATTCTTTGTATAAGAATGAGTACATTTCCTTGTGGAACAGGTCCTCCCTGGGAGGGAGAGATAGACACAACATTCTGGTCTTGGAAGACAGAATAGAGGATTGGGTAATCATTTGGCATTCGATACTCTTTGAGAATGTGATCGAGCATTCAAGATAAGAGTAGTTGGGGACTGATATTCTTTGAGGGCTAGCTACCCAAGAGAAGAATAGTCTAGGAAGGTCATACTTTGGGAACACTCGGGTGGAGTATGTACCTTGGAGAGACAATGACGAAGGTGTCTATAAGTCATGTGTCTCGCCAGTATTGTAGCCCATTGTCTCGTTAAGAGATGGGGCTGTTAGTCAAGGCCTTGCACTAGGACAATGCTGGTTGATATGATGCTATATAGATGCGATTACCAATCTGATTCTTCTTATGAGATTCTTTTGTTTGAAAGTAACCATGTACCAATATGAATACCTCCCTAGTTAAGAGGGAGTGTTGAAAAGTGTAACTAGGTAGGTCTTCATATTGACTATGTAACTAGTGTCATATATGAAGGATCTAGAAATTCTCCAAGATGAAGTCCAGATCCTATGGAAGAGTAGCTCTCATTTACGCTGGAAGAAATGTTATATAAAGTGTATCAAGTCGGCCTCCCTATAGCATGACAGGTCGGCCTAAAGTAAGTGAACGTTATTATATATATATATATATATTCTGCAGATTATAAGAGGAAATAGATTCAGACACCTCTGAGTTTGATAGATATATGACAGCGTAGATCACAGATACATTTGATGATCATCTATTTGAAATAGTATGCGGAGAACATAAACGAAGTAATATGTAATACATTGAAGTAGATTTCATATCACTATGAAGTAGGTTGCGAATAATATAAGTTTGAAAGAAGATTACAGATAATATAATACGAAGCAGACTCTAAATCAGTATAATACGAAGCAGACTCTAAATCAGTATACAGTGCAACATTCATGATATCTGAAGTAACACAGCAACATTATGATTTAACACCATTCAGTCAACGTAGTGACAATTTGCGAATAACCTAAAGGAGTTCAGTGCGGATTTTATAAAAATTGTTCTGCATGAAGTATTAAGAATATTGAGACTATTTGATATATGATGTGTACTAAGCCTAACTGTTCTATCACTGATGCTATTGTTTTTTATGGTTTTTTGATGTTTTAAATGTAATCATAATAATGAACGAAGAAGATAAGTAAAGAAGTAACTCAAACAGCTATCATGTATGAGAATTTTTTTTCATTAACTCTTGCCCTACCTAATTCTCAACACGAGGAAGTTGGTACTATAAAAAGTTTCCCGAAAGAGACTACTAAAAAATTAAAAGGGAATTACCTAAGTACGATGGTAAGGACCATAGGGGTGCCATTGTGTTGGTAAATAAAATGAACGCCATTTTCAGAGAAAACTCGCCAATAGGTGAACAAGAGAAGATCGTGACCACATCCAACAACCTGGAAGCTGAAGCATATGATTGGTTCCTATGTGAGGCTCCTTTGTTCATTTGGAAAATTTTCGTGGATTCCCTCCTAAAGAGGTTCCATGACGAAGAAGAAGACGACGTCTATGAAAAATTCATTCATCTCAAACAAAAAGGGTATGTAAGCGAATATACCCATGAGTGGGAAGTTTTAGTTATAAGACAAAGGGGATTCTTTGACGAAGAGCTTCTAAAAATGTATAGATGCAGGCTTAAAGAGTATATTCGAGCAGAATTAAAACTACATAAACCTAACGCCATTGAAGAATCTAGACATGCAACAATAAGTATTGAGCGAAAGTATAAGTTCCATAAAACACCATATGCTAGTAATTAAAAATCAAGCAACTACTCAAAAGGAAAGTCAAGTAAGTCTTTTGTAGAAAACATTGGTAAGTACATTCCACCTATTGTACCTTAAGAAACAATTCCTTGGCTGTGAAAGGAATTCGTGCTTAAGACATTCTTATAATTATGTCACATAAATATTGATCCATGTTTAATCACCTCCAGAGCTCAATCATTGAATCTTCAAAATCAAATGCTATAAACATCCCACAATGCTATTATCTGCTGATATAGAATGAAATGTGCAGAAGAAGAATGAAAGGAAAAAGCCCAAAACGATATGCTGTTGTACAGAATCTATCATCTCAAGCTCTAGAAGAATTAAAAGAAAATAGTTAAAATGAAGGAGCGCCTATTAAGGGTTTTAACTCTTATTTACACATGTAAAAAGAGACTTGCTGCTTCGATACTTCATTTTATTCAAGGACTGAAAATACATTATGTAAACTAGAAGACGTATCAATATCAACAAATGCTAGAAGTTTGCTTTTCATTCATTAATCACTTGAAATCTCAATACAAAGATCACTGTTTGGAGATCCCCAAAAACCGGAACCCTTACTCCTCTTCTTACCTTTGCTTTTATGTCTGCCATCTAAAGTAACTTCCTAACTGCTATGATCAGTTTTGAAACTGATTCTTGGAAGTTTTGGAATTATTTAAATTTACAAAATATTTGTTTTAATATTTTATATATATATATATATATATATATATATAAAACCAAAAAAAAGGACTTTACTCTAGCGCAAGTAAAAAGAATCAATAGTACACTTTGGGTCCCATTACATCCATACGTATTAATGACAAAGTCACCCATGGTTTTTGAAAACCAATAACTGCCTATGGGAGCACTGATAGTGGTTTCTGAGAAATGGCTAAGTGATGCCGTAATGCATCATAACCGTAGATTTTGTAAATAATGGTTTAAACCAAACCATTTTGTGGGGGCACTATAACTCATAAGATCCATTTTGTTTGTGCTGCCGCAAGACCATTGGATCTGAGCCAAATGATCCAAGTCGTCGATTTAACTTCAACATTATATGCGTTTGCTTTCTTATGCAATTGTGAGTCACTAAACAAATCCAAAACCATTTCTGAGCCATCTCCTCACTCCGCCTGTAGATCTTAGCACCTTGTCCTTTCACAGAACCACAGGGGTTCCTCGCGACCTAGTTCATTCGTTCATTATGAAAGTTCACTCACTTTTCTGAATCATACGTCAGAGCTTATCATGGATAATGATGGTGCCAAATACGCCAGCTTCATGGTAGATTTTTTATGCGAAACTATATTAGAACACTCCCTGTTAGCCCACTGTATCACCCTGAGCAGCCCTTGTTAAGCAACGTGAGCCTTCATAATAGTGTGTGCCATGCAGGTAATTGGCAATGAGAGAAACGCATCATCTATGGATAATCAAATCACTTTAACAGATGGACAACCTTCTAGTCATTTTAAATGCTCGTTGACAGGAAATGAAGAGAAAAGAAAAAACTGAGAATCAATTATGCTTCAACTCTTTCAAACAATCTCGATATACCGCACTATTCTTCAATTATTTGGGGATACTTCTTGACACAAGGTATGTTGAATTTCAGAAATTCAACGTTCGAGTTTCCATCGAAATTAGGTAATTAAGTGGCGGCTATACTATTCGAACTGTCACAAGTGAATGTGCAGCTACAGGCCTAGATGTAATGCCATGTGTTACCAAAGTTGAATTATTTAAATTCAACTGATTAACCGAAAACAATACGACAGTTGACCCTTATTTCTCCCGAGGAGCCTGTAAGAGGACTGATGTTCCCCAACTTCACCATCGATGATGCAAACTGTATGTGAAAGTATTCTTCATTTTCTGCATAAAATCTCACTAACTCAGTTGTCCTTCACTGCCCCTTGGCGAACAATTCTTTTTCTGAATTCAACAGCCCTTGACCGTTCAACAAGTGCTTGAAGTAGTAGTTGTCGAATTGGGTGGGACTCACAAAATCCAATGTGAACAAGTTATTATCTCCTTCGGATTTCGGACGCTTGGATATGAGCCGATCATAATAATACCTGTCTAGGGTTAAGTCTCTTGCTCCATTTCCGTTCTGGTTGTAAAGCCTTTGCTTGAAACTCGCGCATCGAGACTGGCCGATGGTGTGATTGCCTGAAAGGGCCACCAAGTCTATCTCATTCAGACCCTTTTTGTTAAACATGCTAATAAGAGTTTCAAGAGTTGAGTTAGGCGCTGGGATATCGTTGTTAGCCCCAGTCAAGCTTGCACTCCTTGAGTCTCTCCTCCACTTGCTTATGAATTGAATCATCTACCACACCCATTTCTTTCAATATTCTACCCATTGTTCTCTTGTCCCCATAGAATCCAACTGTGGGCATCGATAATTGACTCAAGGACTTTAAAATTGATTATGATATCAGGAAATGAATGGTTACCTACAACATTGGGTAAAATTATATTGCACAGGCCCTCTTTTGGAAGATGGACCTTGTCTACAAAACTCAATTCCTGTTTGTCAGATACAATCTTCATAATTTTAAAGAGAGGACCCTTCGAAATCTTATTTGCAACTTGATCAGCAACAGCAGTCTGACCCTTTAGTATATCAAGTTGATTATAAAGGTCTTCAGAATCTTTCAATGCTTCTGGGGATAACGGCTCACTGACATTATGTTCTTCCGGCATCTCACTTGACGCATTGAACATTTCTTCCGACTCACTTGAACATTCACTTGAGGAGGATACAGAGGGAGTGAACATTTCTTCATCTTACTGGATAACTCTAATAACTGAGAAGCATCCACTGTAAGCGAAAATAATATTTTCCTCTTTCCTTAAACAATTCATTGATGAATTCTACATGATGCTTTGTTGCAACAAAAATTAATGTCTATTGATCCGAATCAATCTGCTCTCTCACCAGATGGAGCAATACTGCGCATTTCTCTTCAGTTCGCATGGTAGAGAACTTGAGTTTGAGATCGGGGCTGATCTTAGTCTCTAAATCAAGTCGTACAACTTGAGGATCCCGAAGCCCTGCCTTTGCAAATTCAGCGAGCAATCGAGGTAGAATTACACTAAAAAGCAAAGTCTTTCAGTTAACACTCAACTGGGCAAGTATTTTTCGCAATTGGTCTTGGAAAAATGATGCATGGAATGGCCAGGAGTTGCAATAATAACATATGGACTTTTAGCTAGTCGAATTAGGCTACAACACCACCCTCGTTGCACGAAGGAGGTAAAAAACAATCAAATTTCAAAAATAAAAGAGATGATGCTGGACATGCGGAGATAAATATTCTCCAAGACACAGATGAACTACACAAAAAATTTGCAACTGTGAAGCAGGAAAAGAAGAGGAATCTTCAATTGGTAACTCCGAAGAAGAAACCAATGAAGAAAATGAGACTCCTAATCTAGATCCAGAAGAAGAAAATATGCCAAGATTTTCTCTGGAAACTATCATATGAATAACTTAGCCATAAACATTAAATATTAAAGGACATATTAAGAACAAAACATTGTCATTTTAATAAATTCAAGAAGTACATACAATATTATAAATTTCAATGTCGCAAAAAGGCTAAACATTTTTTTCCTATCCCGTATAATATTTAAAAGTTATGGTGGCACATGGGGAAATAATAGATGGAGTAGGGAAGTGCCATAAAGTCAAAATGATACTAAACGAATATGAAATTGAGTCAAGTTTTATACAGTTCCCTTAGGAGGTTTAGATGTCTTCTTAGGAGTGCAATGGTTACAAACACTAGGGATGTACTCTGAAAATCACCAAAAACATTTCATTAAGTTCAAAATGGATGGAAGAAAGTACAAGTTGTTTGGATTCCAAGCCCCTCCTACCCAAATCATTTATGCTGAGAAAATGAAGAATCTTATTCGCAAGGGAGCACTAGTATTCGTTGCACAATGCTAACAGTGAGAATTGTTATCTATGGAAGGGATGCACCAACAATCGGAAGTTACATCCCTAATCCAGAAATATGATAAGGTATTTTAGGAATTTCCAATGAAATTACCTCCTAAAAGAAAAATCGAACATATCATTGAAGTTAAACCAGATTCGACACTTGTAAATTCCAAGCTATATCACTATCCCAACCATCATAAAACAAAGATAGAAATACTAATACAAGATTTGCTAAAATGTGGAGTCATTAAGAAAAGAAGAAGTCCACATGTTGCACTAGTAGTGTTAGTGAGGAAGAAGGATGGATCCTTTCGGTTGTGTATAGTTTATCGAGGATTAAACAAAATCACTATTAAAAACAAATTTTCCTTTCCATTTATTGATGATATGCTAGACGAACTCCATGGCGTAGAATATTTTTCAAAATTAGATTTTTGGTCAGGCTACTATAAAATTCGAGTAAGATTAGAAGACGTTGAGAAGACTGCATTCAAAACTCATGAAGGGCATTACGAGTTTAAGGTAATGCCATTTGGTTTAACAAATGCACCAACCACCTTCCAGGAAACCATGAACGAACTCTTCCACCCATACTTTTGAAAATTCATATTGGTCTTATTTGATTATATCCTCGTCTATAGCAAAATGTGGAAGGAGCACATCAAGCAACTAGAAGAAGTACTTTTCGTATTGGAGAAGGATCAATTTTATGCAAAAGTTTAAAAATGTATCTTTGGGAAGAAGGAAGTTGAATACCTAGGACACGTCATATCCAAAGAAGAAGCCAAAGTGGATCCCAGCAAAATTTAAGCGATTAAGGAATGGCCAAAACTGAGAGGATTTCTAGGTTTAAATGGATATTATAGAAGTTTCATAAGGAACTATGCACATTTGATTGCACCAATGACAAACTTGTTAAAAATTAATGCTTTCCAATGGACTAAACTGTCAAACCAGGAGGTAACTCCTCAAATCAGAATGTGTATTAGCTGAAGAATGTACATGCTTTTATAGATGGGAGGTGAGGCTATTGGGATTCATCTCCCAATGACTCTTGGCCTTCCTTATTTCCTAATTTAAATAATATACAAAAATACATATGCACACCCATCCATAGGATTAGGTGTCAACATTGCACACACAAAGTTTGCAAACTTGTAAAATCATTGTATGGCCTCAAGCAAGCACCATGAGCTCAGAGTGGACTTTCCATCCACTCTGAGCTGCTAAGGCAAAGAGAGTCCGGATGGTGGTCCATTTTGCTGTGGGAGCAAAAGTTTCTTCATAATCGACTCCTTCTTTCTGTGCAAAACCTTTTGCCACAAGCCTGGCCTTGTGCTTGTCAAGTGAGCCATCTGCTTTATACTTGTTCTTGTAGACCCATTTACAGCCAATTGGTTTTGTTCCCAAAGGCGGATCAACCAGCTTCCAAGTGCCATTCTTTATCAAGGCATCATACTCCTTTTGCATCGCTTCTTTCCATTCATCATGAGAAGCGGCTTCTTTGAAGGAAGTTGGTTCATGATCTATAGACAAACTCAATTCATAGTTATAAGCAATATCCATATCAACAGGAGAATCAGAATTATCTACATCACCTTCGATTTCTTGAGTGGAACTTCTTGTTCCTGTTTTTCCAACCTCATCAGGATGAACATCCTCCAGTGTCTTTGTCAGCCATTTGGGAGGACCTTTTTGAGATGGCCCAGGCTGGTCACTTGACTGAGTTGGGATTGATTCAAGATTCAATCTCCCAATTCTGTCAATCACATCATCCAATGTGTCATCCGTGGTTCTTTCTTCATGTGGGGGAGAGAGTGCTTCAGGATATGATTCCACAGTTTGATTCAATATCGGAATCCCCCCTTCAAGGTGTGGAATCACATTATCAAAATCTTGGAAAGACTTTGCATGTGTGAATCTATCCAGGCGATCAAGTTGCCGCTCAACAACCTTGTCACTCTTGGAAGATTCAAGAAATATGACATCTCTTGCTATCACAAATTTCTTATTTGCTTCATCATAGAGACGATATCCTTTGGAGGTATTGGAGTACCCCAAGAAGATACATTTTCTGTTTCTAGCACCAAGTTTGTTCCTTTGACCCTTGGGTATCAAGGCATAACAGGTGGACCCAAAGACCCTGAAATGCTTTACCGAAGGAATGTGGCCATGCCACATTTCAAAAGGAGTTTTATTTCTAATTGAACTTGAAGGACACCTATTCTTTATGTAAACAGCACATAGAACTACATCAACCCAAAACATCAATTTTACATTCTTGAAAAATAACATGGAGCGGACCATATTTAAAATAGTTCTGTTCATTCTTTCAGCTACACCATTCTGTTGTGGATTATATGGCACAGTTGTTTGATGTTTGATTCCATGTTGACAAAGATAATTTTCAAATTCGCTTGAAGTGTATTCTTTTCCATTATAAGTACGTAGAGAGCCAATATGTGTTTGTGCATCATTTTCAATCCATGCATGAAAATTCTTGAAAGTTTGAAAAGCATCAGACTTATTCTTCAGTAAGTAAATCCAACACATTCTCGTGTAGTCATCAATAACAAATGTCATCATGTATTTGTTTCCCATTTATGTATGATAGGCATAGGGCCACATAATCTGAATGAACAAGCTCAAGTTTTCTATGTGCTCTGGAGTGTGAATCATGAAATGGTTGTTTCCTATGCTTTCCTAGAATACAAGCATCACATTCCTTAGGTTTTCTAGGAATTGTAGGCAGTCCATTAACACCATTTTTCTTCAAAAAACGAAGGCTTTCATAGTTTAAGCGTCCAAATCTAGCATGCCATAAAAGACTTGATGGGAATGTACCTTCATCATGATGTGAACTGAATGCAAAGTTTTGAGCATGAGCAGATGAACTTTTTAGCTTCAAGAGTCTCCCTTCTTCTATTCCCTCCATGACAAGTGAGTGTTTTGATGCTTTTCGACCTCTACCTTGCCATCAAACAAGTGAACTGAGTGTCCTTGCTGCCGGATTTCGATCAGGGACAGCAAGTTTCTCTTCAACTCCGGGAGGTATAGAACTTCTTCAACTCCGGGAGGTATAGAACCTCATGTAGGATATGATCAGGAAGACCAGGCAGTTTAAGCCTGACTGTGCCAAGCCCTGATGGCTTGATTTTGGATTTATCTGCGAAATATACTGCTCCATCAACTTTGTCAGTGAATTCTTCAAAAAAATCTTTTCTAAATGTCATGTGACATGTTGCTCTTGAATCTAGCAACCAATCATCTCTCCATGAAGTAAATGAAACATCAAATAGGTTTTCAGTTACTCCATTGTTACAATGTGCTAGAACAGAATGAGCTGATTCAGTTGGTTTACCTTTGTCTTTGTCATCAGTTTTACCTCTGTCTTGATTTGTTTGCTGCTGAGCTTTAGATTGTCTGCCCCCCTTTTCTCTGAAGTTTCTTCTTCGTCTTCTGTCTTCTCTTCCTCTGGATGGACCTGGAGCATGTCTCTTTTCTCTCTGTGCCAAGTAGGCAACCTCTTTAGAAGATGAAGGGACTGTCATCTTCTTTTGAAGGAGGAGAGAAAAAAACTCTGCTGGAAAATTTCTCTTGAAGGAGAGAAAACAAAAAAATCTTTGCTGGAAAATGTACTGAAAAAAATCTTTGCTGAAAATATGCTGAATTTTAAAAGGACAGAAATACTTTGCTAAAAAAGTTGATTCTACAAACACAAGCTGTTTGCTAAAAAACTGAATTCTGCACAAAAAAAATGTATTTCTTTTTTTTGTTTGGGGAAAAAAAAAATTGTGAAATGGTAGGGAGGTCAATATGGAATGTTGTGAATGGGATGGTATTATGAAATGGAAGTGATATTAAATATGACAGTGGGAGGGCGTATGGGTATTAGAGGAGGGGCTGTATTAAATGATGGGAGGGGCGCATACCATATATTAAATGATGGGAAGGGCTGTATTATATGATGGGAGGGGTGCATACCATGACAACACATACCATGATAACAATGAAACACATCGTTTAAATATAATGACAGCGTTGTAATATATGAACAACGTTATATATATATATCGACAGAGTTGGATATGCAACGTGGAGGAGGTCCGACAGGCCACGGAGGGCGTTGTGGTATAATGAATATGGGAGGGGGCGATATATATGAAATAGCAATTGTGGAAGGGTCATAATGTATTAACAACCAATGGACAACGTTTTATATATATGCGTTGGATTATAAACCGGACAGGTGTTGTAATATAAAACCGGTGTTTAAATATAATTCGTGGGCATTGAAATGTATGACAGGGTGGTATTGTGATACAACGCTGGAGTGTATTACCGCCACGGTGAGGGCGTAATGACAGAGTGGTATTGCAAATGTCGACAATGCATAATAGACAGGCGGACAGACCATGGAAGTTCAAACCAGCGTATTAAACCAGCGTATTAACTGAGACAATGCATTAACAATACGAATGACAACGTTGTGTTATTTAAATATGCCACGGTGTAGTTTAGAGGTAGCGTTGTTATAGATTGGAGGCAGTGGTGTTATGTGGACAAATGTAAGGGCGTATATGTAAACGGTATTAACATATTTGAAAGGGCGTAATGAATATACAATAATGAGCGGTATATGACGGAGTATAAGGAGTGCATAAGAAGTGTAGAGCGGTGGTGTGGAGGGTGTTAACTGGTGGAGGGAGCAGAGAATTTATGTGATAACGCAGAGATATAGTATTGAATGGAGGGCGGTGTGTATATATTGACAGGCAGCACTGGTGAATGTTAAGGAGGGAGCGAGTGAGGGGAGGGATGTGCGTGCGGCCAGAGGGAGAATATAACAGTGCGTTGGGTAGGGAATAGGGAATAGGGAATGGAACAGTGTGTTGGGTAGGGAATAGGGAATAGGGAATGGAACAGTGAGGGAGAGGGAGGTGAGTCGATGAGAGTGGAGAATGGAGGAGGCCCAAAGGGCTGTTATAAAAAAAAAATTTGAAATTGAATCTGCAGAATGACAGAGTTGCAGGACTGCTGGAATTGCAGAATGGCAGAGCCTGCAATTTTCAGAATGGCAGAGCCTGCAATTTGCAGAATGACAGAGCCTGCAGTCTTTAGGAGCTGCAGGAGCTGGAGCTGCAAATGTCAGTGCTAAATAGGAAAAAAAATGCAGAATAACAGTCTAGCAATTAAGAGCAGCAGAAAACTTATTAATAAAATTGACTAAGCAAAGGATAGGGAGTTACACCACAGGGCAGAAATGCCAATAGTGGGGCTGGCTCTGATACCATGTCAAACCAGGAGGTAACTCCTCAAATCAGAATGTATATTAGCTGAAGAATGTACATGATTTTATAGATGGGAGGTGAGGCTATTGGGATTCATCTCCCAATGACTCTTGGCCTTCCTTATTTCCTAATATTAAATAATATACAAAAATACATATGCACACCCATCCATAGGATTAGGTGTCAACAGAACTTGATCCAGATCCTAACCAATGCAAATACCTAAACAGATCTATTAACCATCAATAATTATTCATAGTCATATCAAATAACCTTGCGCTATCATCAATAAGTAAGACATATAATGAAATATTAACAGATCATAAATAGCAAATAGTTCATATGCATAACAAAGTAACTTTCCAAAAAATGTCCTTTCTATTCGCTTCAGATATATCAATAAATGCATCAATTTTTCCTTACAAATCCCTTACAAAACCATTCCGCGCACACATCTAGCAGATTCTGCACATAACCAGGGCTAGGTATATGTGCACACAACTAGTAGGAGCCTCTTAACCCAACCCAACAACCCTTATAGACACATAAAATTATCAGAACATTAATATCATGAACTTACTTCGAACTACTTAGCTTAGACACTATCTACCTATTTATATATGCCTAGGGCACATATACTATCATCTTAAACCATGTTCTGAGGCCTAGAGTTTACCCTTAAACCCATTTACATCAAAATTTGGGACTTTGACTCCATTTTCATAGCACGCACACATAAAATTATATAAAAATACAACGGAAATTGTTCCTGAAGGGACCCTGTGCCAACACTCCATCCCATTGAAAAGGGACTCTTCAAAGGGTTGGATATATGCACAGAATATCATATTTAAAAATAAAATTTAGTATGAATCCTTCAACCAAATATTTCCAGTTGGCAATTCTATTTTTCATTTCTGTCTCCAGGTACCAATTCATACAAATTGTTTCTACTGTGTGGATAAAACCATGTACCTACCCCTTTTTTGGAACTCCTTTCCAAGCTAAAGTGCAACGATGAATATGTGCCCGAGGTTCAACCTTACCACCACATTTTAATTCGAATTCTATATCTACTAGCCCAAATCTGACCCACATCAGTCTTGGATACTCTTCCCAACTTCCTATATTCTTCTTATAATTGCCCCACCATATATTAGGTCTAGATCTTACGGCTACATCTAAAGCTTGCAACCTCTATTCTTCAAGTAATTTTATTTCATATTCATCAAGAAAAAGGCTTACATCTCCTATTCTATCATAATAAGGTAGACTACATACCTTCAAAGTTATGTGGCAAAGTGATCTTGTGATTGTGGCACATCGCCTTGTAGATACTTAATGTAACATGTTCTCCCAATTTTCCAGTTCTTCATCAAAATATGAAGTACATGAATTTTCGTTTTCCTATATTAGTTTAGCTTCCATAGTGGGGTTAATCCAATATTCCTCCTTATTTTTTATTTGATAAATTTTTTCGACATCTGCATCGTAGTGTTCATCCCGAACAAGATCTGTATAACGCACTCCTTCTAATCCATCTAAAGGAACGATGACCCTCATATTGTATTTTTCTAACACCATTTGTCTCTTCCTAAAATTGATTATTGGCACAGTATCGAAAGCACAATACAATCAAAGAAACACTGGATAGAGGTTGCTATCATCATCAATTTCAATCACTTCGAAGTCTTCAATGACACACACTCCTTCAATATCTACTGCAATGCTAGGTAATATTCCCATAGGGAGGATATTTTCTTGGTTGGCCATCCTCAACTAGATCAATGACCATTCCAACTTTGGTCTTCCCATTAATTCCAAAGTCTACTTAGGCAAAACATTGGCATTGGATCCTAAATCTAGGATTACCTGATCCTTATCATATTCTCTGATCTATGCAGTTAGTCTCATTTCCTTCCTTATTATATTCTTATGTCGATGTAAATTTTTTATCATGCATTGATCACTTTGTGGCACTTATTTATCAGCACAGGATTTCGGCAACTCCTAAATTCCTTCAACAACATTTTGATTCCTCAACAAATTCATGAAATTCTGTAAAAATGACCTCAAGATACTTGGACCGAATTCTTTTGTCCAAGTAATTATTTTAGTTTCATCCTTATCTGGTATTAACTTTGGCATCATTTTTGCTTTAGATGTTGAATCACCAGGATCCATGAAGCTTTTCTTCTCCTCCATGAATGCTTATTTTTTCTTATGAATACTGAACCCGGGGGATTTTTTATGGTATTTCTTACCCATGTATCCTTTTTTTTCTTCTTACCTTATGCTTTATCATCTCCCACCACAATTCCACTCCTTTTAATGATGTTGAGGCTTGATTCATCTTCCCTTGGTTCAATGGTCATCATTTATATATTTTGTGTGGGTTGTTGGTTCCTTTTCTCCCGCATCTTCAATGTAAGTACCGAACATTATTCTATCACATGATCAAAATAATTGCATCACTTACATGTTGTAGTAGGATTTTGACACTCTCTTGTGTAGTGTATGTCTGTAGTTGTAACGTATCATCTGGTCGCATCCTCGACCAAGTCCTCCTTTTCCTTGGACACCTCCTCAACCAGGATGTTTTCCTTGATCCTCATGTGCATATTCTTCAAATGCATTTTATAAGCATCAACTATGTGTTCCATCAGCAAGTCATAAACTCGACAATTTCTCTCATCATGTCCTACATATTTACAAAAGTTGCAAAACAACTTCCTGAGGGTCTGCACATTCTTCTGTAATAAATAAAAAATATTTGGAGGATGTTGGTCGGTGGTTCTGCATATCTCACACCACAAGTTTGATCCTAGTTTTAATGGATTATATGCTCCACTTTCCAAGTAATCTATGAACATATGACATTTTTACTTATAATGACCCTCTTATTTTCACTTTATAGACCAAAATTCCTTTCTAACATCCTTTCCCTTCTTGAGATATTGCAAATATAAGGTCAAATTTTCTACCTGACTCTAAATCTGTTGTACTCCTACATGAGTATCTCCTACTGGCGAAGCTTCCAACTTCATTGCAATGTGAAGAGCTTCAAATTGAGTTGCTATTTTCTATTGTGTCAAGGGTAACCCGATATGTGGTAACAGTGGAACTATAAACCATTCCTTATGTTTCTCTTCAGTATGTTTGTTGTCGAGGTAAATCCCCTTTGCGGACAGAGGCGATCCCTACTAGCCCAGATCGGGTCTAGCAACAATCGTATCACGCTAAGGTGCAAGTTCCTAATTGCAGTAAACCAAATGGCGAAGAAGGCTTACCTTGAATCCAACGCTGTTATTTGTAGAGAAGATGGCGCTCCTGTTTCCTTGCTCGAGCAGATCACAATCCTCTCGCTTGCCGCAATCGAACACCTGCACACATAAGAAACACAACAAACACAAGCGTAAAATCAAATATATGCAATTATGTATCAGTCAGAGAAGACAAAAATCATGATCATAATGAAAAATATGAGTGGAATCATAACCAAAGTCGCTTATCATTAATTCATACAAAGGAAAATACAACCTGGCTCTGACACTGAACCTTCCTTCGGTGGGTCGTCAGTGGAATATGTCTTGGTAAAGCTTGTTGGGAATGGGGACAAGACTCTCTCTTCGATCGTCAATATCCTTGCTATTGATTTGGCTCTATGAGGACTATTGCAGCATTCTTTAGGCTATGAAGGCTCTTGGAGACTCAGCCATTCATCCCTTCATCTATTCAGCCCCTTCATCAATGGATGAAGGCTATATTTATAGAGGAGAGGAGGAGGTTGGGATCCCTAAAATAGTGGAAGAGAAGCCTTATCCCTTGGGAGGTTCCCCATAAGGTGGAAACAAGAGGCCAAAGGAGGAAGGCCGTGGTTATTCAGTCAAAACCACTCCTTATGACTCACCCACGAAGTTGTTGTAATCGAAACTTCGCCTCTTTTTTTAAAAAACTATCAATAAGAAGATTGACCCGGGTGCTCAACTGGGACAGAGCGCCAATTGGCATGGGCTTAGTGTTAATTTTCCTCATTGGCACGAGGACATAATGGGCTACCAGCGCCAAGGCAAAAACAGGTGTTTTTAGGGGTCTGCTCAGGAAATGATCAACAGAAGGAATGTTTTCCTCATGGCAAGGGATGCAATGATGGTATTTGCAAGGCATGACACTGATTATAGGTCACAGAAATGACCCTCCAATGGGTGAGATGGGGATTGCAGGGATGGTGACAAATTACTGTGTAACAGATGCCCCCTAAAGCATGAGGCCCGAAAGAGAGAGAGGGGTGAAATGCTTTACGAGAACATGTCCAACTGAAAACACGGCTGTCGGAAAACCTGCGTAGACAAGTACAACTGATATCTCAAATACATGATATATATGTGGTATGGGCACAGCCATCCATAATGGAGTATACAATAATCAAGATCCAAGGTATGGACACAACCATCCAGTAAGGATTGATAAATAGACTCAGGCATGGTCACAGCCATCCAATCAATGAGTCATGTAACCAATCATAATAATCCACAAAATCCATAGCCTAGATTCCAACAGAAAAAATCTAGGGTCTTGCACTCCATCTCAACCCGAACAGAGTACAAGTTCAAGCATGTGAATATGTGAGCTGAAGTCGAACATGCAAGAACATCTTCTGATTACCAGCCAATGATGAAAGCTGTTAACAGATGCGAGAGATACCACCAATAGTGACAATGGACCTCAAGGTACTATAGGTACAATCTACGGCATGCGAATCAGTGAGCTGGCGTCGAACACCCATAGAATCACTCGATCATAGGCTAATGATGAAAACCTCACGTCGAATGTGAAGAACCTTCCATTGAGGCATGCAGGCTCCAAGCTACCAGAAGGGAGTCTCTAGATTAACTTCCAGGATAATGAGCTGAAGTCGACAGGAAGTGATCTTGATCGAAGGTGGGCCATAATGTTTCCCACATCATCGACGTGAGACAGAGGAAAATAATGTTTGTGAATCAGGATCAGATGAGAATCAGAGGAAGGTTGAGACTTTGCAGAGGTCAACTTCTCTTGAACATATCGGCGGCATGACAGTGGATTTGGCAGTATTTGACATCAACAGATCAGGGGTCATGATGTTGAGGCAAAGAGAAGATGAGAGGTCAAAAGGGATCACCCAAACCCATGGAGGCAAGTGGAAAATGAGATGAGATGTCCCCAACCCGACACGAATGCAGACAAGTGCCATGTTCAAGAGTGACATACTGCTGACACGACAATGATTCTGGTTCCATTTTTCCCCACCATTTATGGTGAGTACCTCTTTATTTTTACACAAGCTTAAAGAGGATACCATATTCTTGTCATATAAGTCTGTCCTTCGGACGAATCCATCCTAGTACATTTAACGAGCCCTAGGAAGCAGAAACTCGAATATCGTCATCACGACTGAATCCAATATCATCAGGGTTTGACGAGTTTGACAAAGGAAGAACTTGACATATTTTCATGTTTAGAGAGTTTGAAAAGACAGAAGAAAATTAAACTCCAATGGTCCCTTTTTGTAAATAGTTCCTCGGACCCGAAAAGGTAGAAAACTATGTCTGAGAAAACCTCCTAGTCGCGATAGGCTAGGGTATTCCTTTTTTGTAAATAATCTATCGCAGCCCAAAAAGGGGGTAAACGTATACTGGGTAGAGGTTGTTTGGTAACCACTTTAGTGAGATCAAAACGACAAGCGACTCGGAAATCTTTTCATGTTTAGGGAGTCAGAAAAAGAGCTGAAAGCTGACTCCTCCTAGAGGAAAAAGTGTTATAAAGGGTAGCAACTGGTTCCGGTAATGGTGGAACTGCTCAAAAAAAGTAAAGGTTAATAGGTTGGCTAACAAGACCACTCAACGTAGTGGTTCCTTAGGAATGGGTAAAACAACCAAGTGAAGGCATATGATCGGCCAAGCAGATACTGACGATGGAGTGAAAAAACCAAGGCTCATCTGGCAAAAACAGGCTGATAAAATGGTGATCACAAGAGGTAAAATGGGAAAGGTTTCATTTTTACACAAGCTTGAAATCAAGAAACTCTGCTTGAATTTTGTTTCATTTTTACACAAGCTTGAAACAAAGATAAACTATGCTTGAAACCGGTTTCATTCTTTCACAAGCTTGAAACGGAAACAAACTATGCTTGAAAAAGTAAGCATGCCCCCCAACATGGTGACTCAATTCGAGGTGCATGCCCCCCAAGCTTCAGTCCATATGAAAGGCAGATGGAGTGAAGGTTCAAATCACGAGATCAAGAGAAATACTCAACTAGGATTTTACGAGAACTTATCAAAGACTCGAATTGAATAGGAAAGTGTTTCATTATTTTAATGAGATTGACACATTAAAAGAACTATCCTCAAGACACCTTGTTTCATGGTTTAAGGAGCTTGGCACAAGACAAGTAACTCTGCTCTGACAACCTTGTTTCATGGTTTAAGGAGCTTGGCACAAGACAAGGAACTCTGGTCCCCAACCTTGTTTCATTTTTTAAGGAGATTGACACAAGACAACGAACTCTGCTCCGCAACCTTGTTTCATTTTTTAAGGAGCTTGACACAAGACAAGGAACTCTACTCCGATGGTATTGTTTCATGTTTTAAGGAGTTTGACACAAGAAAACGAACTGTGCTCCGACAAGCTTGTTTCATTTTTTAAGGAGCTTGACATAAGAAAACTAACTCTGCTCTGAAAAGCTTGTTTCATTTTTTAAGGAGCTTGACACAAGAAAACGAAATGTGCTCCGAACAAGTTTTTTCATTTTTTAAGGAGCTTGACACAAGAAAAAAACTCAGCTCTGACAACCTCATCATAATGGACAAGAAGTCATCACTTCCAAGAGTTCCATTCCTGATGGAAGGAAAACATCTTGGATGTTAGGACCCAATGCCCCCAGCACCTGATGCACAATGGCACTATCACTGGTACAGGCACAGGGTAAGTAGCCACATAGTTGACCTGTGGTGGGGCAGATACAACGGGTGGATAAAAAACAGGAAGGGATGATGGAAGGCCAGCTGCCATATCAGGACCAAAGAATGAAATCTGATCAATGATCACGATCTGTCCTTCATGTGGAAAACAGACCACACGAAAAAGGGAGGAGAAAAGCTCTCCCATGGCATAGGTGTAATCGTGCCCCAAGAGAAAATTTAAATCCAAAGGGCCTAGAACAACCATCACGTCCATATGGACAGTTTTACCTCCCAAAGTAATAGGTAACCTTGGAAGGACCCCTAACGTTTGACTAGTTCTTCTGTTAAACGTCAACAAATTCTGCGTAACAGGCACAAGCGACGGCAAACTGAATTCTTGCCAAGTAGTTGAGGATAGAAAACTAACAGATGCGCCTTCATCTATAATGGTGCTGGATATGACCAGACCAAAAGCCTGTACTGTTATCTCAAAAGGCATATAAGACGGAAGGCGGTATCCTGCAAATCGACTCCAATCAAAGGAAGAAACCAAAATACTTGGAGGGGCTAACATCAAACCTAGATGGTCTTCCCCTGGTGTTACGATCGAAGAAGGAGCATCCTCCACAACCTTCATCTCGAAGGCGGGAGGGGTATCCTCTGGGACCTCTATCATGGGAGTTTGGGGAGCAGCTTCTTGAGGTACGGGGATAGGAGAATATTTCTCTAAATCCGAGTAATTTGAAGAAACAAGAAGAACCTGAGGGATGTGGGATCCACTCTCAATGGAAAAGACCTGGTGCACCATAGACAGGCCAAGTTCAATCTCTCCCTCGACCAATGGTTGGTCGGGAATGGATTTGTGAATTTGAATTTCCGAGGGAGCGGGATCGACCAAGGATGACTCTTGACCAATCATAGGATCAGCTGGTGGAGGACTCAAAGAAAGCTGATTATAACCAGCTGGAAGACGTGGTGTATAACCGGCTAAATTGTCCAAAACTCATTTGGCTTCATCCATATATAGACAAAGGTGAATGGCATGGTGTCCTTCACACAACTTACAGGGATTGGTAATCTTACCTTGCTTCTTAGGAGCCTTACCAGCAGCAGCTGAAGACGTGCCCCCAACCTGACTCTCGAAAGCCTAAGGAAATGGAAGATGACCGTTGGACCATACTTCGAGTACCTTGCGAATGCCAGGGCAGTCTCGAAGAAGATGGTATCCCATGCACAACATGCAAGGGAACTTGACTTTCCACAGAGGGTTGGGAGGTTTATCGATAGAAGGCTCCTTCTTCTTTGTCTTCTTCTTCTTCTTCTTAGCCACCTGGTTAATCAAATCTAGACTTTCACTAGGTGAAGTAGAAGAGGAGGATGCAGAAATAGGCGAAGAAGGGGAGAGGTCCACCTTGGAATCAACATGACGTTGTTCAGGCAGAGGAACTGATTGAACAGTAGCCGGGACATTTGGGACCACAAAGGTTGAGAACAACCAAACAGGAAACCCAACAGTTAACCCAAGAAGGGACAACGTTGCCATATAAGGAGCACCAACATTCCCAAAAGGAGGAAAAAGGCCCGGATTCCCATCGAAGGGGATTCCTTGGTTGGTGTATTCTAGAAAATTTGCCATCAGAAATTATCTTCAAAACAACACCCTAAGGAAACTAACTCTAACCAGGAATATTTCGTGGGCAGTTAATTTTTAAAACATTGAAAAAAAACTCTACCGTTTCATCATTTAAGAGTCGAGAAACAGGAAAAAGGTGACTCTATCACTTTCATATTGGAAACAAGCATGAAAGGACAAGTGCTTGATGACCTTTTCAAATTTAAAGAGTCAAAAAAGATCGAAATGACTACTCAGGAATTTTAGGCAAAGGGTGTACCAAATAACCGTGAACTGCAATATACACCTTGGTTTCAAAATGAAAGAGAAATCAATCAAGGACTTAACGTACGTGCAGGCAATCTCCCTGAATGTTGTGTCCGGTGTATCACGGGTATAGGGAGGTAGACTCAGCTTCCTATGGATGAAGGATAGAAACCTAGTGGGGTCTCCCTTTATATACACGATGGTATAGGGAGCACAAGTCCATACTAGTGTTGTCTAAAGCGAAAAGGCGAACGACAGCTACTAGGTTTAACGACGCCAGAACACGTCTTTAGCCTAGACCTGTAAATATTTCGTTAATGTTTCAATGCTTCCTTAGGTTAGTTCAATAAATTTTAATGTTTATCTTCAATTATGTTTCGGTTTCAAGGCCCTACCGAATGTCATATGACAATCTCCTATATGTAGCTATATGAGAAAAGAAATCTTTTCAATTCGATGAATGCTATCTCGTTAAGGGAAGAGCTTCAAACAATGATGCAACAAATAGAAATACTGAAAATGAAACATTTTCCAAACTAGATGACTTTCACTATCCAAAATTAATTCCAAACATTCAATGATGCGAATAATGCAATGTAATCTATGAAAAATCCTCTTTTTCGAAAACTATGCAATTGTAATCTATGCACAATTTCCTTTTTCTTTTCAAATGATAATAATGCACTAAAAGAGAATTTTAGCTTTCAATCATTAAACAATGTGATCCAAGTCCAATGATTAATCTCAAAAAATACATTTTGATGAAACGTGATCTAACACATCTTAACAGAAGCAAACTTTGAGATGATAACTAAATAAACGCAAATCTTGTAGATGAAGGATGAATGCAAAAGAGATGTAAAAAAACACTAAGAATGCAATCATTGTTTCAAACACTTTGTCATGAAATTATCAAAAGGTGACAAAACACAAAGAGGACTTCGAAAGCATGAGATCAAAACAAGGCATTCATTCCCTTTTACATCAAACAATCATGGAGAGAAGACATTTTAATCAATGAGAAATGTAATCTATGCTCATACAGTGAAAAGGATGGAAGGGAAAGACACACTGGTGAAGGATTTAGGGAAAAAATCTCAATTTTCACACACCCTGAAATTGGCATGACTTTATCATTGAAAACTAGTGCCAACTGGCGCGACTTGCTCACTGAAAACTAGCGCCAATGGAAAATTGGCGCGGGTTGCTAATTGACAACAAGCGCCAATGCCTGAAAATGAAAAAACAAAGAATTTCTCCCAACCAAGATCAGACTGACCACTTCAAGCAGAATCTAAAACAAACCCAGAAGCAAAGTAATGACCAAAAGAAACTTCCGAACAAGGGTAAACCCTAGCACCTACAAGAGATGGCGTGACTGTTTGGCTGTAATCCGCGCCAGACAGGGGATGGCGCGAGTGATGAACTAGCAACCTATGCCAATTGGCGCGACTATCAGGCTGGAAACTACGCCAATCAAGCCAACCATGAAAAGATGAAAATTCGGAAAAGAAGAGGTCAGATCTGATCCTTTGGGGGCTAAACAAAGGTTTTACACTAGAAAAGAGCCAGCTAAAAGAGCTTAACAAGCAAGAAAAGTTAAGAATCAACTGAAAATTCAAGACAATACTCCAAATAACCGTCTCCCATCGGAGTCACCAATTTGTTGTCGAGGTAAATCCCCTCTGCGGACAGAGGCGATCCCTACTAGCCCAGATCGGGTCTAGCAACAATCGTATCACGCTAAGGTGCAAGTTCCTAACTGCAGTAAACTAAATGGTGAAGAAGGCTTACCTTGAATCCAACGCTGTTGTTTGTAGAGAAGATGGCACTCCCATTTCCTTGCTCCAGCAGATCACAGTCCTCTCACTTTCTACAATCGAACACCTGGACACACAAGAAAAACGAAAAACACAATCGTAAAATCCAATATATGAAATTATGTATCAGTCAGAGAGGACACAAATCATGATCATAATGAACAATATGAGTGGAACCATAACCAAAGTCGCTTATCATTAATTCATACAAAGGAAAATACAACCTAGCTCTAACATTGAACCTTCCTTCGGCAGGTCGTCAGCAGAATATGTATCGGTAAAGCTTGTCGGGAATGGGGACAAGCCTCTCTCTTCGATCGTCAATCTCCTTGCTATTGATTTGGCTTTATGAGGACTATTTTAGCATTCTTTAGGCTATGAAGGCTCTTGGAGACTCAACCATTCAGCCCTTCAACTATTCAGCCCCTTCATCAATGGATGAAGGCTATATTTATAGAGGAGAGGAGGAGGTTGGGATCCCTACAATAGTGGAATGGAAGCCTTATCCCTTGGGAGGTTCCCCATAAGGTGGAAACAAGAGGTCAAAGGAGGAAGGCCATGGTTATTCAGTCGAAACCACTCCTTATGACTCACCCACGAAGTTGTTGTAATCCAAACTTCGCCTCTTTTTAAAAAAAAATTTCCATAAGCAGATTGGCGCAGGTGCTCAACTGGGACAGAGTGCCAATTTGTGGGGGCTCAGTGTTAATTTTCCTCATTGGCGCAAGGACATAATGGGCTACCAACGCCAAGGAAAAAATAGGTGTTTTTAGGGGTCTGCTCAGGAAATGATCAACAGAAGGAATGTTGTCCTCATGGAAAGGGATACAATGATGGTATTTGCAAGGCATGACACTAATTATTGGTCACAGAAACGACCCTCCAATGGGCGAGATGGGGATTGCAGGGACGGTGAAAAATTACCGTGTAACAATGTTAAAGCTCACTTGTCCCATTAACACCTTGAATCTTTAATCGAAATCCCATACTGGTTCATTTGTCAATTTTTTTATTTCCTTCAACTTAGTAATGCACTGTAACTCATACTTTGTCTTCTTGAATTCTGATGCCATCGATTTCTTAACATAATCCAATGAAGTGGCTTGATTATTCGTACAATAATTCATATACTAGGTGTTGTGGAGGTAAATCCCCTCTGCAGATAGAGGCGTTCCCTACTAGCCCAGACCGGGTCTAGGAACAATCATTCACGCTATAGTGCAGGTTCCTAATTGCAAATAAACCAACTAGTGATGAAGGCTTGCCTGGAATCCAATGTTGTTGCTTGTAGAAGAGGTAGCACTCCCGTTTCTTAGCCCTAGCAGATCACGATCCTCACGATCTCCGTGATGGACACCTGCACATGCGAGAAACAAAACAAACACAAGCGTAAAATCCAGTAGATCCAAATATATGTCAGTAAGAAAGGACATAACTCATCATCATAAATAACAACAAGAGTGGAACCATAACCAATAGTCGCTTATTATTAATAAATCAAAGGAAAATTACAACCAAGTTCTGACGCTGAATTCTCCTTCGGAGGGTCACCAGCAGAACACGTCTCGAAAATTCTGTCAAGGATGGGACAAACCTCTCTCTTACGATCTTGACAATAGTCTCCTTGCTTGAGTTTGGCCTTAAGTGAATAATCAAGGCTCTTGCAGCATAAGGCTCTTGGAAATTTGGGAACTTGAAGACTAGCTTGCAATAGAGATGAGCAAGATTTTATAGATGGAGGAAGGGGAGTTGGGATCCCTATAATCATGGGATTGGCCCTATCATCAAGGAAGCTTCCATGAAAGGTGGCAAACCACTTCCTCTTTATGGAGATCCATAGCCAAACCTCCCAACTCAAGATAGATAGCAGTCCAGGAATTTGTTACGACGAAACTTCTGCCATTTATTCTTAAAAAACATTGCTTAAATTGGCTGGCGCAAGTGCGACTCTAGGAAAGAGCGCCAATTGGCGTGCCCTCTTTAAAGGATTTCCCCCATTGGCGCAGGTACTGAACTGGCTGCCCTTGCCAATGCAAAAAGAGGTTTTTTTAGGGTTTTTCACAAGGAGATGTCTTCAGGGAAATAAAAGCTCATGTTCATAGGGATATCATGAAAGTATTTTCAAGTCTTGTCTCTACTCACAGGTCATGGAATGAGCCCTCCAATGTGTGGGATGGGGAATGGCAGGGACGGTGACAAATTGCTGTGTAACACCAGGTCATTTCTCTTTCACACAACCTCCTAATGAGATGTGTCTTCATTACATCTTCATCAATATCTTGTCTTTATTTCCATACTACATCATCTACAAAGAAAAACTACTCATGATCCTCTTATCCGATTCCTCTAAAAATAGGTAACTTAATGTCATCGGCCATGTTTCTTTGTGAGGGGTTAGGGGGAGGGGTAGAGGAATTGGTGGAGGGCAATGGGATTTGTGAGAATTAGGGGGAGAGGGATGAGGGGTGAGCAGAATAGAGGGATGGGGAATCCAAAATATGCCCATATTATTCTCATTTTCTAACTTTGATGCACCTTAATGTTGGGGTTGGGAATATCATGGGGTTCTGGGGTTACTTAATTATTCTTCACTCTCAGATTCACCTAAAAAGGGACTATATCCAATCTCAATAAAGCTATCATGATCTACTCTATATAATTTTCCGCTTCGCGTAAACCCAATTCCTAGTTTAGGGTTCTTCCCTTTTTGTCCAAACATTAATTCGACTGCATTCATAGCACACCCTATTCACATAAAAGAATTTTAATCGACAACTTCAAAGTATTTAGATACTTACCTCTTGGTCCCTTGAATAATATTTTCTCAGCTTCATTGTAATATACAGTTGTATCTATTTCAAGCATGATAATAAATCTTCCTAGGATACAGTCAATCCGAAAATCAACTTCTCTTCAGATTCTATTACTGGTATCCTTGAGTCGTTGTATCAATTCAAGGCTCCACAAAGTAGGCTCGTAATTTTTAAAACAAGTCATGTTCTTATTCAACCTTGAAACCCACTCATATATTTCATTAGAAATCTACGCAAAGAAAATCTCTTGTTTTTCTGTGAAAATATCCTTATGCAACCAAGCTTCAGTCATCAATCACGGATTTTTGTTTTCCTGAGCTATGAACTCTCATTCCTTTAGATATACCCAATCTTTTATTTGCTTATTTGGTGGATTCCACATCCACGTGTACCTCAAAGAGATCTTGTCCCAACAATGGGACCATTTGTTGGCTTGGTGGGGCTTTACCTAGGTTCGAATTTTAATTCACACTAATAAAACCCTCAGACATCGACCCTTTTAGAAATGACCTGCATGCAGATCACTGTCTCAAATGAGATGGCTATGGGTTGTTGCAGAACTAGGTTTTTTGCAGCCTTGAGGCACTGTGCAAGGTGGATTTTACTTCTCTTTTATTTGGTTACTTAATCTTCTAACATACATATAAATTTTTTGTTATATAACTTAACCATTTACTTCGTCACATCAGTTTAACATAAACATATCACAGAACAGTTTAAATTGCACTATCATAACAAAATGAATACTTTGCATCAAAAAAATAAAGAAAAAGTAACACATAAACACATAATATTTCCAAAAAAATATTCTTATTTATTATGCTAAGTATCTCCAGTACATTGAACTTCTCGACCTGCGCACAGAGCTGCAGGTGGCATGCGCACTAAGTTGCAGACTCTGCCAATGTCTCTGCACACTCAACTGTCAAGCCTTCCCTTAAGTCCCCAAAAAGACTAAAGATAAAAAATAAATCACTTTCTCTCATCATCTATGAATTTTACAACTTCAACACAACATTATATCCCTTTATATATCTTTACATCATTACAAAACCATGATCCATATATTGTGGTTTGGACAAAACAATTAAATGAGAGATTGAAACCCATTACATAATAAGGGGCTTAGACTCAACCTAAAGCCGATATATTCCACATGGTCGATATCAATTTGTAGTACCACGCACTCCACTCCTCAAAATTTAGTTTCTTTGACCAAAATTTTACCGTTTTGGGATGCGCCCAACAGAACCCAAACTACCCTATTTCCCCTATAAATTCACTTCCTTCGAAAGAGTTTGAGATGGATTTTTGAGACTATTAGTTGTTCCCTAATGCTGCTACTTTTTACCTAAATATCCATTACCATCCATGAGTTTTTTCTGAATGATTTATTTGTGGCCAAGTAAGAAGCAATTAGGTGGGAGACATCTATGTGGTGAAGATGTGTAAAAGTATTGTAATATTCTCCTAGATTTCATTAATACAAAAATATTTGTTTTCCTATCCTTATATCTATTTAATTTAATGCATTTATATTTCAATGCCTTATTGAATCATTTATTGGAGATATTAGTCTATTATATTTGTATTTTTTATTTCTCTTACTTTTTATAATTGTTTTGTAGGTCTGATTTATACTATTTCGAGATAGAGCTAAAGTTCACAAGTGCAAAGAAGAGGAGAATTTGTGTTGAACTTAATGTAAGTATTTCCTCCATATTGTATTTTCTCTAAGGAAAGAATAATTATTTTCTTTCTATTGTTTCTCGATCAAGCCACTAGATCTAGGGAGTTTTCTTGTATCCCTAAAACATAAATCTCCTTGAGAGAAGTTTCGTCTTCCTTGTTCTCTTATAACAAAATTATTTTTGTTTTTCTATTGAAATGTGTTTCTATTGTTTCTCACAATTGTGTTTTATTTTCATCACTAGAAGAAAATTATGAAATTAGTGACTGGGTGACTAAAAATGTTAGTCACCACAATTATTTCAAGTGAATCACTGCTAAATTTGAGAAATTTTAAGTGACCAAATTGAAAATGACTAACTTAAACGACTAATTTAGTCCATAGATAAAATATACGTTATATAATAAGTGATTAAACTAAAACCAGCTAACTTAAATGACTAAGTTAGTCTATGATTAAAATATATGACTAGATAATAAGTGAAAAAATTAATAATGATTAACATAAATGACTATTATAGTCAAAGAATAAAAATATGACCATATAACAAGTGCAACAAGTATATGAATTAATCATTTATGTTAGTAATTTTTAATTGTGTCACTCTAGAAATGGAAAATTAGAATTTTGATACCGAAGTGTTACATTTCACTATAGGAGTCTCTGAATCCATCTGCAGTGTTAAAATTTAGAGACCCTTCTCTGAAATAGTAAAATTTAGGTAGATATATTCAACGACCCTCCTAAAGGGGTCCATGAATCCATTTATAATGCTAAAATTATAACACTTTTATACAATCATTACTAAACCAACATAGAAGTTTCTATTAAAATAATTAACCACAACATATAATAACATAGTCATTACCCTTATCTCACACAGAAACATATATATGGGGTTCTTCTCAGTGACTTTCCTGATCACCACATTTTAACTCTAATTTAGTTTTTATCAATTCAATATATAAATATACATAAGACATAAAAAAATGGTCATTTTTTACTATTAATATATGATGTTGGTGAAACTATAGCAAACCTCTCTTTATTTCCTTCCCTCCATTTTTCCAAGTGTTCACAAATTCATTTTAAATTTCCATTGCACATTTACATTTATAGTTCATTTTAAATTTCCCTCACATTTATTGATTATTAATTTGGTGGGAGATTCAACATCCAAAGTTTCAATCTATGTTTGGAATACCACTTTCAATTTATGTTTCTGGACTTCTGTATCAAGTTGGGTTCTGCCATTATGGGTTTTCCAATGATCGGATGTTATGGGCCATTTTCAGAGCTCGGAAATCATAAGAGGAGAAAACATCACAAACATTTGATAGACAACAGGCATCTGAATAATGTACATCTCATCGTCATCAAGGAAAACATACTTTGGTTGTTACAGATGAGGACTTAGAGAAATTGTTTAGTCCTTTGCAAGCTAAAGATAGAGGTCCTAGCATCATTTCATTGATCGCTCAACCCCAACTATGTGCTTCCAGGCTTGGCGTCATGACCTAGAGGTTCGTCCTCCACAGTATAGTAGCAAAATAATATATGAGGATCTTTCACGTAAACTGATGAGACATTTTTTCTTGGATGATGAGTTCCATCTTAAGTGGGATGACATGCTTCTCTATTCGAAGGCTTTGAAGAGTATCAACGAACAGGAATGATGATTTTCCATTGGGTCAGAAAGTGTCCATTCTTCTTCTTCTTTAGGAGGGTTATAATAATTTTGTGTGCATGAGTTTTGTTATGGAAGGATCTGGGTTGAAAAAAGTCCAGTTATGGGGATTTATCTACTAAAAGTAAAGCATTATTTGAGGGCTTGTGTAGGAAATTTTATGTTGAAGATACCCTATTATAATCAACATGGAGTCAAGTGAAGTTCCCCAATAGAAGAAATCAGATGAAAATATTGCAAGACTTCCCCTAGGATTGGCTGACAAGAAAGATGGTGCTACCAAAAAGCGTGTTAGAGAAATAACTTCCAGGTTCATGTCTAAATACATTTATTCTTCATCATTTTCTATTTTTGGTTTTGTTTCTTCTGTTACAAAGAACCAATCCCAAACACCTAAACAAACACGTTTAGCCTCAATGCGCTGTTAGCCAGGAAACCGTAATCTAGGATGGAATTACAATGCCATTTACTTCTTCCTTTCCTTTTCATTGCAGTCTACCTCACTTCCTCGTAGTCCTGGAAGATTTGATGTATTCTTATTTTGGTTAAATTTGGAGTATGGACATTAGTCTAACTTTTGTCATCATTCAGAAATATTTTTTCAGGCTATGTGAAGTTTTTTTTTCACAATGATGCTGTAGCAGCCCTCGAATGTGGAGCAGTAAGGAAAATTCATGGTTTTGTGTTGATCGTTGGGACTTGAACAATAGTGCATGGATTTACAGAATATGGAAGAGAAGCCAGAGCTGGTGGTGCAAGACCAGTCTTGTGTGATCTAGGCATGTGATTTTTAGAATTGTTGATTTTTAAATAACACAGATATTGTAACTTTACTGTTTCCCTAAATTCACAAAAGAAAATTGAAAATGTTGATTTTGGACATGTATATAACTATTCATATGTTTAATGCAACTTAGAAGTGTGAATGTTGTCTAAAGTAATAATCCTTTGAAGTTAGTTCCATTTTATGATTTCGTGCTATTTGTAAAATGTGAGGAATGAGTTTGGGTGATGTTACTAGTAGTATGCTTTACCCTATTGTTAGTTTCAATACATGAAAATGCATATGGATCTTGTGTGAAGAAGTGAAAACATTAATGCAAATCATCTGGACATTATTATTCAACTGTGGCATGTAATCTTTGAGATGTCATCCATTGTATATGCAGCTACAAGGTTTGTGCATTTGGGAGAACACTAATCCTATTCTATAAATGCACGACATTGATTTATGCAAATCTTATTTAACTTGAACAGAAGATAACTCAACTAACTATGAACCAATGAATTGAAATTTTAGAACAACTGGGAGTTGTACTCTGAATGCAGAAATTCAAATAAAGCAAATCATTCAAGAAACAATGTCAAATAATCTTAATCAAATGATTGCTGCTACAGAAATGGAAATACACAAACCAAATACAACTGCGGAAATAAATGAAACCATACAAAGCATAACTCAAACCATGCAAGGGGAAAATACTACTCCCAATTACAAATCCTGAGTGGGTCGTTGTTCTAAAGGTCAAGGTGTTGAATCCATCACACATAAATGCTACCCATGGAACCATAATGGAATAAAGTATCTAGGATTTAAATGCATGATCTAGAAATTACAGAGTACACTTTAACTGTCTATATCTCTCTTATCTCTAACTTGAACCCTAAACGTGTTAAAAAAGAACTACTTATGAGGTAAGGTTGTTCGGTTCTCTGAAATTCCATTAGAATCTCAAAATACCTTGACAAATTCCTAAACTGAATTCCCAGGTATAACCTAAGAGATTCATGAATGTAATTCCCAGGTATAACCTAGCAAATTCCTAAAACCAAATTCCAAAGAATAACCTAACAACTCCTTGGAAATGCAAACTAATAATTGTTGGAATTAAAAAATTATACTTTTAGCTGGTGAGTTGATATTGTGGGGACTATGTTTCCCTATAATCTGGGTGTCGTGTGTCAACCTAGTTATTGTTTGGGAATTCCACCCTAGAATTGGTGTGTTGTAGAATTAATAAGAATTTTGCAGCTACCCTAAGGAAGTGATTTTGGAGATTCTACAACCGTATTTAATCATTCTTTGTAAGGAATTTTGTGGTAGCTGTTAATTCTACACAAAATGTTGATGAACACTGGTAACCTTCAAAATATCATAATTGGCGAGAATTAATACATTTCATTCAAAATCTTCATAGGGATTTTCAAACACATTAATTTGCAATGAATCACTTATTTTAAGACAAATTTATATAATAATGTGGTTACGAAATCTAGAAAATTGGATGTGTTAGGTTTTTTATACTCACGAAAATGTTAGTGGAAGATGAGAAAACCAAGATGTTTATGAGGTTCACCATCACTCGCAAGCTGAAGGAATTGTACACCATTGTGCAATAAAGTCGTCCATGTCATTCTTATCTAATTTCCTTAAAATCATAAATTTCAAATGGGTTTAAGCTTTTTTCTTATGATAGCCCATGACTGATTCAATTTACTCCAATTGTTCACGTTCACTTTCTTCATTTATTTGGCGAGTGCTCTTCTAGTTCAAAATTGGATAAGATAGCAAGGGAAATTTGAATCCAAGTCTTATCCAATGTATTTCAAGATGCATTAAAACGCTAGTGTGAAGGTGAGCGTTGAATATAGTTGGTTTAAGATTTGGAATTGAGTTGGGTTCCCTTCTCTTCAATTCTTATGTAAGTTCATTCCCTCTCATTTGGGAATTCATAGCATGGTCACTTCAAGTATCAACAAATGCTTTGAAATGCTCTAATAATTGCTGCTATTCCATTGGCCATTGGATCTTAGAATATGAAGTGTTTTAGTAATGCTCATAAATAGCCTCTAACGGGGCATGATCTCTGCTCAGACAAGCAACTCAACCTTGGACTTTTAATCATTATAGGCCCACAATTATTCAAACCTTTGAATTTCATTATTCATAGTAGAGATAAATGCCTTAAAATACCATCCTCCATAAAAGGACAAGGAGTCCATCTTGTGAGCTTAGGCATGACAAAATTGTGTAAATATAATTCGAATTCTAAGTTCTGCGTCTCAGGAATGCCTATAAAATATATAGAAAATACCTAGTTCATCCAAAATAACAATTGGTAGATTTGAAGAATTCCTCTCCAATAAAATTCGAACCATTTCTCCTTAAAATATAAGGCATACACTTTGGAAGGTGGCTTATAGGCAAACATTAAGGAAGCATGATCACTTTCATTTTCATTTATTTCCTTGAATTTTTGAGATTTTTGTGGCTTTCTCTTTAATTTATTCATATTATTTTTCCCACTTCTTATTATCTTCTTTGAGTTACATAATTGTGCTTTGCTGGGCTACGTGTGAGATAGCATAATTTTCTTTAAGGAAAGGAATAGTCTGTTCATGCCTTTCAACGAATTTATATCCCTATTCGTATGATTATGATTTTGCCTTTTATTTTCCAGACTCTGTAGCTATAATGAAACTATTTCAGGAGTTTCTCAAATTTTGCCAAATTTTTCTGGAGCCTGTGTTGGAGAAGGTAATAACACCTCACATTCAACATCTGATTTTTCCACTACTCGTCACTTGTAAACAAAAATTTCTCCTATTAGGGATTCCACAACACATTGTTCCATTCATCTCGATTTATTCAATAATTATGTTTTGTCTATAGTAGGTGCCATTAATTTTGTAGCATTTTTTTGGATTTCTTTAACAATCGATGCCCCAAATTCTGTAGCAGATTTTGAGGGATGCCCTTGAGATTATATAATAGTCATTTTCCTAGTCTTATTTTCTTCTTCCACCTTTGCTATCTGCCTTTCTCCTAACTTCTATAATTCTTGAACAATTTTTCTTTGGGACCATCTAACCAAATCTATGGAAACAACATCTAGTCTCCTTGTTTATATGACAGTGTGTTGTGGCTAGGTCTAAGGTTTTATTTAGCGTGCATTTCTGCAAATCTCTCCTCAACACTTTGATTTTTCCTTTCAGCTGCTAGAGTTATACTGAATTCCTCCCAATTTACCCATGGCTACTTCCTCTACAGGGTGGCATCTTTGACCAATCGGTGGATTAACATATGGTGGGTAAGACTTGTGAATTGACCTGCTGGATCTCACCAGCCATATTTTGCAGTAATTTCATCAAGATATATAGGATAATTTTTTTTAAATTTTTCTTTAAATATGATACTAATTTAAAATGGAAAGTGGGTTGGAGATGGTGCTTTATCTAGAATTATGAATTATGAATGGGATTATTTTGGAAATGGAAATTTTCACCATATGTGATGCTACGTTAGGAATGCAAAAGTAGTAAAATCCACCATAATGTTGATTTTTGAGTAGCTTGGGAGGTACTCCAAGTGCTAGGGTTAAGGGTTTGGAGGGAAAAGCGCCAGAAGAGTCACTTGTGGGCTTGGAACCCAAGCATGGGGTTTTATGCCAATTGTTTCCATGAGCACATTTCTACATGTGATGGATGACAATGATAGCTCTTGATGAGAAGAATCTAATGCAATGAGAATCATTTGATTCCGAATTGTAGAAGTGGAGATATAAATTTTCTAATATTAATTGTGGGGTTGAAACCATAAGTGTCAAGGTGGGTCTAAGGTTGTTTTAGGATTATGGTAGTTGGAAAACCCCTATTGTGGCGTTGAATAAGCCCTTCATTTCTGGTATAAATAGAAGGTGGAGAGGAGGCATTTAAACACACATAAGACAAGTAGCACGTTGGAGGAGAGATAACTTTATGTTCTAGGGCTGCAACACAAAGAAGAATACCAACAGAGGAGGAGAGGGCCATTGAGGCCATGTTTTGGGTCCGAACTACTGGAGGGAAGGTCGAGTGCCTTGCTGGAGGAGCGATTTACATTTCAGGAATATTTGAGGGCTAAACAAAGGTGGGCAAGCTCCTTGCAAGATTGTTGAAACCCTACAGAAACTTGTTGTGGGGTACGTCACATAATCAGAGGCTGGCCGAGGGATAGTTAAGGGCTAGAACAACCCAAAATTGCAGCAACATCTTTGAACCTTCAAGGAAGGGAAACAAAATTGTTTAGGAGGATTTTTGGGCACAAAGGAAGGCTTGTTAAGAGGCTATAGTGTGCTCTAACCAGGGCTAGGTTGTTGGAACCAAATGAACCCTTAAAACATTAACCTAAGGTATTTTTTTGAATACATTGTTGTAGGTGTTGGATCCAAGTTTTGGATCAGTTTTGGATCTGTTTCATTTGCACCCTATGGGAGCCAATTTGGAGGCTTGATTTGGTGATCAAAATCCTTCATCGGTGCAAATATTGTAGTTTCATATTGGGTTCCATTGACTTGGTAGAGGGTAGTGTGTTGGCTATCTAAAGTAGCCCTAGACAAGCTATATTGAAGTGACGAAGAAGAGCTGAAGGTTGGGTGGAGATTGGTGCCGAAGTGCAACACCTTTATGGATAAAGGTGAATGCTAGACTAGAAAATTGGAGCTCGGGATTAGGCCTACCCAGAGAGCAGATTAGATTAGCCCGTGTAGATGCTACAGAAGTAAAGTACAACAATGTTAGGTGGAAACTCTCTTGGAGTCTCGATGCATTGTCCTTTGAAGGACTAATGGGAAACTAGTGAGTAGTACGAAAGAAAAGGACTGATAGGACAAGATACGACATCAGAGCTGAAATTTTTTTTTTCATTGTATATTGTATACCATAGGATGTTTTATTATTTAGATTTGGTTTAATATAATGAAGATTTGGGTTGTAAATTATTGTACAATTTTGTTAAAAATTGTGTATACTTGTGCATGTGTGATTTACTACTTTATATTTTTCGATGTACAAAGTAGTTATGGTTGAGATTATTGGTTTGGTAGTTTCAAGGATTTTAAGACTCTAACCTAGACCCAAGATCGTGGAAATTCAACATGCTATCAAAGTGTGTTTGAGCTACTTTGGAAGTCAATGAATCAAAGTTGTGTGTAGTGAAGTACAACGTCAGAGGGAGTTGGTCACAATTGTAGGTGACAATGTTGAAGTTATAGGTAGGTCTTTGGTATGAGGATAAGTTGGAGGGGTTTTCCAACTATAGTCCATGGAAGGAAAGAATCAAGTTGGTCTTGCAGGTTAACAGGATCTGGGATTTTCCAAGACAACCATCAAGAAGCCAATTGACCCTAAGGAGTTGGAAATATATGAAGACTTAGATACGAAGGCGATAGTGATCATCCTAGATGGTGTGAAGGATTCCCTAATACCTCTTTTTTCCAAGGAGAAAACTGCACATGAGATGTGGATGCCTCCTCAGAATTTGTTCTAGAACAAGAACTGGGCACTGGTATTGGAGGATAAATTGAAGTTCACCAAGATGATAAAGGGTGAAGGACTGACTTCATTTTTTACAAGATTGTCTCAGGTCAAAGATGATCTTGTTGTCGTCGGTGTGAAAATTTTAGATGGAGATATGGTGAGGATTGTCTTGAAAGGGTTCACCGAGGAATGAAATTCCTTCATCAAAAGAATTGTTTCGAGAGAGAAATTTCCAGACTAGAATGGATTTTGGGATGACTTCATTTAGGAAGAGTTGTGAGATGAGGATCTTCATCCATCAAAGAGCGAAGATGAGGACATGACACTTGCAGTGCGAATGAAGGGTAAGCCGTAAAAGTGATTGAGTAATGTCAAGTGTTTAAATTGTGGTGAGATTGGGTTATTTTTCATCGAGATGTCCGATGAAGAATAAGGGAGATGACAAGAAGAGTAAAGGGAAGCAGGTCGTCATTGTTTCCACTTTAGCTGAGATAGATGATCTCATGTGGAGATTGGAAGAGGAGGACTTTACTATGATTTCTCATTTCTCGCAGGGTACTATCAAAGAGGAAGGATGGTACGTGGACAATGGTGCTAAGAATAATATGAGAGGATCACAAGAGGTTTTTGAGACTCTAGCTGAATGGGACTGAAAGTTTTAGATGGTGTTGGGTGACAAGAGCCAGTTGGAGATCTGAGGATTGGGTGTTGTTCCATTCAAGATGGACACAGGACACGTGATGCGGGTTCAATATGTATTGTTTGTACCAGGAGTCAGATATAGCGTGATTTGTATCTTGATGAGCGAGAAGAAGGGGTTTGTGGTCTTGTTCTAGGATGGGAAGGAAAGGCTCAAGAATAGAGGCTCTAGCTCTACTGGTATCATGCTTGGAGTTAGAGAAAATGGTCTATATAGGCTGATGGAAAAGCTTATAAATCATGAGAATCAGGTGGAATAGGTCCAAGTGCATGATTCATAGGAGAAAGTATAGGTTCCCAAGAAGAAGGTCTAGGTTCTAAAGACTCAGAGGTAGATGGTATGATATCAAGCCAAACCTCATTAATACACAGGTGAACTCTCTCACAACTATTATTATCACATTGAGGAAAGAACATAAACAAATAATACAGAGGAAAAGTCAAGCCAAGAGGAAAAATGAATATGGCACAAGCTAGGCAAAAACCCCAAGATAGGGAAAACCCTTGATCAAATCTTCTTATTATTAATATCAAATTTTCAATAGAGAGAGTACAATATATCAAGGTCAAAATCGACTTGCCAATTTAAATACTCAATGTCACTACCTTTATGTGAATAATTGGTCCAAAATACTGATGTTCTTGAATAGGAAACTTGAGCCCTCATAGGATTGAGGCTTACTGCTGTAGAGGCTTAGCATTATCGTGAGCTGGCTAGGGTTTTATGACAGGCTTCAACAACCTCTTTCACTTCTCCTAGAATCCTTCCTTGACTACGGTTTCCATTGAAGATAATTAGCCCACATTATTCTCCTCACCAGGGCTATTTATAATCCTCTAATATGCCTCACAACCTTCAACATTCAAGAGAATTTGGTTCATGGCCCATCCTGAAATTATATAGGAATATGACCTGCTGATCTAGGGGAGATATCACCTCTGGTTCACTTGCAAGAGCTTCTATTGAATACGGCCAACTTCGAGGAGAAGAAACCTACTTCAAACAGCCCATAACATAGCCAAACTTTCCCTCAACTAATGCAGCCTGGCTACCTATTTTAGAGATCTCGGTTTGCAAAATGGAATAAACTTGGCCCATAACATATCTATGATAGCCTAAACTACCTCAACCTCATGCCAGAGGGACATAGCCCACAAAATATGGCATCCAAACCCTTGTTCCTTCGTTGAGGATCATCCGCAGCTATTTTAGAGAGAAGAGCCATGAGATAGATGATTGAAATGAGGTTGAGGGCACCTCAATATATACTAGTCAGTGGGATTGAAGAGACGTGACTTTTGGGCATATTGAGCCAACATATAGGTGAGTGCAACCTTGTTAATTTTACATGAGAGAAACATACATTCAAAATCATACTTCTACTTAACCAAATCCGATGATATTTAGGTCAATTTTTGTCCTCTCGAAAAGAGAAATTCATTGCTCCCATTATCTTCTGCAAAGGAGATGTACAAAGTGGAATTTGTCCTTAGTTTCCAATTTTAACATATGGCCTTGCATACACCTATTGATCGGGATCATCGTTTTCGGTTTTCAAAGGGCTCATGTCTTGCTATGTTCATTTTGCTGATGGATTGCCTCCCACTTTTCAGGTGTACTTTGGATATTCTTGGAAATATTTTGTTAAATAGACATGTTATGAATACGTTCATCATAGACAAAATATAAAAGTAATATATCTAGGTATCTTCGTTTGACCCACTAGGATGATTGAAGCCTGAGATGACCTTCTATGCATTTCTTAGAGAAATGTCCTCTTTGTTTGATCCCCTTGTTGTGACACTAGATGCAAGCACTCTAAGATATCTCTTAGATAGTTTTGAGTGGGGTTACATAGGCTTTGGGGGACCCTAAACAATATATTCCTCAAGGGAATAGGCTTTTCCACTTTCCATATAGAAGAGATTGATATGAAACATTATGTTTTTTGTTGTCCTATATACTATGACATATAGGAATGGTTATGTCGCTTTTTTAGTGAATATCAAAACCCTCTCCCTATCATTTTTTGGTACCTAGATCAATAGTTCTTATAATTGTTCATGAGGAAGGCATTAGTACTCCAATATTCTAGAGGTCACTGCTTTATAAAAAATTACTTGGACAACAACATCCTTTTATTCGGTGTTCTTAGTAGACAAAGGTTCTGAGCAGGAGAACCATAGTACCCACTAGCGAGTGTAGAAAATTTTTGTGTGTCCTGTAGCCACACCCGGTTTTAGTTTGTTTTACACATAATGTTTAATGCCCACATCCCATGGTTAATTGTTGATACACCATGAACATAAAATTCAAAAGAAACACTGCTAGGCGACCACTACTATTTTACTTATATGCACAAATTTTTGAACTATAGTTTTTGGTCAATCTTAGACCTTGGAAAAACCACAGAGGCGAAAGCCAGCTTGAAGGAGGATTTTATTTTTATTTTCTTAGAGAATTAATTACAAAATTAATTACATCACACAGGGTACTTATCTCTCCTTATTGTTGTTTAAGAAATCATTCCATTGTCCTTGAAACTCGTTCACTATCCAACAATCACTACTTTGGAATGTGTGCTACTGACAAACTTTCTCCTCGGAAAATCATCACTGTCCTTGAAACCAGCACCATGAATTTCATGCCACTAATAGACCATTGTCCCTTGAAATTCATGCCACTTCTAAGAATTTCCTTCCTTGAAATCTATGCCACTGACCTGGAAATTTCTCCTTGAAATTCATGCTGACAGAACTGCTTTTTTTCTTTGAAAATGGGCTATCAGACTAGGATTAAATGTCTGGTATGCGTGAAACCAGACCACCTTTTGAGTCTAGAAATCTATGCTGGAAACCTCTACCCGTTCCTTCTCAAAATTCGTGCTTCTCTTCTAGCACGAAACATTTTTGGTTTTGAAAGGTCTCATGTTTTGCTATGGCCGTTTGGCTGATGGATTGCCTCCCTCTTTTCAGGTACACTTTGGATATTCTTGCACATATTTTGTTGAATAAACATCTTATGAACATATTCATCATAGATGACATATACAAGTAATATATCTAGGTCTCTTGGCTTGGCGCACTAGGATGATTGAAGCCTAAGATGATTTTATATGCATTTCTTAGAGACACATCCTTTATGTTTAATCCCCGACACTAGATGCATGCACTCTAAGATATCTCTGGGATATTTTTGAGTGTGGTTACATAGTACTTGGTGCAGGCCAAAAAATATATTCCTCAAGAGAATAGGCTTGTGTTGTTTACCTTGTTCCACTTTTTTTATCCCAATTCCCATATTCCCATACAACAACAAGTAGAGGAGTTTACTACAGGCTTACTTAGGTTGTAGGTAGAGGTGTTAGCACCCATTCCTCTAACAACCCATGAGCTTTTATTTGACTCTCGTCTTCATCATGGATGGAGCACATCATCCTCATCCAGGCCTCCTTTAGAGCCTTACCAGTTATAGCATTACTTGTTCCTTTTAGTTGAGTAAGTGGTCATGAAAGGAAAGCATACTTGTTGTAGAGATATCGAGATGGAAAATTTTGTTTTTTACTATCTTATATACTACGAGATATAGGGATGGTTATGTTTCCTTTTTAGTGAATATCAAAACTCTCTCTCGATATTTTTTTGGTACCTGGATCAATAGTGCTTAGAATTGTTAATGAGGAAGGAATTGGTCCTCCAATTATCCACATGCCACTTTTTTATCAGAAATTAATTGGACAACCACATCCTTTTATTCAATGTTCTTAGTAGACAAAGGCTCCGAGCAGCAGAGCCAGAGTACCCACCGGCGAGTGTAGAAAATTCTTGTGTGTCCTGTAGCCCGACCCAGTTTTAGTTTTTTTTACACATCATGTTTAATACCTACATCCCATGGTTAATTTCTAATATAAAATGAATATAAAATTCAAAAAAAACGTTTCTAGGCTACCACTACTCTTCGACTTATACACACAAATTTTTGGACTCTAGCTTTTGGTCAATCTCAGACCATGGAAAAACCCCAAAGGCGAAAGCTAGTTTGAAGGAGGATTTTATTTTTATTTTCTCATAGAATTAGTTAAAAAATTAATTACATCACACTGTAATATTCCTAAATTAGCATGCAGCTAATTTGTAATATTTAATTTTCTCTTGACATCTAAATACATGAATAAATGGGTATAAAGTCCCATAAATATCTTTAATCGGCATAAAATCCCTCTTAATGTGAAAATGGATCATATTCATAGCTGCATAAAGAAATATCATGTATGAACAGGGGTTAATGCATGTCGACAAGGTCAAGTTTGATCAATTCAAAACTCGGATATGGAGGGAGTGAATCATTAATAGAAACAGGCTAGTGTGAATGTGGATCAATTTATGTAGTTAGAATAAAGACACCTTGGGTGCGGAAGGAGATAATGCATGGAGACTAAGTCAAGGTTGACCAAATCAAATAGCGCTATAAACAAAAGAGTGGGGCTAGTGGAGACAACGTAATTTTGGAGGAGGAGCCTTTGCATGGAAGTAACCTCATAAATGGGTGGGATCCATGGTGAGGAAGCTCATAAAGTATATAATGAAGGGAATGGTAGCCACATGGGGTATGGAAGAATATTATTTTATGTTTGAGTCTTATGAATTATTGCATGCTTCAGTTGTTTAGCTGAGTTTGCTGCACTGTTTAGTGCAAGGGAATTTTCATGCGAGAATTCCACACTCTTTCTTGGAGAACTTGTTGAAGGGATCTAAGAGGAGCATTTTTCACTTCATTCCCACCACCTGGAACTGGGCCAAGAAGTCACCTACAACCACAGCAAAATCCCTTGGAGAAGCTGCGTTATTTTTCATGGCGTTGCAGTGGAAGGGTTAAAACCCCTGTTTTATGAGATAGTTTCTGAGAGGGAGGATCAACCTTTTTCCCGGAAAGGTAGTATGAGGAGATACAACCATTTATTTGTCATATCAGCCATATATATGCAGTGCTTCAGCCATACTATGTGATTCAGCCACATATCTGCAGCATATACTTCTTGTATCTCATGTCTATCAAGAAACCCTTGCCGAGTTAACTTGGAATTGTGTAAAAGAGACTAGATCTTAGTTTTTAAGATTTCTTGAGTAATATATTAGCAGATCCCTTTGTCTCTCTATTTATATAGTATAAACCCTCATTTAACTGCATTTTCACATGCTTCAGTATTTTTTTGTTTCAGTAGTCACGGGGTTGCAGTGTTTCTCAACTGTTTGGGCTTGGGAGGCTTGTTTAACTAAGAAATTCCGATTTGTTTCTAATCTCCTTGTAGATTTGGTTGCTACAATGTTTAATATAATGGATCCATGGGCTATACTTAATTGTTATAGCATATTTTTCTGAGAAATGCATTTTGGGTACCTATATTGCTGATTTCCCCATTTGGGAATATTACACACATAGAGTACTTATCTCTCCCTATTTTTGTCTAGGAAATCATTCCATTCTCCTTGAAACTCATTCAATTTACAACAAACACTACTTTGGAATGTGTGCCATTGACAGAATTTCCTTGCTCAGAAAATCGTCACCGTCCTTGAAGCTAACACCACGAATTTCATGCCACTGATAGACCACTGTCCCTTGAAATTCATGCCACTGCTCAGAATTTCCTTCCTCAAAATATGTGCCACTGACTTGAAAATTTCTCCTTGAAATTCATGCTTATAGAACTGCTTTTGTTCCTTCAAAAGTGGGCTATCATACTAGGATTAAATTTCTAGAAATGCATGCAACCAAACAACCTTTTCAGCCTAGAAATATGTGCTAGGAACCTCTACCTGTTACTTCTCAAAAATTTTGCTTCACTTCCAGCACGATTTTTTTTTTGTTTTCAACCGTCTCATGTCTTACTATGGTCATTTCACTGATGGATTGCCTCCCTCTTTTCAGGTATACTTTGGATATTCTTGGACATATTTTGTTGAATAAACATGTTATGAACACGTTCATCATAGATGACATATACAAGTAATATATCTAGGTCTCTTGGCTTGACCCACTATGATGATTAAAGCCTAATATGACCTTATATGCATTTCTTAGAGACATGCCCTCTTTGTTTGATCACCTTGTTGTGGCACTAGATTCATGCACTCTAAGATATCTATGGGCTAATTTTGAGTGGGGTTACATAGGCTTTGGTGGAGGCTAAACAATAGATTCCTCAAGAGAATAGGCTTTTCTAATTGTCATATAGAAGAGATTGAAATGGAACATTTTGTTTTTTTTTTTTGTCTTATATATTACGAGATATAGGGATGGTTATGTTGCCTTTTTAATGAATATCAAAAACCACTCTCCATCTTTTTCTGGTACCTCGATCAATAGTGCTTAACATTTCTCATGAGGAAGACATTGGTCCTCAAATATTCCATAGGCCACTACTTTATTGGACATTAATTGGAAAACTTCATCCTTTTATTCGGTGTTCTTAGTAGACAAAGGCTTTGAGAAGTACAACCACAATACCCACTACCGAGTGTAGAAAATTCTTGTGTGTCTTGTAGCCCCACCTTGCTTTTATTTTGTTTTAAACATCATCTTTAATGCCCACATCCCATCGTTAATTTTTCATATAACATGAATATAAAATTTAAAAGAAACACTACTAGGCTACCACTACTCTTTTACTTATACACACAAATGTTTAGACTCTAGTTTTTGGTCAATCTAAGAACCTTGGAAAAAACCCAAAGGGGAAAGCCAGTTTGAAGGAGGATTTTCTTTTTATTTTTTTAGAGAGTTAATTACAACATCAATTACATCACATAGGGTACTTGTCTCTCCCCATTTATTTCTAGGAAATTGTGCCATTGTCATTGAAACTCGTTCACTGTCGAACAATAACTAATTTATAATATGTGCCACTGGCTAACATTATCTACTCAGAAAAATGTCATTGTCCTTGAAACCAACACCACGAATTTCATGCCACTGATAGATCACTATCCCTTGAAATTCATGCCACTGCTCATAATTTCCTTCCTCAAAATTTATGACACTGACCTGCAAATTTCTCCTTGAAATTCATGCTGACAGAACTGCTTTTATTCCTTAAATAGGCTATTAGACCTGGATTAAATATCTTGAAATGCATGTAGTTGGACCACCTTTTTAGCCTAGAAATATGCGGTGGAAACTTCTACATGTTCCTTCTCAGAATTCATGCTTCTCTTCCCGCATGAAAGGTTTAAAAGATCACTTTCAAAGCCTTCTTCCATGGCCAAAATTAGCACCTCCAGATAAGAATGTACACTAGAAGATTACAATGGCAGCCTTGCACATAAATCCAACCTACAGAAAGGAAGACAATGATGAAAGCATAAATCTGTCATGGGCCTTTTCTCCTTTCTTGCAAAGAACTTTCTACTTGGCCTATGTGGTTTTTCCTTCACATTAATTCAATTTTCATGTTAATAGTGCTCCTCCTTTTATAGTCTGTCTTACTAATGAGTTTCTAATAAAATGTTATATAGAATATTTTAGAAAGCTATGGATTCATATTTTCTTCAAATAAATAACAATAAAACATCAACAAAATTTTATGTCTCTTAGGTTGGAGTGCTCTTCTATATGGCCCCTATTGGAAATCATCAATCTTTGCAAGTGTCATCATACTATAAGGTGTATCTCATTTAGTGGTTTAGTTGTGGAGATATGGTGTCCATATCCCCCGTAAAGCTAAGCACTGCCCTATTATTGGCTTCTTGTGTCATTAAGTGGTTTCCCTTTCCACATGTCATCCTTACAACATCCATTCCCACCCTTAGAATGAATTTTCCTTCCTAAAATCTGTTGTAATAACTTCATTTGACCCTTGGATGGGTTCTCCCCAAAGCGGATTCATTTTCTAATAGTAAAATCATTAAAGCATCCAAATCTCCCTTGGAAGGAAACACTACTATATGATTGTGAAATAATTTATCAGTAAAGTTTTTGACATTCCAAGTGTTAACTTCCTATAGAGAGTGCTGCTCAAAAAACTTTGGGATGTAAAGGGTTAGTCAATCAACTAGTAAAAGAGAAAACCAAACTTGGAGTGATGATGCAAAACTTTTGGATGTACATGAGTAGTCAATTAGCTATTAAAAGACCATATTCACTGAAAACCTCCTTCGAAAAACTGTATGAGGCATATTCAAATACCAAACTACACTAGCTTATAAATTTTCCCTATTAAGTAGCACTATCTACTTAATTCATATACAATATACTTCACAGCCTATGATGGAATTATGAAAATATTTTGTTTTGAAAAAAAAAATAACCACACTAAATATGAACCTCCCTTTCAGTCAAAAGGCTCCCATCTACAATGTGAATGAAATCCATTCAACCAAATAACATGGATAAAAACTTTAGAGTACATAACTTCTTGACAAGTACTAAGGTTTTGATTGCAACCATTGATTGATCAGTTGCAGAAAATAAGGGGACATCTAATGCATGCCAATCCCTGTTAGGACCCCATAATGTACCATTTTGACCATACATTTTGTTATCATTCCACTCTTTTCCAGTCCATATTTAAAGCTTATACTATCATTTTCATCCATTCTTCCAAAGGTATATAACATTCTTCTCTTTACTATATGTTTAACTTGTTTTACATATAATTTTACATTACTTTCATATTTAATCATTAATCGAAGATATATAGTTGTTGAGACAATTTGGAGACCACAGATAATCTATCGTGGCTGTCTGAAGACCGCGTTGCTGAAACAGTAAACATGGTACGCAAATCCCGTTGCTGAAACAACCTGTGATTTGTGATTTTGAAGCAGTATTTCAAGCATGAAGGCAACAAGAAAAGACAAGTAAGGAAGCTCTTAGACGGGCCACTTTGAAGCTAGTACCATCGTAGCCATTGTAACAAACTTTTGCTATGGAAGAACAGAAAGATCCTATTTCAGTATAGAAGATTAGATTGGGTTAAAAATAGGATTTCTATAATGTAAATCAATTGTAATAGATGTCTCATCTTTAAAAAGAGGAGACATCAGCATAGGTGAAGAACTAGAGACTACGGGAGGTTTATTTGGAACAGAGAAGGAATGTGAATCCTTTGTAATATGTTGCTTTCGACAGATGAATGAAAGTTTGTTCTGAGCATTTCATTTTAATTCCTTATTCTGGGGAATCTTGTGAGAAGGAAAGGGCCCTCCTTCTTCACAAGATTCACCCAATTGTTCCTGTATTTTGTTAACTATCCTTTCCATTTATGCCATGTTAAACTCTGTTTGTTGAATTCATTTATGCAGTATTTGATTTCTGTTGTCTATTGCTGAAGCTTTGTTTCCATTACTTGTTGCATTGATTTTGTACAATTCATTCTTAAGAAGTTGTGGATTATTTTAATTGGCAATCTTGTTTATAGAATGAGTTTGTGAAAGCTTGGTAATCAGAAATAGGTGCTAAAGATTCCTACTTGGGGAATAGGGTCATGTTCTCTGTTATAGCATAATTGGACTTTCCTTTTGCAGATTGGTTTCCTTTCCTAGATGTTGTATTTTTAATGTAATCCAGGATTCTTTTGAGAATTGGCTACAATAGAAAGATTGTCTTTGCTGTAACTCAAGTAGACTTCAGTTTTTTGAAGCAAGGTGTGATTAGTGTAATTTTTACTACAATATTTCATTGCTTTTGAGATTTAGCATATACGGTGTGTGATTTCCTTTGAAATAAACATACTTCCCTAGGTTGAAAATTTATGTAGCACTTGAATTGCTTAATTCAATAAAAAATTAAAGTGACCAACATTTTGGCACCATTGCTGGGGAAGAAAATTTGAGATGTGTAGATTTCATGAGAGGATGTGGAACCCATAAGAAAACTAACCCTACAAGTGGCAAGGGAAAAGGAAGGGGAGGAAGAAAGACATTTATTGATGAGATTGTATCAAAAGCCAAATATTCTAAGAGACTAAGCTCTCAAAGGCCAAAGCCTCAACACTCCCCTCAAACGAATTATGAAAAAAAAGAAGTTTTGAGCCTTGAGAACGTTGAGGAACCAGTAGCAAGTGTTGAAGAACCAATAGGAAACATTGAAGAACCAATAGAAAACGTTGAAGAGCCATTAAAAAGCATTGAAGAGCCTGCAGAAAACGTTGAAGAATCAATAGGAAACGTTTAAAAACTAGCAGAAAACATTGAAGAGATAGTAGAAAACATTGAGGATCGAGCAAGTGTAGTAGGAGATCAAAAATTGGAAGGGAACAATGAAGGATTCTTCGGCGGAGGACAAGTAGATCCTGAAGGAGAGGGAAAAGATCAGAATTATCTCTCTACTTGGGATTTCCTATTGGTGATCTCCCTAGAGGAGAAACTCCCATGAAGAATATCCCACTTTTAGCCTTACCTAACTTCCATGGTTTATCTTCTGAAGATCCTGACGAATTTCTTTTTGAATTTGATATATTATGCAGAAGTTATGATTATGTTACTAATGCCCAGAAGTTGAAGCTATTTCCAGCAACACTAAAAGGAAATGCGCTAAGGTGGTTCATTAGTCTTGGAGGCCATGTAATCACAACATGGGAATAGATGAAACATAAGTTTCTGCTTAAATATCAAGACTACTGCCGGATAAGAGAAAAAAGAGAGGAACTATTTAAGATGGTATAAAAGGAGGACGAGAATTTGGAGGACTTTGTAGAAAGACTACAATACAACTTGCAAAGATCCAATCATCCCGATGTAAGTAAAGAGATTCTTAAAACAATATTACTGAAAGGGGTGATGGATGACTATATAGATATGTTAAATATGCTTGGTAAAGGGGATATATCTAAAGAATCATATGATGAAATTTTTAGCCTCTATAAAAGATGTTCAAGAGGAGCTGCAAGGAACAGGTCAAACAACAGAGATACCAGATATTCAAGAGTTTAAAAATCAGCTAGTGGAGGAGCAACAAGAGCCGAAATAGGTAATCTACTTGAAGAATTTAAAACTGAAATGTTAAGTTCTTTTGCTTCTCAGATTGACACCTTGCAGGTTAAGAAGAAACAAGCTGAAGCAGAAACAACTTTGGCTATATTTTGCCCCAAAATGAAGGGATAAACATCCACTAAGGGAATGCCCATTGGAAAAGATGCCAATTTTCACCCATTGTGAAAAAGATCATGAAACACAACAATGCCATTCTTTACCAGGAATAAAAGCAGCATTGCAACCAACTGAAGAAGAAGCTGAAGCAGTCTATCTATTGACACAAAGAAAGCAATGGCAACCACAAGGACAAGGTATGAACTCTAATATGCCATTTACATATTCTAATCGTTGGAACAATTATCCTTCTTTTAGTCAATAAAATTACCCTCCCTTTAACCAAATGCAATACCCACCCTTCAATGAAATGAATTTCCCACCCATGCAACAAACAAACCCTCCCTTTGTAGATCCTACAATGTGGACTCCTTGGCCTCCACAACAACAATATTACTTTAATCAATGGAATTCAAATTGGAGGGGTCAACAACTCCCTTTCCCAAATCAATTTCCTCAATTTCAGCAACCACTTCCTCTACCATCAGGTGCCCCACTAGATAATAAAATGATGAGACCCCAACTACCTGTACAACCAAATCCTAACCGCAATAATAAAGCTGTGCAAGTTATTGATATTCAAAACCAACCTATATTTCCTGTTTTCCCTGCACAATGTAATGACATTCATTTACGATCTGGGAAAATAGTTGAACCCATTATCGATGATGTTACCTCTTCCGATTCTGATAAAGAGGAAACTGAAAAACATGATTCACATAAATAGGTACAACCACCCTCTAATAAGGATGATGAAATAGCAAAGCCACCACTCCCTAAGCGTTTAGTTTTAACTAGAATGCCTGCGCCACTTGCTTCTAATATTTTAAGGGAATTGCAGAATATGTATGTTAAAATTCCACTTTTACAGGCACTAAGAGATGTACCAATTTATTCCATAACAATGAGAGATATTTATGTCAAGAAACCCGGTAGGAAAGCTAAAGATCCCCTTACAGTCCATGTTATTGGTGATTTATCTGAATTAATGTCTGGTAAAACTCCCCCAGTTAAATATGGTGATCCCTGCCATCCTATTGTGACAGTCCAAATCGGTAAAACAATAATCCCTCAAGTTCTAGTAGATTTAGGTGCTGTTATAAACATTATGACTCTTGAAACTTCAAAACTTCTATAGCTAAAGAATACAATCAGAGATACACCAACCATTCTAGAGTTAGCGACCGTTCTATAATCAAACCAGAGGGAGTTATTGAAGACCTAGTCATCTTGGTTGAGTCCTGGAATTACCCAGCTGACTTTGTGGTGTTACAGACTAAAAAAAAGTTGGGGGGACATCCTTTAATACTGGGAAGACCCTGGTTAGCTACATTTGATGCCTTTATCAGCTGCAGATCTGGTTCAATGAAAATTTCCAATGGATATGAAACTAAGCAGCTTACTCTTTACGCTCATGCTACACCCATGATTAATAATGATAATTTTGTATGGATGGACTATGATGATCATGCTATTCAACCTATTTTGACTATTGGACAAGTTTTAAGCCTTAAAGATACCACTGAGGATGAGGTAATTAATAATTTCATTTGTGAACCCTCCTCGATGATTCCAGAAACACATAATCAATTGGATTCACTTTTGAAATTAGACACCCAGGAAAAGCTTAAATCTGAAGATCTACTTCAAACATCAACCACCATCTCTTCTGAAAGAATAACAGTAGAAATCGAACCTAGCAAAACATTGAATATAAATCTTGATCTGACAATTGTTAAAACACAACAATTAATGAAGTTACTGCTTGAAAATAAAGAAGCATTCGCATCGGACTATATAGATATGAGGGGAATCTATCCTGAGTTATGTACTCACCGGATCTATATTAAGGAAGGTTGTCGACCAGTCTGTCAACCCCAAAGATGAATGAACCCTAATTTAATAGAAATTGTCAAAGAGGAACTTCAGAAATTTTTTAATGCAAGATTTATATACCCTATATCTGACAGTGAATGGGTTTCCCCATTGGTAATAGTTCCTAAGAAAAATGGGAAATGGAGAGTGTGTGTAGATTATAGAGCCATAAATAAAGCCACTCAAAAGGATCACTTTCCTTTATCATTCATTGATCAGGTGTTGGATAGCTTGTCAGGAAAGAAATTCTTCTCCTTTTTATATGGGTTTAGTGGGTATAATCAAATCATAATTTCACACCAAGACCAAGATAAGACCACTTTTACTAGTCCTTGGGGAACTTTTTCCTATAGAGTTCTTCCATTTGGACTATGTAATGCACCAGCAACCTTTCAAAGAGCAGTTATAGGAATCTTTTCTGATATGCTGAATGACTCCATGGAAATATTTATGGATGACTTTACCCTTTATGGTGTGTCTTTCAAAGATGCATTACAAAATCTTGAGAAAGTACTTAAACGTTGTATACAAGCTCACCTCTCCTTACGTACTGAAAAATGTCATATGATGATGAGTGAAGGAGTAGTGCTTGGACATTTTATCTCATCCCAAGGAATTCAGGTAGATCCATCCAAAATACAAGTCATTCAGAACCTTCCTATTCCTAAAACACAAATAGATGTGAGAATTTTCTTAGGACATGCAGGATATTACAAGAGATTTATTAAAAAAATTTCCAAAATAGCTTCTCGTTTATTTGTGTTACTTATGAAAAATGTTGAATTTAAGTGGACTAATCTTTGCCAGGAAGCCTTTGTAGAACTCAAGCATCAGTTATCCATAGCTCCTATTCTGAGAGGACCTGATTGGGCACTCCCATTTCATATATCTTTTGATGCTTCAGATACTGCAATTGGAGCTATCTTGGGACAAGAGGAAAACCATCTTCCTTATGCCATCTACTTTATAAGTAAAAATATGACTCCTGCTGAGCTCAGTTACACAGTTACTGAAAACGAATTTTAGTAGTAATTTATGATATTAATAAATTTCAACATTACATTACTGGTTACTCTACTTTTGTCCATACTGATCCCTCAGCTATTAAGTATTTAATGAACACGTCTGTCACAAATGCTCAAGTCACTATATGGTTATTGTTATTACAATAGTTTGATATTACAATTGTAGATCGACCAGGTAAAGAAAATGTTGTTGTTGATTTCCTTTCTCAGTTAAAAACTGATGATAATATTTCAGTAGATGATTCCTTTCCTGATGAGTATTTATTTTCAGTATCTTCTTACTCACCATGGTATGCATACATTGCCAATTATTTGGTTGCAGGGAAGTTACCATCACACCTATCACATCGAGAGAAAAGAGAAATCATTCAAAAAATTGCTCGGTATAGCTGGATAAGTGGGTGTCTTTTCTATACAGGACTTGATCATGAAATCTGGTGATGTATTAGAGAGGATGAGGTTTATGATATACTAAAAGCTTGCCATGATGGCCCTTGTGGAGGGAATTTTGATGATAAGAGAAAGGCACATAAAATTCTTAGGATGGGTTATTATTGGCCCTCACTCTTTAAGGATGCAAAGAAATATGTTCGGGCTTGTGATAGCTGTCAGAGAATGGGTCAACCTAATCATAGAGATGAAATGCCATTAAATCCCCAGGTAATACTTGAACCATTTGAAAGATGGGCCTTAGATTTTATAGGACCCATTAATCTTCCATCCAATCAAAGAGTTTATATATTAGTTTGCACAGATTATATGACTAAATGGGTGGAGGCCAAAGCACTCCTTAGAGCTAATGAAGAAGTTGTCCTAGCTTTCCTATTTGAAGAAATCTTTGTTAGATTTGGAGTCCCTAGAGAGCTAGTTACAGATGGAGGACCTCCTTTCACTTCTCATGGTTTCAAAGCAACTCTTCAGAAATATCACATTCATGATAGAATGACTACACCATACCACCCCCAAGCCAATGGGTAGGTGGAGAGTACAAACAAAGTAATAGAAGCCATTCTAACCAAAAAAGTGAAGGATAACCAGAAGGATTGGTCTCAAAGGCTCCCTGAAGCATTATGGGCTTACAAAAATACCTAGAGAAATACTACAGGATTTTATCCCTATGAATTGGTTTATGGTAAAAGTGTTGCTTTTTCTGTGGAATTTGAAATTAAAACCTTAAGGACTACTTTCGCTGTTAACCTTGATTTGACTGATTCATAGACAGCTAGGTTGCAACAGCTTCATGAACTGGATGAAAAAATATTAGATGCCATTCATCAGACAACTGTGATCCAACAACAAAGAAAAAAGTGGCATGATAAAATCATCAAGCATAAGCAGTTCCAAAAAGGTAATTGGGCTTTATTCTATGATTCTCGGTTTGAAAAATTTCAAGGGAAGCTACGTACAAGATGGCTGGGACCCTATGAAATAGATGTTGTTTTTCCCAATGGAACAGTAAGGCTCTTAAAATTTGATGATTCTAAAACACCACTATTAGTAAATGGTCATTGGCTTCGTCTGTACCAGCGCTCTATTTCCAAAGAATATTTTAAGGCCACTTGCATGGTAGATGCACATTATCTCTTTCTAGGGGAGTCTTATGCTCCTCACTGCATTTGATTGTTTTCTGGACTGTATTTTTTTAGTATTAGATTATATTTATTAAACTAATAATCCCTGTCAAGGGTTGGCATGTTACAATTGATTATTTTGCAGATTCTTGATTAAGGAAAGGCTTACCAAGGAAGGACAATTTCACCACAAGAAGATCCAAGCTTCATTTTGAGAAGCATTGTTTCCCTCACTTCAACTCATTTCCCCATCTTCCAGTAACATTTTATCATTCATTCCCTTCATTCCTTTTCCCCTTTTCATATCATTTTCCCTATTTTTCCCATTCCTGAAACACCATTTTTCAGCAAATATCCTCCCTATTTTTCATTGTTGAAATACCATTCCTCAGCAAATATTTTCCCCATTTTCTCACTGCTAAAACATCACTCCTCAACAATACTTTCCCTATTTTTCCATTTCTGAAACACCACTTTTCAGCAGCATTTTATTCATTTTCCCGTTGCTGAAACACCATTTCTTTCTCCAAAAATATGACTATGCAACATTTCCTGTCATGAAATCATATCCTTTAGTTCTTTCATTTTCACTTCTCTTATTCCTTGTGTTAATCCTGTCCGTTCACTACCTTTTCCTATGATTAAACAGACCTCTAATATGATCTCCCTCATGTTTCAAAAAGCTTCTAAAGTTCTTCTACGACTATTGAGCCATCATAAACAAGCACTATATTTTTCGAACTACAAATCAAAGGTAAACATGAGGTATGTAAATTTTATATGTAATAACAATTAAACTATGGTTTAAAGAGAAGATTTTGTTTATTATGACCACAATCTATGCACACTTAATGACATCATTTTACCATAGTTGGGGGGAATATTGAAATTATATGTCATCATTTCACAGCATGCGACTTACCATCATTTTTTCTACCCATTACTTCACCTCTTCACCGTTACTCCATGTTCTCATTCACAAATTTTACTCTGTTCAAAGTCCGGTAACTTCGCTCTTTGACTCTGCATCTTACCAAAGCTGGTTAACTATGGGAGGACCTACTATTTGACATGAGCCTGACTCAATAGCTCTGCTTGAATTATTCCCAGACGCATATCATATTTTTTAGTAGGCAAGCTGGGTAGGATATTTTCAGAGACTTCAAGAGTTTGATCCACAATAGGTCCTTGAATTTGCACAAAATATTCAGGAAGATCCTTCTACTGTTTAGGGAGTCTGAATTCCATTATCAAAGGGCGACATAGCATAGGTTTCAAGTCTACTGGTCACTGGTACTCGATGGTTTAATCGAAAGCACATCATTCTGAATGCACAACAGGACTTTCTTCTGCCAGGAGAACACGTCGAGCTTAAAGGCTGAGGTGGAGGACTTCACTCATTACCCCCTCCTTGGCCGAGATTTGTTGAATTCATCAAACATTATCTCACTTGTGAAGGCTACTATCAGGTAGTCTATCAGCATGATTTGGTCTTAATGATTCATTCACAACACGGTAGACTAGTGAAAAATCCTTACTATTTACTTGGATGCATTACAAATATGTCATATTATTGTAGACGGGTAAAATTCCCACTCCTTTCCCTCACCCATCACCACCTTGTTCAGCTACTAATTCAGGGGTGTTTTTATCAAGAAAACCCTACTGTAAACAACCTACCCCTACCTCCTGAACAAGCTGCTGAAATTCCTCAAGAAGATACTGAATATCCTCAAGAAATTCCTAAAATTTCCCACGAGCAGCAACCAGAGAATATTCCTGACCCTCCATCAATTCCATCCACAGAACCAACTAATCCAATTAAACTTTCTTCAAGTCCATCTCACCACTTAGCAGAATCATCTGATCTTACCATTCATATTCCTAGTGATGAATCTTAGGCCGATACACCACCATCTTCCTCTATTCATACAAGGAAAAGGAGAATCACAACCTCCTCCCTATCAAAAAGACAAACAAGGGCCATAACTAAAGCAGCTACCTCTTCTGATAGCCCTTCTCCTAGGGAAAAACCCTCTTATAAAAGGAAAAAGCAACTACTGCTTTTTCTACTTTCTTACCTAGGAGACGAATGAGGACGTCTATTGAAGAAGAAACCATTCCTATTACCCTTGATCCCGTAACCATTTTTTAAAAAATTCACACATCACCACCCTTCCAAACCCCGAAATTATTACTTGTTTCACCCTGTGGCACTGAAACACAAGAACTAGATGCCCAGGGTAATATGACATCATTTTCTATAGAGCAAGTAGCTGTCACACAAGAACCAGCTACTCAGTCAGTAGTTGTCCCACAAGAACCAGCTACTTAGTTAGCAGCTAAAACACAAGAACCAGCTGCCGATGTACAAGAACTAGACATGCAAGATGCTACTTATTTAGTAGCTGCCATAAAGGAACCAGCTCTAGCTGTCACATAAGAACCAGCTACAGCTGAAACACAATAATTAATTCTAGAGACTGCAACTGATACACAAGGCCCAGTCACCACGGCTTCTCTTTTACAAGAAAATGAGTTTTTAAAATCAGAATCAAAAGCTTATAAGTGAGAATTGGTAATGGAAAGGGAAGCCTATGACAAGGAGCTAAATTTTTATACCCTGGCCCATACAGCATCCATGGAAGACAAACATATAGAAAATGATCCATATAAACAATATTTGTGAAATCAATGTGGAAACATCTATCATCAAGTAGGATATAAGATAGCAATGCCGAGAGCATCTACATATTTTGCAGTCGAAGAGGAATGCCCTACTATTACACAAGAACCAGTAGGACCTTAAAAATTTTTAGAAAAAGAAGTTGATGTACAAGTATCCCGCCCTACTGTAACTGATTCTGCTACTCAAACTATACCTCAGCCTACCACTTGCAATGCTGGAACACAAACTGAACCATGGAATGAGATGGAAATAATGAACAAGTGGAGGAAAAATTATGTTATTTTGCAAGATAAAACCTTGCAGCAGCACAAATTGGTTTGGCAGAATCATATATATTCTAACTGGGAGATCTTGGAGCAGACACTCTAGAAATCTAGAGTTTATAAGAAGGAGAACAAAGAGCTAAAAAGAAAACTGCTCCTAATGTTTCAACTAGTACAAAAATGATTGGCTACTAGGAAACCATCTCTAAATTACTCTTTATTTCTCTTAGAACGCCTTGTTTAATTTTAGTTGAAAGCAGTCAAAGACGGAAGACCCCATGAGGTGCTTACATCTGAACAGTTTGTGAAAAAATTCGTAGAAGCCTCCACCAGTGATCAACACTTACTATGTGAGTTGTAACTTCACAATGAAGCCATCCCTAAAAAGAGAAAGAATAATCTTAACCCTCTTGTTCGCGATATTCAGATTAGGGAATTTGCCTCTTTTCTTGCTAATCAGATTACATGGTAGACTGCTTTTCTTGCAACCAGGCATAATGAAGACAACCACCTTCTCTGGATAAGACCAGAACCTCAGAAATCTACCATCTTTTTGGCATAATATCATCAATTTTTGCAGAAGCTAGGAATGACTGAACATACACAACAATTACAGGCTTCAGTACTCCAAGATTTTAACCATTTTAGCAGGGCCAAAGAAAATACTACTTTAAGAGAAAACAATATATTTTGGCAACAATACTCTAAGGAGAGGCAAGAGTATAATCCTTTTAGCCCTACTAACCTTGAAACTATATTGTCTAGAGTACCTAGTTACATCAGATGTGTTGAGCAATGTGCTAAAAAGTGGATAGGGTACCACTTTCATTTTCCTATTTTATGGATGCCAATAGAAGAATATCATGCTCATTATAGGTTGGCTAACAAGGATGAAGGAGTAGCTTGGCAAAGATTGAAAAATGTGTAAGGATTCAGAGCTTTAACAGATAGCACCTTCCATAGCTACTGCCTAAGTAATTTGCATGCCAAAAGCCAGTATCTGAACTCTAACTCAGTCTAAAGTTGCCTGAGGACATGTAACCCTTTCAGTTGGGGGGGATGTTAGGACTCCATAATGTACCATTTTGACCATACATTTTGTTATCATTCCACTCTTTTCTAGTCCATATTTAAAGCTTATACTATCATTTTCATCCATTCTTCCAAAGGTATATAACATTCTTCTCTTTACTATATGTTTAACTTGTTTTTCATATAATTTTACATTACTTTCATATTTAATCATTAATCAAAGATATATAGTTGTTGAGATAGTTTGAAGACCGCACATAATCTATCATGGCTATCTGAAGACCGCGTTGCTGAAATAGTCAACATGGTACACAAATCTCGTTGCTGAAACAACCCGTGATTTGTGATTTTGAAGAAGTATTTCAAGCATGACGGCAACAAGAAATGACAAGTAAGGAAGTTTTTACATGGGATACTTTGAAGCCAGTACCATCGTAACCATTGTAACAACATTTTTCTATGGAAGAACATAAAGATCCTATTTTAGTATAGAAGATCAGAGTGGGTTAAAAATAGGATTTCTATAATGTAAATCAATTGTAATAGATGTCTCCTCTTTTTAAAGAGGAGACATCAGCATTAAGGGAACAATTAGAGACTAGGGGAGGTATATTTTGAATAGAGAAGGAACATGAATCCTTTGTAATATGTTGCTTTCAATAGATGAATAAAATTTTGTTCTGAGCATTTCATTTTAATTCCTTCTTCTGGGGAATCTAGTGAGAAGGAAAGGGCCTGCCTTCTTCACAAGATTCACCCAATTGTTCCTATATTTTGTTAACTGTTCTTGCCATTTATTCCTTGTTAAACTCTATTTGCTGAATTCATTTATGCAGTATTGGAATTCTGTTGTATATTGCTGAAGATCTGTTTCCATTACTTGTTGCATTGATTTCATACAATTCATTCTTAAGAAGTTGTGGATTATTTTAATTGGCAATCTTGTTTATAGAATGAGTTTGTGAAAGCTCGGTAATCAGAAACAGGTGCTGAAGATTCCTACTTGGGGAATAGGGTCTTGTTCTCTGTTATAGAATTATTGGCCTTTCCTTTTGCAGATTTGTTTCCTTTCCTAGATGTTGTCTTTTTAATGTAATCCAGGATCCTTTTGATAATTGTCTGAAATAGAAAGATTGTCTTTGTTGTAACTCAAGTAGACTTCATTTTGTTGAAGCAAGGTGTGACTAGTGTAATTCTTACTACAACATTTCATTGATTTTGAGATTGAGCATATACGGTGTGTGATTTCCTTTGAAATAAACAGACTTCCCTGGGTTGACAATTTATGTAGCACTTGAATTTCTTAATACAATAAACAATTAAAGTGACCAACAGTCCCTACTAAATAATACATCTTAAAATTTTAAATCATATTGTCCAGGAAGCTTTGCCTTTTCAACTATTGAATGTGTTGGAAAATGATCTTCAATGTTTGTCTCTCCTCTTGCCTTTTTGAATGGCTAGTGCTATTCCCAGCCCTTGAAATTTTGTTGCTACCACTTCTTTTTAGCAGCCATAGTGTTGTTTGTTGTAACTAAAGCACTGTAGGCATGCTCACAACTATTACTGCAAGCTTTTCCTATTTTTAGAATTATTTGCAAGGAATACAATAAAATATTACCATTCAACCCTCCTAAACAAATCTATGCTAAAGATAACAATAGGATGTTGAGATCCCCTTTCTAATCCAAGAAAAATCATGAAAATATTTTAGAAAAAGGCTACAATAATTCTCTCAATCAACCAAATCCATGGTACAAGTCAACAGTAACATGATAAAGGAGTTGGTTTTGCAACAATCCTCCGAAAATTCAACCATGAAGTACGGTTCCTCCTCCAAGTGGTTGACCATGTATCTACCTTCACAAATAATGAATGAATCCTCCTTAGAAGCATGTGTGGCCTCCTCCAAAGTGGATTCCTTCTTCAAACCTTCAATGAATTCACAAAGACAATGGAAAAATCCAATAATGTGGCACTTGTGGCATCATGAGTAGAACTTTCCATCAATATTCAATACAGAAGGCTCCATTTGGAAACTCCCATGGTAGATTTACAATCTACAAAGGAGAAGACAAAGTAATTATCAATGAGTGGAAATCCTCATCATAATAACTTGGAAATGTGTGCAAGGTGACTTCCTCTCGTATAAGGTGTCCTCCCCATTGACTAACAAATTCCTCAAAGGGGTAATGACCCTTCAAATATTTTTTTGAAATTGTCAGTGCCTTATAATCATATGTCTGGCCAGCATACCAATTGTTTTCCTTGATGAAAATATTTGAAAAAGGTGTTTGAATTATCATTGGAGATGGAAGGGAGACTTGAACACACTCGAATTGATCTGAGATAAAGTCATATATTCTTCTCATAGTTATAAAAATTGATCACTCAACACTCTGAATTCACGTGCGACTGCTACTATATTTCATGTTACCTTATTTTTTCGAGATGCTGAGTATAGTTTCCTGGAAATTATCAACTATTCACTAGTGGCTTGGCCTCTTCAAGTGTCTAAAAAAACATCAAACAGATCTCTAATATTTGCTACAGGTTGTATAAATTTTTTGATTTGTAAGAAGTGATGTGTTGAGCTGGAAACAATCCCCATACACTATTTTAATTTCCACATCCGATGAAGTCAAAGTAGTATGGGGCTTCTTCATGTTCTTTTGGATTTCTGAGCCTACATGATCTTTCTCTAGATTTTGTTTTTTTTACTTTGAAAATTTTCATGAAATTTGGTTTAGTTATTTTTTTTAGAACTCATTAGGCTCTAGAAGATGTGTATCAATCTTCTACTGCCATTCTTGAGAGTTAGTTTTGTCTATAGAAAATTTCCAAAATTTGTCGAAAACTATATTTTCACAGCGTGCATAAACTTGCTTTTCTAGTCTATTCAGGCCAACGAATTACTTATCTAGTGGACCATTCTATGTTCTGGGTGAAGGAGTCACACTTGTAAATTTTGAGAAAGATTCATTTAACAGCTGGGCAACCAAACATGCTTCCTTAGCATCCAGGTTGGTCATGAATTCCTATTCCATAAAATTAACTTTATGTAGTTATCCTCTGGCATACCTATTATCTGTTGCATCATTTTACGCAACTGAATCCAGGTTCAGAGTTTCCACTGCTTACATGCTTTGACATGTTATTTAATGAATTTTATATCTGTAGCTCTCCAACACCTTTCTGTGACCTTCCTACTTTCTCCAAGTCACCAGACAGTGTGGGTATTCTAATTGATGTTACAGGAGAGGTACACTAGCAACCATTTGCCTCTTGGATGTTGAAATTTTTGAATAGATGTCTTCTCGAAAAAATGTTTCAAGTAGAAGGCCTTATTAGCTCATCGTTCATGTCTACATCTTGTAGTTTACTTGCTTAAGGAGATAGTACATTACAAAGGCCTTGTTTCGACTTTACAAATTTAACATCATCATCACTGGATGCAGAAATAATTCCTATCAAGAATCTTGTACATTCAATGGACCGCTATTTATGATTCGACCGTGGGTGCTTTCCTTCATAATTTATATGTCATATTCCCTAGATGTATTTTTGAATGTACAACTAAAGAGTTTTTCAACACGAAGTGTGTTTTCTTAGACATTTCAAAATACAAGCATCAAAGAGATTTTTGAACACATAAACACTTTTATCAATTTTGAAACTTCCATTGTATCAGGTGCAGGTATTTTAACAGTGTTTTATTTGATAAGGAATACAACATCATTATTGATAGGTTGATCTATGCTTGGCTAAAAAACAATGGAACTCTTTGAGAATAAATCACTCTCCCACATATACACAGAGAATAGTATTGAATTTAACACCCTAGCCAAGGCATCAACCGAATTGGCAGCAAGCTAGCTGATAATTGACATCTACAAGGGAGAGCAACATTCCAGTTACACTAGAAACCTACACTAGAAGTCATTCTCCAGGTACCCATGATGAGATTTTTCTTTTTAGGTACCTTCTCATCTTTGCCAATGAAAGAAGTTGTAAGTTCTAAATTTGAAAAACAAGTCTCTCACGGGAGTTATTGCACTGAATTTTACAAGCATGTCTAGCCTAATTTATTTGGATTTAACTAGCAACAATTTGTCTATTATTATTCTTCCTAGCATTTGGACCTGAAAAAATATCCATTATGTGAGCCTGGAAAATAACAAAATAAGCAGTGAAATTCCTCTTGTTGTGACATCCCTTCAGTTTCTCTCTTTTCTCTGTACAGTGTATGTTTTCTCCGTGCCTCAACAATATCGAAAGTAGAGATATGTCAAAATTTTCATGCTGATAGGATGTGATCTTAGTTGGTTTAAAATAAAGTATAAGGATATTCAACATATAGTGATCATAGTTATTGCACATTCTCTCCCTTCTGAAAGTTGTTTTGTCCTCATAGAAGATCATCTTATGCTTGCAAACAATTTCTGTTGGCACTCTACCGTAGATAACTATGTTGGCCTATAATATAGGAGAGATATACTTGAAACAACCTTATATATCAAAGATTCTACTTCCAATACTTCAAATATTTGAATGGATTTGTATGGCATATCACCATGCAAAGCTTTTGTTAGAGATGAACCTTACTCTGAATTCAAATAAACCCATTCAACAGTTTTGGATGCACGTTTTATTTGAGACACCATGCAAAAATCCAGCGTTCATAAGATCAATATCATTGTACCTGTAGATTCATGACATTGATGGTGCACATGAGTATTTCGGAAAAGATGAGTTGAAGTATTCTCATAGAACTTGAGATTTACATGTTCACCAAACTTAAAAATTTCTGTATGGGCATCTTCAGAAAATTCACGATAATGAAGGTTAACTACTTCACTAAATACTCAAACCCTTCTTTATACAACTTGTCATAAGTATCACAAATAGGAGGGGTTTTAAACATTACCATTCTATGACTGCTTCATCCAACTTGCAGCGGAAAATAACTATGTCTAGTAGTACCTAAGGTATGTTTATGTCTTCCACCAGCATCCAAGAAAAAAAACATACCTTGACGGAGTCAGCAATAAATTTTGTAGTCATTTTCAGTTTCCAAGTGCTCCTTAGGTGGGTCTTCAAACTCAAAATACTGCTCAAATTTGGATTCCTAAAAATCACATGGCCTTGCATAATTTTGGCACCCTGAACTATCTTTAGGGGCACCAATGACACCATCATATGTATTGATTTTAATTTCATTTTCTTATTTATCTATGGAATTTGAGACAAAGGGGTCATTATGCACCCATTTTTCAACATTTGAGGCATTCAACCCCATTATATCAGGTGTAGGTATTTTAGAATTGTTTTCTTTGATAAGGCAGACGACATCATTATTGATAGATTGACTTCCACTTGGCTCAAAATCAATGTCACTCTTTAAGCATATATCATTCTTTGACATCTACACAGAGAATAATATTAAAGTTAACACCCTATTGAAGGAATCAGCCGAATTGGCAGCAAGCTAGCTGATAACCAGCATCTACAAGGGAGAGCAACATTCCAGATCCAATAGTAACCTACTGTAGAATTCATTCTCTAGGTACCCATGATGAGTTTTCTCCTTTCAGGTACCTTCTCATATGTCCCAATTCAAGAAGTTGGAAGTTTTGAATTTGAAAAACAACTATCTCATGGGAGTTATTTAATTGAATTTTACAAGCATGCCTGAACTAATTTATCTAGATTTAGCTAACAACAATTTTCCTGGAAGTATTACACCCAACTTGTGGACCTACAAAAATATAAAGTCTGTGAGCCTGGAAATAAACAAATTATGTGGCGAAATTCCTCCTAGTATGCCATCCCTTCATGTTCTCTCTTTTTTCTCCAGCTCAAACAATAATTTTATCAATATTACAAGTGCCCTAAAGAGTCTCCATGACTATCATAACCTTAGCACATTGTTTCTGTCAAAGAATTTTAATGGGGATATGATTCCAACTAATATACATGGATTTCCCATGCTCTGGACATTAAGTCTTGGAAATTGTGCTCTTTCTGGGCAAGTTCTTGTTTGACTCCTGAAATGTCCAAATTTATGGCTCTTGGATCTTTCTTGGAATAATCTCAATGGAGTTATTCCTATTTGGTTAAACACTCTTCAATATCTTTTTTATTTGGACATGCCAAATAATTGTCTATTAGGACAGATTCCAAAGCAGCTTATGGAGTTACGTATATTTAAGCCAATACAAATACCGCCTCAAACTCCCTTTGAGGCCCCTTTATATGTAAAGAAAAATAAAAAATCTTTTGGGTTGCATTACAATCACTTGTATAATCTCCCCCCTTCACTATACTTGGCCAGAAACAATCTTAGTGGCATTCTAAGCCCTGAGATTGGCCAGATGAAAATGCTTCATATTCTAGATTTGAGTGATAATAATTTCTCGGGGATAATCCCAGACACACTATCTAACTTGAAAAATTTGAAGACCTTAGATTTTTCAAACAATAATTTTTTTGGAATCATACCACCATCCCTGAAGGATCTCACATTCCTAGTAAGGTTCAATGTCTCTAATAACCACTTGCGTGGGTTAATACCTTATAGACATCAATTTGATACCTTTAACAAGTCTAGTTTTGAAGGAAACCTTGGTATTTGTGTCCAGCCTCTTACTAACACCTGCAATCTGCTTGTGTCAATACCGAGGGTACTTATTGCTTCACACAAAATCAATAGGCTGGACATAAATACCATTCTTGGCATAACCATTAGTGTTGATGTTCGGATTTCTTTTCTTCTGGCTGCAGTTCTTTGAAATCAATAAAGAAGACAGGTAACAAAGCATGGAGTTGTAGACGAGATGGATATTTACATGCCTGACAGGCTTTCTGATGCCTTGTGATATAACTTGGTGTTTTTATTCTATAATCATTGTCGTAAGGATCTTTCTATCACTGATCTCTTGAAATCTACTGGAAAAAAATTCACTTTCTGGGACTACAAAAATCAAAGGAAAGTTACTCCTTATGTGAAAGCCTCCTAAAGACAGCCACCAGCGCCTCCTTAAACATTATGTGAGCACACAAAATAATATTTGAGTACACAATGGAATCACACCTCTCCCTTCGGTCACCATCCATCATGTATCAAGGGAGAGAAGGAGGATTTGAAGCTCACCTATATAAAATCACCAAGAGATGAAAAAATGGTGATCACAAGGTTATGTTGGCCAAATTTTTCCAAGCAACACCAACATTGTGTGTGACCCGGAGCTGGAGCTAAAGAGGAATGGATAGATGGCCACCCAACATCTTAGTCCACCACATAATAGAGAGAGAGTGAGACTGCATCAGAGGTAGATCTTGGAAGGCAACATTCTTGCATTGAGACCTAGAGCCATTTCCTAGGGGCCCTTTGGCAAGTGGGTAAAATTTCTTCTCCATTTGAAACGTTTAATAAGAAGAGGTCATCGAGCCATCGTTTTCATTATTATCGATTAGAAATCTCTATATAGATTTTGTACATTTGTGTTTTTTTTAATTTTAGTTTAACCAGAGTATACTTCAGCATATTATTTCCATTAAGTTTTATGCTTTTGAGCTCCCCCACTTTCCGCTTGTTACCAATTGTTCAGAGAGTATACCACACTCTCTAAGCTTGTGTGATTTCATACGCCCATGCGACTAATACACAAAAACAAGATTTGCGACTTTGCTGACGTGTTTCAAGTTTATGTGGTTGTGCCATCTTTTGCAGGAGACCCTTTTTATATGTTGGAGTGGAGATGACAGTCCTCTGACCCATCTTGCAGTCCCTAGACTCACTGAGGTGACACACTAAAGAAGGCAGCTCCTAATCTTTTACTTGCAGGATTTTTGTGCGTATTTTTTTCACACAGAGGTGCATTGCGCATGTTCAGGAGTGACATGCACATAGGAAGGTGCACCTCTCAGGGGATTTTTGTGCGCAAATTCCAGAGAGATTTTTTCTCCCTATTTTCTGCATTTTTCTTGCTTGTAAGTGTGTTGGGAAGCCCCTAATATATCTGCCAACACATGTGTTGATACCCCACAGCTTCTGAAAACTCCTTTTTTGCTACTTTATGTAGGCATTTTGTTTGTTTTCATTTAAGTTGGTTTTTGAAAAAAGCATTCACATAGTTTAAGTAGGGGGCGAATTAACCAATGCTTTCCGAAAAAATTATGTTTTTTTCACATTCTGGTATGCATAGTTAGTTTAACTAGTCCAAGTAAGTGGCTCATGATCACACATGCATAAGCTAGCGTATAAATTGTTTAGTTTAAATTCAATTTTTGAGTCTAAGAAATTGCGGGACTAGGATTGAATCGCCAATTAGAGCAAGTAATCTCTGTTGTCTTTACACCATTTGGTGAACCTAGACAAGCATATGAACACTCTACATTTGTGATTCGCCATCTCCCTTTAGCCACTCACATAGAATAATTAGGAAGATTTGGAAGCGGCCCATTATCCGCAAATGCTTTCCATTTGAGCAAGGAACAATGTCACATAGTTTAACTAGGGGAATTTTGTAAAGGATCATCGATATCCATATCTTCAAATTATGAGATTTTTCACCATACGCTCACAAAAATTCACCCACTAAGAAAAGAAAGCCACCTAAAAATAACTTAAACCAACTCACTAAATTCTCCCCACAAGGGCCACACGAGAATTTATAGATTAAGTTAGGATCAAGGGGGTAGGCATCCAATAAGCCACATTGATCACACTTCACATTTAAACATAGAACTTGTGTATTTAGGGAGCTTTAAAATCCACCTATCAGCCCATGGAAAAGAAAACTCGAGCGTGGCAGAGACCTGATGCAGAGGAGGTTAGGCTTAGGCGCAGTGTGTGCGGTATCAGTTGGGGCTACTTGACCTGACTGATACTTGGTACTGTTAACTGACTACCAAGAAGCCCAAGACTCAAACACTCATGTGGGACAGTGGTTCTTAGTGGAAAAAACTAGGGTGTCCTTTACCCTATAAGTGATGGTATAGGCAAGCACCAGACCCTCTACCCTTACCTTTGTTGATTCTCTTCGGCTGACTGGGGGCGTCGCCAGCTCTTATGGGACGTTGTGCCAGCACTCGTAAGCAATCCTCTCAAGGCCTAGTTACTTTTGAGTGTGTGAGGGCGTACTAGGTCTTCTAGGATTTTGAGTATTAAGCGAAAACAAACAAAACCATTTTTTTCTTGCTTGATCACATAGATTAAGTTAAAGGGAAAATTCATTTCATTTTTTCTTTTTTTTATGTATATGGCCATAAATTTGTAGTGATCACAGACTCGATCCCCTCAAAATTTTTCCAAAACCTAACCTGGTCGACACTTAAATGGTTCCAATATAACCTCGTCAGTCCAGGAGTCTTTTGGACCTCCCCCCATTACCGGGAGGGCTTCCAGGTCTTCCACTATTTAGGCGTCAAAGACGGAACATTTCCACAGTGGTTGGTTCCTCCTTTCATGGAGCAACCTTAGTTAGGAACCCTAGTGAGTCTCCCAACACCACACCGCACACCACTCCCCCCTCGCCCCTTGGGGGGAGAGGAGTGCATCCCATACAGAAAGCCAGTTGAATTCACAACAAGGTACGTCACAGACTAACCCTTATTCTAACCAGAAATTTGTGTCTTCACATGTTTCCATGGCATCAACCTCCTAGTCACCATTCTTAGTGGCATTGAATCTACCAGATTTGACCAAGCTCACCAATGACCCCATTGCACATGACCCTAATTCGTCTCCCATTCCCATGAAGCTCCCTTTAGACATACCAAAGTTTGAAGGCAAGCAGGCGGAGCACCCAGGAAATAATATAATGACCTTTCACATATGGTTCTCATTGAATAGAATCATTGACGATACTATTCAGTTGAGGTTATTTCAACGCACACTTACGGGAGTGGCCACGAAATGGTACGTGGAGAAACCTCCTGCTTCACATGGAACCTTTAGCGCCCTCGATACTGAATTCCTCACATAATTTTACTTTCCCATTCACCACGATTTGAGAATGGAGTTACTAAGTCATTTTAAACAATCCCCCTCTACCCATATTTCAGAGCGTCTCCATGAGTGGAAGCGGCGTCGCAGTTTATGCAAAGAAAAACTCGATGATAGAGTCCTTTTAGATTTATTCTTGAAAACTCTCACAGTGGAGAATTCAAAGGATGTGGCACAACGTAACCCCAAATCTAAAGAGGACGTAATCAGTAAAGCCCAACAGCTTGAACTGATCTACACGCAATCAAGATACATATATAATATCCTACACAACGCCCCGTGCCTAAAATCTTATCAAGAATTGCTAGGCACGTCTAACTCTGCAGAGAAACTTATTGGGTCAATGACCCAAGGGTACCTATGCAGCGGTAGTCAGAATCCCGGTTACACACATGGGTCTACCCAGAACATGTCTCAACCTGGATTTCAAAGTCATCATATGCAGCAGCAAAATTTAACTAATAGGGTGCCAGCGTATCACCGAGGAGGATATTATCCTCCGGCAAAGGGGACCCAATACGCAGGAAGAAAAACTAATGGAAGAACTCCCCCCCACCAGCTAGGTGCAAACATGGGACAACAATATGCTCAGTCCCAAACACATAACCCACCTATGAAAAACAATGCACAGGTGAACTTTGTGCAGCCATCCCAAAATCAACCACACCAGTATGATAAGGATAATTACCCTCCTAACATGGTTAAGTAAAAGGTAAAAAGCAAGCCCAAATAGAACCCTGTACAGGGGAGCGGCAACCAACAGCGCCCACCACGATCCCAGGCTGGAGGTAACTCCAACCGGAATCCAGGAGCCAAGCGATGCCGAAAGGCAAGGCAAAAGGCCACCTCTACGAATAAACCATTCTTGTTCAATATGTGGTGAGTACAGGCACTATACTCACCACTATCCCAAACTCCCTGAGCTTAAAAAGCATCAGAGTAATCGAGGATAAGGAGGAACTTCCCAGATAACCGCGGTGATGCAAGAACCGTTCCCCCATCAAGGAATAGTCAGCACTCAGTAGGAAAACCTTGATGATTTCGGGAAAAAAAACCATGAAATTTAGATGGCTGGGGAATAAATATTTTTTTGCAAAGTCGGAATCATAGCTACAACACCCCACCAGACACCAGTACGTTAGGGGCTAGTACGAGTGCACCAAATGCACCTTTAACCATTCCAAAGGTTCCTTTGGAACCATTTCCAAAAATGGTAAAAGGGCCTAATAGGCACACAGGTAATTACTCCAAAGCGGCCCACAATTACAACATCATAGATGATTTAGCTCAATCACCTACTACTATGTCCACATTGGAAGTATTGCAGTCATGCCCAAAACAACGGAAAGCCCTACTTTCTGCATTAGGCACTATCGACCCTACCGACACGCGCATGATGGTTTTTGATTTAGATAAAGCCACCCCTAGGCTTCCCTCGATGGTCGCCTTCTAGATACCAGTATCGGTACAAAATATCACTATTCACCGATATGTCATTAACGAGGGTGCATCCACATGCATCATGTCAAAGAATGTATGGCAGAAGTTAGGAGCCCTTGAAATCAAACATTCCGTCATCGCATTCAGAGGATATGACGGTCATCCTTTGACCCTTGTCGGTCTCTTCCAAAATGTATCAGTTTTCTTAGCTGGCAAGATGGTCCACATAGACTTCGAAGTCTTGGACGCTCAGTTGGATTACAATATACACCTTCGGCGAAGTTACATGTACACCATGTCTACTATAGCATACTCCGTCTTCTGCATCATGATGTTCCCCCATGAGGATTGAATCATCATAGTGGACCAGCTGGCGCATAGTGAAAAGCTTCCCTTGACCAACACAAATACGGTTCTACCCTATGTAGATATAGCCATAGATGGTATTTCATGGTATCAAGAATATGGCCCTGGCCAATTCAAACCGTTTTCCGTCCTACGGTCATTCCTACGAGATCACCCCATTATCCCTGAGGTATTGCCCGATGCCACAGGTGCCCCAGTATGCATGATGTTCACATCAAGCATCAAGGTTAGTCAAGACACAGACTCAAGTAGTAACAACACCAAGGCATAAAATAAGGCTGCCTCCCTAGTCTACGCTGCCTCCCAAACTCCTTTCCTCTACCCACCTCTTGGCTTCACCTCCCAGCAGGTCTTGGCAATACTGGTGTTACCCAATATATCATTAGCATTCCCAGTGTGGTATCTCATTCCCCCTCCATGAAAAACAGCTACCAACGTTACTGCATTTGGTTTAAAGCCCCTTAGTCCTGAGGATCCCCAACCTACCCAAGCAGCGGTTGAAACCACCCCTGCAAGAGAAATTCCCATTGCGAAACTAGTGATCACAACCAAGAAAATCTCCAAGAAAGGAAAGAAAGTGGTGACCCCCGCCATGCAAAGGGAGTCATCAACCTATGCTATATGTGATGTCACAGGGCACCCTACCCAGATATGCCCAGAGTTGGATGAATTGAAACCACTCCTCAGTAGAAAAGCAAGCACCTCGACACAACATTCCCAAAAAAAGGAACTTTCCACCAAAAATACAGGAAAACCTCTACGTACCAATAATGCATGCAATCTCTGTGAAACCTATGGGCATTATACCCACCATTTTCCAGAAATACCATGATATAGGGACGCCTTACATGCAGTTGAGTGATCCTATCAAGAGGATCCCTCCATCTAGTCTATCAATGAAGAGCCGCGTACCATCCTATACTTATAAGAGGAGCACCGATTCGTAGAGCGCCCCCCAGTACTGACCATTATACCTTGCATGCTATGTGATGAATGTGGCCACTACCTTGAAGAGTGTGCCACATTGGAACTCATTCACACATGGTATCCAATTAAAAGGGTTTACTACATGGGGCTACGGGCAGCACAATTCACATGCCTATTATGCACTGACAATCACCTATTGGAGGATTGTCATTACATACCTCACTTCCAACTAGCCCTTGCTAGCCTCCGCTCAGCCATAGTTAGTCTTTCCCAAGAACACGATATGGATGTTGAGTCCACTTGTAGCTCCATGACCCAAGAAGAAGAGATGAGCAGGTCCGTAATGTTCTTATCAGTTGAAGATTGGCCGAGCTGGGAACCCCTAGTTACCCCCAAAGACACTTCACGAAACCCACCCACATGCACGTTATGCAAGCAGATAGACCATATAGTCATCCACAACCTTGACTTAGCAACATTGTGACATTGGTTCCCCGCCTAGCCTCAAACGACCCATGATGGGACCCCCATATCACAAATATTTTTCTTGATATGTCAAGGTAATAATTATGACCAAAATTGTACTTATGTCTCGCGGATCCATCCCACTATCAAAATTATTAATGTCGTAGGAAAGAGGATGAGTGATCTCCAAGAATGGCATAAAATGCGTAGACCCAACGTCCCCACCACCATAGTGGTGGGTCAAGCCTGATAAGACCACACACCAACCACGTATACCCCAGGAAAAGCCTAGGATAACATGCGGCCTTTCTGATCTAAACGATCATCGAGTCAACCAATGCAGAGAACTCAAGCCCCTTCCAAACAGTCTCCACATAATCTCGAATCTTCCTCAAAAAATTCTCTTTAATCAAGAGAAGATCACACGTACTTATTGCCAAATTTTCTCACACTTTCATCATATGTTTAAGTGTACACATCTCCCCAAGATGAGAGTAGCTAGAGCTGCATTAAGTCAACCACCTAGCAAAAAGGGAGGCAAGTCTCAACCTATGATGCAAAAATGGAAGTAGAATACTACCTGGTCCACAACCGACTCTTTCTAAGCATCCACATCAGGAACATCAAGTAGTGTATAATCTCACACTATCTACTTTGTCAGTGCTATGATACCATGCACCATTTGCACTAGTCATGATCATGCGCCAGAGGTATGCCCACTGTAAAAGCGTTCAGACACCTCTGTGATAAAAACAACTTCCACCTAACAGAAATTGACTATCCTAGCGGGAAAGCCGATGTTACGCTCACATAGGATTCCATTACCGAGATCCTTCCCCTGCCGCATTCCAGCAACATGATTCACCACATATGACTTGTATCATCGCACGCCTAGTATATTATTTCAACCACCTCCTCGTCACAGGAGTTCCACTTTATTCTTATCACAAAATACCAAGGCACCTTACTCTTTTGCATATATTTCCGAAAGATCCCCAAATTTCATACCGCCATCGAACTCCTTGATGACAACTAGCCTCTATAACAACGCCTAGTACAACTAGAGCTAGTTGATGAAAGTAGGCGACAATTGCTACAACACAATGAGGCCCATAAGAAAAGGGTAAAATCATCATTCAACTGCCACAACACCCCTCGCTCATTTACCGAGGGAGAGTTAGTCCTTCGCTATGATGTCGCAAAAGAGGCCTTAGGACCATGAAAGTTTGAAACCTTGTGAAAGGTCCCTATATCATCAAACATTGCCTCCGGTAGGGGGCATACATCTTGACGAAACTGGACGAGACCTACCTCACTAGCCCCATCAACGACTTTTACCTTAAGAAGTTCCACCCATAAGGGCCCCAGTAGCCCTTATCCCCTAGAGTTAGGATACACAAAATCCCAACACCATAATATTTTTGACCCAAGGACCTAAACATGCTCAAAGTGCCACCATGGATAACCTACTTAAACCCTTTTTAGATTTGCCGATGGAGCATCGCGGTGGTCTCAAAACTTAGCTGCAGCTGCCTGGGTCATCTACCACCCTGATCGATCACCACTATGTTCAAACGGCGTGTGTATCAGCTCAACAACCAATAATCAGCAGAATATGATGTTGTTATCGGACTTCTGTGAGGGGCCCTCCATCGTGGCATTTTCCATATGCATGTCTACCTCGATTCCCTATTAGTGTCATCGCAGTTGAACCAAACATTTGAAACCAGAGACGCAAACATGTTTAGAAGATATTTGCATGCAAAAATATTAAGAAAACAATTTCATTACATTACATTTTCACATGTATCAAGGAATCAAAACCAAGTAGTTGATCGCATAGCTAACAATATCCCAGACTGCAATGCATCACAAATAAACTACCATACATAAAAAACCAAAAACATAAAAATCCATCAGCATAACACAAAATGCATAAACCAAAATAGATAGCACACCATGTAGAGCCACAAAACGATCTCTCTCATATATATATATAATATGTGTATCTGAGTACAAAAATAGTATCATTGGCTCAGTGGCCAGCCAAAAAAATACAACGGTCATCAAAAAATAATTGAAGCATCCTCATAATGGGTGCTTTCCCTATGTACAAAACTACTCTACCAAGGTGCCCCCTCAAGAGGAGCACCTGGGCCCACCACTGCTCCTGGGGCCACCACCGGAGCTATTGTCGCCACTGCGATAGCTACCCATCGTAGAGTGGGCTGGTAATCCCTCTCATGGGCCATCACTGTCTCTAGCCAAAACTCCTCGAAGTCATCCATAAAACCTCGAGCATGCACCCCGTGGGTCAATGGACCCTGGAAGTCCTCTATAGCGGCCACCTGAGCCATAAGTACTACGATGCACGCCTCAGCCACATCTGCACAAGCTCTCTTGGCCACTACCTCAGCTGCAGCCGAGCTGCTGCCCTCACTAGAAGGGCCAACACCATCCCTGCCAGGTCCACCAATGCCATCCGGTCCACCTGCGACACCTCCTCCTCGACCACCCTGTGGTCGTGGCAGAGGATCATGACCCACTAGTCGGGCCACTGGGCGTCCCACTCACCAACATCTACATGAGTAACCAAAAATATGTCAATGTCAATGAAAAAACACATAAGTACGTAAAAAATCAAAGAAATGCAGAAAAATAGCACATACCTACAGGACCCCAAACATAACGAAAATGAAGACCGATATCTGGATCACCCTGAAAGTCCATCCCCGCATACGGGAAGGGAAAAAACATCTATGGATTGCCTTGAACCAGGCCTCCATTGTGTTGTTCCAATAACGACCCACCATGCCACCACCGCCGTGTGTCATCACTGGAGCCCACCTCCTCATGCGTGGCTCCCTTGACCCCCCAATAGGCACAACCACGACGGGCCTCAATAGCACAACCCTCTCGTACATAATGATGCATACGATGCTAGCGTACACAAATTATTTGGATCCATGTTGGACCTTGCTCATTTGCAACACCATACCATCAAAATAACAACGGGAAAAATAAAAAAAATGCACGTTCCTCAAACAGCATAAAACTCCCACCTATGGGTCCGATGCCCGATGTGGAGCAAACGAGCTCACCAGTCGCACAATAATGGCCAAAACATACCGCTCGGCCACATTTTTCACTGACGCAATATTGATGCACCCCTCAAAAAGAGGTGCACCACCGAAATGCCTCCTCCGAAACTTGTCCATGTTCACTCACCCAAAACGGAGTGGATAGCTCAGCGCCTCACCCTGAGGCGGTAATCCGGTCACAAAGTATATATCTGTCTCTAGATGGATAATCAAGTTCGTCACACTCAGGATGAACATATTGTGCCTCCTGCACCAATGATGTATGATATAATGTAGCAATCGGTCATGTGACCGAAGGAAATCGTTCTCAGCAAATTTCAGAAGGCCCCATGCGTCCAACTGATGGCGTGCCCCAGCATCAGTAGCCAGAGCAGTCTAGATCTCGGGCCAATCTCGCTCTCTCCACACCAACCTACCAAGCAACAGGCACCCATCAGTACAGAGAAGAAACATCAAAAGAGACAACAAAAACCCAAGTTTTTAGTAAAAACCCTGCCCTTGCGTGCCTGTCTCTCAGACAAGCGTGCCCTTGCATGCCTGTTTGGTTCACAGACATGCCCTTGCATGAAAAAAGGAGGGAATAGTATGCCTTCGAGCAGCTATCCCTCGGAAATAAGCACAAGGGGGGCACCTCTTTTCCTAGATCGCCCACGCAATCCAGGACAAAAAGCCCCTTTGAGGCCGTACAAACCCAATTTGTACGACCCCCGGCATCACCAAAAAATTGAAATGCAGGACATCATGGAAGTTGCCTCGACATAATATCGTTAATCCCCGGTACACAGACTAACTGCAACAACAAGAAAGGCTCTACAATCATCTATGGTCTCCCAAAAATCAGCAAGTGCAAATGAATAGGATTAGGGCCATAATCCCATATTTATCACCCTTTTCCAGAACTTTGGAGGTCCATAACAGGAGATCAGAAGGTCTGTTTAGCAAACCGTCAGTTGCACCATCATCAATATACCATGATGAACGAAAGTGATGCCCCACATTCTCTTTCCGAAAAAATACTTTTTCAGCGCCGGCAGCTATGCACCCTCCCATCTTCCTTTCCAAAGTTCATGTTTTTCAATAATATTGGATGAAAGGAAGATGCTTTCACTTGAGGTAGTTGTTTTTTGTAGGAAGAACCTGCAAACCGTTCATAGCACCATCCACTGAAAGTCCCAGAGCAGGTATCATTCTACCCTCAGCATGATAGAGTCCCTGAGAACTTTTCATATCCTGACATCATTTCTCCATTAGAAATAAACCATAGGGTCCTCATACCTGGCCACGTTTATCATCACCTCACCCTGCTTATGATAAACGCCCGCGATGGTTGGTAGAGCCTACCGTCCATGGTGATCGTCATCCAAAGTAGACCATATGTCAACCCACAAGTGACGCCATGGCCATACCATTTTAGTTCAGGAAGCACCTCATGCCTATCCACATATGATGCATAAGGTCAAGGTCAGCATTCAAGCTCAACCCCCTTCCCAGATGATCAAGTTGTATAAGAAAATTGAAAGTGCACCTCCACACATCGGATTTAGCCCACCATACCTCCATCAGCATAATCCCATCTATGACATCTTCCTCTTCATCAACCCCGCACATGATACCAACCAATGGGACCCCTACCCCCAAGGAAACACCATCCTCACACCTTTAGTTAGCAACCCTCTTTCATGTTTTCGGGCACCCATCTCTATGTTTTTTATAAACCAAACCCCATTATTTTATTATTTTGGTAACTGTACAAAGACTGCAAATGATGCCCTTCGCCACTTCGCCTTCATATTTCACCTTTCCTCCCATGGCAGCAGTCAACCATCTGCCTTGGTCGAATTATTTCACCCCCCATGCATGCACCATTACGACAATCATAGTCGGTTCACACCTGCCCTAGAAGTCCTACCGACTCCAGGGATTTTTCCTTCAGAAATGCCTATGACTGCTGCCAAGCTACTCAAGTATAGTTTCACCTCAGGCCATTGAATCCCCATCATCTGTTTTCAGTCACCGCTCACCAACATGCCTATGTTAAAACCATCATATCTTGATCCCCGACCCCTCAGGTCGATGACTCATGGTTCGGTGAAGGCTTCCCTTTTTGTCATCCTCAACACCTCTTTTCGAAAAAGGAAGCGGTACCTTGGATAATCCCTCCCCATGCAAAGGGGTATCCTCGGGTGGCACTGTGGGAGACATCATTTTACACATATGTCATTGATCCTCCTGAAATTCGACCACAGTATAATCTTTCATGTCACGATGGTATCGTACCTTACAACCATTGCACTTTGATTAGATCTGTCGAAGAACCGTGCCTCCATAAGCGTCTCTGACAACAATGCTTACACAGGGAGGTCCCATCTAGTACATATGCGTACATGGCACAGTGATATTCCATACCAAGACTACGCATATGGGTACCACATTCCACCTATTTTCAAATAAAAAATGCCCCTCAGGGCATCAACAGTCGTCATCAATAACCACCAGCATCAGTACCACAGTAGTGGCACAGACAACACATGTATCTGTCAATTTCTTTTAACTAGTCATAGCATCACGAGCATGGAACATGCCCGCCTCGTTGAAATTTTGTAAATATGTTATATATTTGTCTGCTTGCAAGGGGTCCTTTAGGTCATGGTTATCTCGGAAACAGTGCAAGGTGTTGTCAATTCCAAAATACACGCAGACCTTTATCTCTCTCTCTGCGTATGATATAGAAAAAAAACTGTAATGTATTTCAGCTATACAATTCTTCCTAGACCTCACACATTAGGGGGAAACTGTTAGCACTCGAAAATCGTACAGTAGAAGATGACATCAATTAATGTCAAGCCCAAGGATTTATAGGATAGGAATACATTATGGAATCAAGAAGTATTTAAAATCTCTAAGGTTTTGAGAAAATTAGATTTGAACTAGTCATAAATGCTCAAATGCACGCTTTATCCTTCCAGAAGAGTGCCTTCTATGTGCCTCTTTGCTCGATAAGTGCGCATTCCTAGAAATGGAAGAAGGTCACTTTCCGGGACCACAATAAGCAAAGGATAGTTACTCCTTATGTGAAAGCCGCCTAAGGACAACCAGTAGCGCCTCCTTAGACATTATGTGAGCACACAAAAGAATATTTGAGCACACAATGGAATCACACCTCTCCCTTGGGTCACCATCCATCATGTACCAAGGGAGGGAAGGAGGATTTGAAACTCACCTATATAAACCCACCAAGAGATGAACAAATGGTGATCACAAGGTTATGCTGACCAAAGTTGCCCAAGCAACACCAGCATTGTGTGTGACCCGGAGCTAGAGCTAAAGAGGACTTAATAGTTGTCCACCCAACATCTTAGTCCACCACAACAGAGAGAGAGAGAGTGAGACTAAATCAGAGGTGGAGCTTGGAAGGAAACATCCTTGCATTGGTACCTACACCCATTGCCTAGGGGCCCTTTGGCAAGTGGGTAAAATTTCTTCTCCATTTCAAACGTTTAATAAGAATAGGTCATCAAGCCATCATTTGCATTATTATCTTTTAGAACTCTCTATATAGCTTCAATATATTTGTGTTTTTTTTTAGTTTTAGTTTAACCAGAGCATACTTGAGCATATTATTTCCACTAAGTTTTATGTTTTTGAGCTCCCCCACTTTCTTCTTGTTACCAATAGTTTAGAGAGTAGACCACACTCTCCAAGCTTGTGCGATTTCGTACACCCATGCGACTAATCCACAACAACAATAAATAATTAACTATTTTGTACTAGTGCATGCATGGCAATGTAACATGACATTGCAAGTTGTTCATCAAAATCAGTTGAATTTGAAAACTCTATGCAACCCTCATTAATTGTATATATCACTAGCCATTTCTCTAAAAATATCACCTCTTACTCAAAATATCTAAACATTTACTTTGAATGTTGTACGTGAGGCTAAATTTCATGTTCCAAAAATATTTTAGATTATGTTTCTTTAATCAAATTTTCATGTTCATCAACACTTCCTACAAGATCATAATCAATTTTAAAATTAGAATTTACTTTTCTTTCATTAGATTGTTATGAAACCAACTTAAAAAATAGACAAAAAGATAGAAAAATGCCTTATAAATCAGCCTCTTCATAGGGGAGACCTCCTTTACATTACATTAATTAACAATTCTTGGATGATACAAATGAAAAAACCTCCTTTATATACATAGGAGTTCAATGGGTCCGAGTATAATCCTAGGCGACATAATCATAACAATGTAAGGGCACAACAATAATAATAGTGGGCTTCTATGGGGAACAATAACAATAATATAGGACCTACATGGGCACAAAAATAACAATAAGTGGGATATACCAACAATAACAATACATGGATACACTCTTATTATAGGGACCTAGCATGCCCGTCTCCTTCAAGAAAGTTTTGTCCTAACCGATTGAGTAGTTTTGGATGCTTTTATATAAAATTCTCATCCTCCCATGTTGAATCTTTAACAGGTATGTTCTTCCACTTGATGAGATACTCTGAAATTGATCGATTTTGTAGCCATCGAGTTCTTTTTTCTATGACTGCTTCAGGTTCCAATATGATTTTTCCTTCTTCATCAAGTTCCAGAAATATTCTTTGAACTCATATCTTGTTTCCTATAACGTTATTTAAGGATGAAACATGGAAAACTGGGTGGACTCGAGAAGATGTAGGAAGCTCCAATTTGTATGCCATAGTACCAATATTTTACAACACCTAGTAAGGACCATAATACTTTGGTGATAATTTATTATCCTTCTTACCTTTCTTGAGGGAAATTTGTTTATACGGTTGTAGCCGTAAAAATACCCAGTCACCTACATCAAAAATTATTTCGCTTTGATGTTGATCTGCCTATTGTTTCATTCGATTCTGCTCGAAAGTGAGCTTATCCTTTAAGAGCTGGAGAAATTGTTGTTGATGCTCGATGTGATCTTCCACTGCCTGAACCTTAGAATATTCTCTTAAAGATGATGTGATGGACAATGTATGGTATCCAAAAATTTCCATAAATGGGTTTATTTTCGTTGTAGTATGGAAGGAAGTGTTATACCACCATTCAGCCAGATGTAACCACTTGACCCATTGTGTCTATTTATCAAATAAAAAGCAACAAATATATCATTATAAACATTTTTTCACTATCCCAGTTTTCTCATGAGATTGAGAATGATATGATTAGATATGAGCTAAATGAGTACCCAAACAAGAAAATAACTATGTCCAAAAATTTCCTGTAAAAATGGGATCTTTGTCACGTAAAATGATTTTTGGGTTTCCATTTAGCTTTTGAATTGTTTCCATAAATGCAGTAGCAACTATGTTGTCTTTAAATGGATGAGATAATGCAAAAAAGTATGCATACTTGGTAAATATGTCAACTACCACCATGATGACAGTCTTTCCTTCAGACTTGGGCAAACCTGTGATAAAATACATTGAAACCTCCTCCCGAAATTGACTTGGAATGGATAAAGATTGTAATATACCTCGAGTATTAATTGTATCAACTTTATTTTTTTTCAAAACTAAACATTCTACCACGAACTTTTGAATATCAGATTTAAATCAATCCAAAAAAAATTCCTTCTTGAACCTGTGGAATGTTTTTAAAAATCTTGAGTGCCCTCCTAAGGAAGAGGTGTGTAATTCCAAAATAATATTTTATTTGAGCTGAGAATTCTTAAAAAGATATAATTGATTTTTTTTTACCTTGAAGTGTCTTCCCACTAGGTAAGGTCACCATTGCTTTAGTGCATGTAGTATTGTCAACATCTCCTTCTCATAAATAGGTTTCAGTAAATACTTTCCTTTGATTAGATGACTTTCAAAACCAATGGGTCTTCCTTCTTGCATTAGAACCGTTTTAAATCCATTTCCTGAGGAACCACATTCATGGAAAATTTTAGGAGCTAATATTCATATCTGGGCTATTTTTCCATTCTTTTTCCAAAAAAAAATATTCGGCAAATTTGCATTGTATCTATAAATGATTTACCCGGATTTTATAGTATAAAAATATTTCACCTTTAAAATCACTAAAAGTTTATACATAGTAATATTAAATCATTATAAATTTAAATATTTTTACAAAAAATATCCAAACATTTTACACTTAGCATGTTAGGGACAAGTAATATTCACCAAGCATTATAAACATTAAAATAATTTTTAATCCTTAAAATTTTCCCTAATCACATTCCACAATAAACATTTTTGTGAAGTATGGTGTAGCTAAGACTGGTTCTTCACACATTGCCTCTGCAAGATGTTCAAAGGCCTTAGTTTCTTGTGGAGTTCAAGAAAATGGATATTTCTTTAGTAATGATGTTATAGGTGCTAATAATTCTTAACAAACTTGCGTTAATACCCTGTTAACCCTAGAAATCCTCGAATATGCTTTATGGTTGTGGGGATTTTCCTTTCTTTCATGGATTTAATTTTGTTAGGGTCTACCTTAACACCCTCATAAGATATAATAGGACCCAAATATTCCACCTTCTGTACTACAAATAAACCTTTGGAGGTTTTCGTATATAATTGTTTCTCCTCCAATAGTTTTAGCACCCTATGAACAAGTTGAACATGATCCTTCCAAGACTTGGTGTAGATTAGTATGTTATCAAAAAATACTAACAAAATTTTCTAAGGAAAGGTTTGAAAATTTTCTAAGGAAAGGTTTGAAAATGTGGAAGGTGCATTAGTAAGGCCAAAAGGTATGACCAAAAATTCATAATGACCCTCATGAGTTATGAATGTTGTTTTCTAAATGTCTTCAACCTGCATTCTAATTTGATGATATCCAGGACGAAGATTGAGCTTGGTGAAGTAAGTTTCTCCATGTAATTCATCCAATAACTCATTAATGACAGGGATGAGAAAATTATCTTTAATAGTGAGCTTGTTGAGCTCCCTATAATCCGGACACATACATCATGATCCATTCTTCTTGTGCACAAATACTACAGGAGCAGAGAAAGAAATTTGACCAGGATGAATTATACCAACCTCTAGCATTTCTACAACCATATGTTAAATTTCACTCTTTTAAGCATAAGGACACATGTATGGCTTAATGTTTGGAGGAGAAATTACTGGAATCAAATGAATAGCATGATCATTATCATGAATAGGTGGGATTTATTTGGAAATCTAAAACACCTAAGAGTGATTTCCCAATACTTTTTGGAGATATGGAGAAATAGATGGTTTTGATGTTTGAACCTCTAGTGAGAATAATTGTGAAATTACGCCTCATTGCTCTTTCTTCAGAATATTTTTCATGGAATTAGAGCTCATTATATTTCTTAGCTTCCCTATGATACCTCATAGTTCAACTTCCTTTCCTTCCAAAAAAAAAAAAAATCAAGAAAAGTTCTTGAAAATTAAAAGCTACAGTCCCCAAAGATTGTAACCATTGTACTCATATTACAACATCAGCACCACCCATTGGAATGAAGAGAATTAGACTATTAAATATGTATTTCCCCATGGTTAGCCTTATATTATGACACTTTCTAGAGAAATTTATAGTTCCTCCATTTGCAACCATGACTTGAAACTCTAGTGTTGGCTATAGGAAGCAATTCAATTCCTTGGCTAACTTACAATGAATAAAATTATGGGCACTCCCCGAATCAATCATCACTATTACATTTTTCTTCTTGATATTTCCTATAGGGTGTGGAGCTTGATTATATTCTTTATGTATCGTCGTGTTCGACTTGTTTCCTTAACGGGGCAACAACATCGACCGTCATTTAATCGCTATCAAGGGGTTCCATAGGGGGCAATGACGATTAAAAATAGATGTAAAATATTGTGATTTCTTATTCAATATATGTCATTCATTAGGAGGATGATCTAACGATATAATTTATGCTTAATTTAGGGTTTTTTCCCCTATAAGGCAACCCCCTCTATTGTATGATGGTATTGTATTGCAACTGTGTATTGTGTGTATACTCCAAGTGAGAAATGGAAAGGGAGATTATATGAGAGAGTAGATGATATCACAATGGATCTGTTGTGGGTTGAGTCTCTTCTTTTTTCTAGTTAATAAAAAGGAAGCGTTGGTTGTTTCTGTGGACGTAGCCCAAGTTGGGTGAACCACATATATCTGTGTCTCTCTTGTTTTATATGTTATTTTTGTGTTTGTGTTTAGGTATATTTGATGTGTTCTATTTCTTTGTAATATATAATTTCCTAACTTTTCCTTCTATCTTGAGAGTTTGAGTAGTGGTAATTCTTGCCAATTCATTACAATATATGGTTGAATTCATCTCTTCTTCCTCTAGGTTTGGTTCCTGGTGTATATCCTCTTCTTTTGAATTTTCTTGTTCCTTTTCTTCCTCCTCTTCAGAATCTATGTAAGATTATTCTTCTCTACAAATTCATGGCCTTTAGTGTATTTTATATCAAAAAAATAAAAAAACCCTTTTTCTATTTTTTCTTCCAAATGTTGTGGTGTCAACCTTGTAGGTTTTGGAAGTCTAGAAGTAGCAACACATCCATCTTTATAGATGTGAGTGGTAGGCTTCCTTGTCGCCATAATTTTGCTTTCAATTTTTCTTGCAAACCTGAATTCCTTCTCCAATGAATCAGGTTCCCAAAGGTGAACCTCATGTTGGATTTTATCCTTTAAATTCCATATGAATACATCAATCATGTGCTCCTCTATAATATCATTTACCCTTATATTCAATTTTTGGAAGTCCTCAATTTGTGCCACCATTCAACCCTTTTGTTTGAGATTTATTAATTGGCTAAAGAAGGTGTTTCTCTTTATATCTTCATAATGTGCTATCATTTCCTCCATAAAAATTGACCAAGTGACAATTTACTTACAAGAGCAAAGCCATCTATACCATACTAATGTATTTTTTTCTAAACATAAAGTTTCAATATATATCTTTTGTGTGTTTTTCACATTATGGATATCAAAATATTGCTCCATATGTAGAATCCATATTACACGATCCTTTCCATAAAAATCCCTCATATCGATCTTTGAAATATAGCGGGTCCTCAATACAACATTAGAGTTTAAGAAATCATGATTAAAAAAAATTTCTCTCATCATGAGTTTCCTCTACTACCTATTTGTCATTAGGAATCATTTCTTGTAGCAGCTTTGTAAAATTTTCCTTCAAACTTTCCATGTATCCTTTTATACCATTCTTCATGTCTTCCATGTTACCTTTCGGTTTTTCTTCTATACCATTGATCTTAGGTTCCACGTCATTCTTCAAACCATCCATATTATATTCCACGAATTTCATGTCTTTCTTGAAACCATCCATCTTAGCTTACATTTAATTTTTTGTTACTCTTGATGAGAGCGAAATTTATTTCACTTGGTCTCATAATTTTGATATATCACGTTGCCCTTCTTCATATTCATGAGTCATAGTAGAGCCTTTTAAGGGCTTAATGGGTGTGGAATTTTTTTCTTTTTTTTATCTTTTGGGGGGGCTGAGTCATCTTTCCAATTCCACATATAAAATTGTTACACGACCTTCCTCAGGATCTCATCTCAAATAGGTCTTTTTTTTTAGCTTCTTCATCTTTGCAAAAAAAAAAAAAAAATAATAGTGAATATCTCAAGATGACCTCTTTGTAGTAGCGAAACCCTAGAATCCAAAGCTCTGATACCAAATGTTAAGAAACTAGCTCACAAAATAGAAGAAAAGATAGATGAACACCTTAGAAATCAGCTTATTTGACGGCGAAGCCTCCTTTAAATTACATAAATGAACAATTCTTGGATGATACAAATGAAAAAACCTACTTTCTATATATAGGAGCCCAATGGGTCCCATCGGAGTCCAATGGGTCCCAATATAATCCTAACCGACATAACAATAAAAATGTAAGGGAACACCAATAATAATAATAGGCTTCCATGGGGCACAATAATAATAATATGTGGACTAAAAGAGCACAAAAATAAAAATAAGGGGGCTATACTAAAAATAAAAATACAGGGATACACTATTATTATAGTGACCTAGCATAAATGTTGTAAGAATCCCTTCATTATTGGGCGCTTGTGAATGTGATTCATCTCTAGTTTTAATCTCTTCTCTTTTCTCCGATCTTCTAAGAAAATTTTCCACCAACTCTAATTCTGATTGATGTCTCTCAAGAATTGCATATGAATTATTATTTTTCTCTCTCCTTTCACTGTCTCCACTATTCAAATTTTCCAAGTTATTTGCAGCAACATGTCCTTGAAAATTCTTACTAAAAAAAATCATTTATGAATTGTGCATGATCTTCACTTTTATTGTATTTAATAGAAAATTATCCTTCAAATCCTTTCGTAGAAAAAATCATATTTTATTCTTCAATTATTCTTTTACAAAAAATATTTCTATCATCTTCATCAAACTTTATGAAAAAATAAAAGGATTGTCTTTCTTCCTTATCTATGAAACCAACAAACATACAAAAATCATTAGCTTTAAAATCATAATTCTTTGTAGCCTTATTTTTATCCTTGGGAGATGAACTTATAATATTTATTTGAACTTCCCAAATAGTTCATCAGACTTGCAATAAGTCTCTCATTCTCTTCATGATCCTCTCCAAGGATTTCTCCTTGCTTTGGTGTAAGAATTTCATCCACAATTCCATTAATTGGAATTTATTTAGTATTTACTTCATGAGGAAACTCTCCATCATATACAAATGCATAACCCACATTCATAATCATTTCATTAGTTTTGAAATCAAGATATCCTTAACTCTCATTAGCTCCTTCATCTTCAACCAAGCACATAATTTATTCTTCAACTGCACCTACAACTTATTCCACTTTACATTCTTCCACATAATTCATCTTCATCTTTGGTCCTCCTAAAGTTCCTATAGTAGTTCCATTAGTACATTCAATTATAATTTTATCTCGACAACTTCTAGGTCAAATTCCTCTTGACTCATTCTTCTCTTTATGCCATTTTCTTTGGAATATTATTTTATTCTATTGTGGAATTTCCCTAAACCTATGACATGACTAGCAGTATTCATCTTCCTTCTTCCTTTGGAAACTTTGAATGTCCACTTGTAGATTACACACAAACCTCTGTAATATCAAGTTACTCCTTAGATTATTATAATAACTCACGAAACTATCTCTGAGATCAATCTCTTCATGTACTTGGTTTTCTCCTCTAGAATGTCTTGATATTCTCCACTCCTTTTAGGCCTTGGTAGATCTTCACTTCCTCTAAGAACATCCACCTGTCCTCCTCCTTCCAACCTCAACTACCACCTGCAAATGTTATTTGCCACAATTATTCAAGAACTTACTTCATTCTTGGTTATAGTCCACATAATATAATCATCCTGATCGCTGTTACCTATAATGAATGATTTACCACACAAATTAGTTGAAAACCAAAGACAAATTTACCTCCTTGTTCGAGCTCATTAAAAAATTCATAATGTTGTTGTAGTCTTCAATCCTTCCGTTGGCTCTATTGTTGTTTTCATTCATTGTTCTTCCTCATAGAAAGATAATTCTTCTCCATATTGGTTTCAGATCCAAATATATTCTACTTTTATCTAAGTATATTTCCTTCCAAACAAATTCAATTTTCTTTCTATAGAAAACTTCAATTCATACAGTCATCAATATAAATTGTAAAAAAAGAATCTACCTCGATTAGATTTCTCAAACCATTGGCATTGCAATCTATGAACCTATCCTTTAAAGACAAAATTTGTTGTGACTTCCTTTCCCAAAGATCATACCCGCCCTGATACCACTTAATGAAGGAAAATTTTACTTTTCTTGCAACTTAACTATGAGTCATGGAGGCTTGTACATAATTTGGAACCTCAGTAGGTTCTATCGAAATTAAATCTTAATATAGCTGGAATTCCAAATAAGAATGATACTTAGCGCTGCTTTAAATGAGTTCTATTAATATCACTTACTTCCTCTATAGTCTCTCACATAGATGAATTTTCTTCCAATATGGATTACATGCACAAATTTCATTATTCACACACCATTTTTTTTATAAATTAATATTCACGGTTCAAAAAAATAGTTGCATGCATTGACCAACTACATCAATTCATCCATCCAACAATTTTTTTTTGACATGTTGGTAATTTCCTTCCAGTGACATTTCCACTCCAATTATTTACCCCTTTTTTCATTTGACCACCCATTGGTCAAGACTTATTTTCTTGCACACATATTGTTAACATATTCTTTTGGCATTGGAACATTTCTCAATGCACAACACCTTGGACAATGGCCTCACCATGGTTTGATTCTCTATCTTATAAAAAAATACACATTTATAAATCTTCCTTCTCTCATTCACATAATCATAAATTTTCCTTAATCCTTACCGAGGATTACTTCATGGAAAATGGGTTTATAAATTAATCTACCATCTGTTTTAGGCTTCATACATATGATAAAACTATACTAATTCAAAATTTCATAAAAACTAGAATTCTTCTGAACAACATAAACACATAGAGAATTCATGAACACAATAACTGTATGAAAAATCTATATCATTAATTAAAATTTGTACATACAAACAAATACTCATAAACTGTCTTGTTTTCCTCTTGCTGTGAATTCATTTGGCCATTGCCGGCTAGGCTTATAATGATTAAAAAAAAAGTTAGAAGAAAAATAGATTTTTTTTACATCCATAAATCACTCCTTAATTTATTCTTTAAAGCTCTCGTTATTTATTCCATAAATTTCTGATGCTTTTAAAAGTAAATCAATTTTTTTATTATGAAAATAATCTCAACTATCCATAACTCTTTCTAAAAATATTCTATAATAATTAATATAACGAAAAATACTTAGATGTAAAAAATTATCCTTACTTTACGATATTGAAACCCCTTTTGGAACTTTTCCCAAAAAAACCTTGATTCTCAAAAATTATTTGGAAATTGACTCATGCAGTACATAAATGAGTTTTATGGTGTGGATTTTTTGAAATTCTTACAATTAAGTGGACATGATAGTCTTGGTACTAATTTTAATTATATTTCGTTTATGTTTTTCACTTATAAGCTCAAGAAAAACTACTTATATAATTATATATTTCATTTGCTACTATCATTTTGAAAATAACTTATATCTATGTTACTCTAATTTTATTTTTCACATTCCTTATCTCAATTTTTTATTATATTTAATTATGTTAAATAAAAAAAAATATTCTTTCATCATTTTTCAACATTAATTAGATTAATATGAGTATATGGATATTTGTGAGTTGGCGTTTGGGTTCTTAATTGTATAATTTAGATATTCATAAAATTTATTAAGATTACCATTTAAAAATGCATAGAGATATTCTCAATATTTCTTAAATTAATTTTTTTTTATATATTATTATCATTCATATAATTATACTCTTTTTAAAGTAAAGTATTTTAATTTTTTTCCATGTAATTTTTTGTTAATTTATAAAAATATTACATTTTCTCAAGTATTTGATAATTTGTTTATCAAAAAATAAAACTATGTAAATTAAGATTATGCAAATCTCATGATTAAGCACGAAGATAATTATATGTATTTAAATATAAGAAAAGTTACATATTATAGATAAGTCACTATTGTGGTCTTAAGACATCATCCAAAATAAAAAATATATAGAAAATATATCAAGCTCGTATCCATATATGAACGGTATCCATATATGAATGACCCATCTCTTGTGCATCCTCCTCTATGTTGTTAATTATTTTCCATATGTTACATTATTTGTTTGTAGAATCTCCTTAAGAATAGGAAGAAGTGTGTGAGTGTGGAACCTTTATGCCTCATTGAACCAATTATGGCGTTCATGGAGTATCTAAAAATTTGAAGATTACTATATTATTTTTTAATGGAAAAACTTGATAAATTTTTTAACTGTAACATTTCTACATAGTTATTTGATCCCGCACCAAACCCAAGACGATGTGTGATGAAATGATGTTCGTATAATTAAAGTACTACCCCTTCCCCACAAACTATAGTTGCAAGAGAAGCCCCATCAATATAGGCCCAAGGAGAGGAGAAATTTATATCTTTGAACACATTGAATGTGAAAATTACCCATATACCCAACTTGAAAGGACAGGTCAGAAATAGACGCTCATGAACAAATTGTGCACCTAATGGACCCCTCCTTCTGTCTCTTTTGTAAGTTATCCTATGTGGGGATTTTTTTTTCAATCAAACACCATAGGAAAATCTAAGCTTTTATAGGACAATAAATCATCTTCTACCACAAAAATAAGTCCACCGACCTTCTAGCATTTCTCAAGTATAAATAACCAATTTTAGATGTATATTCAAAAAACTGGGAATGAATCAACCAAAGAGATTCTTCAAAGCCTCTCATCTTCACATGAGAGAATTTCAAAGAAGTTCTACAATATTGCCATGAATCTACAAAAGAATTTGAAAGGTTGAATTTGTAAGCATTTTCCCAACCTTAAGCACAAATGGTAGAGCGTGCACTTTGTGCAATCAAGTCACAAGGAAGGAAATATTTCTCCCAACAACCAACCCACATATTCACACCAATCCTTAATTTTACTCCATTACCAACCTTCTAAGTAAGGCCACCTTCAACCATTAAGAAGGATGACAGAAAGACTGTCCAAATAACTAAGACATTAGATTTAATCTCATCTGGGGATCTCATCCATTCTTCCATAGGAGATGAATATATATGTTTATTATGGACAAAATAGGCCCAAAGGACAACAACCTCCAACTCACCATAGCTACCAAATATTTTGCAAATAATTGGAGATATTTAATCCCCCATCTCCCCATTGTTTGGGCTAGTTTGTCCCATCCCACCCATGGAAGAACATATTCTTATTTCTAGCTTTCCCATAAAAATCAACAACAAAGCTTTCTCACTGAATTTAAAACACCGATTCGTATCCAAGATAAGGAGACTCACTTAATAAGTACCATTCTGCAGCTCTAGAAAACCATGTGAAACTCACAAATCTTTAGTATTTATCAACTTTAGCTTTTAGCCATTGCGAGTCTACCTTTTTGTAGTCATTTGGTTTTAGATGAAATCCCAACACTTCATGCCTTCTTTGAAGGTATTGACATGAATAGTAAAATGTGGTTGTACAATTCTAACATCGGGGAAGAGGGATAGTAGGGAGAGTATAGATTTTGATACATTAATATGCATTCCAATAGCTTGATGAAAAAGAAGAAAAGTTTTTTTTTGGCAGGAATATAATCTCTAGAGCCATCACAAAATAATAAGATGTCATCAACAAATAACAGGTGTGTTATTGCCACATCCACACAGTTTAGGTCCCCCCTCCTCTTTGCCACTATAAGAATTTTTCTTAGAACTTCCTCCAATAAAAGGAATATTAAAAGGGACAAAGGGAAACCTTGATGCAACCTTGGTTGGACATGAAAGAGGGATGAGGCCAAGCCATTTATAAGAAATATGAACCAAATAGAAGTGATACAGAGGGGCTTCAAAACCCAAATGAGTGAGAATAAGACCAATAAAAGTAGAGTTCACTCTATCATAAGCTTTTGATAGGTCAATATTAATGGTGCCTTTCAAATTTATGGTTTTGAGGTTGTGCATTCTTTATGATACAACCGCAATTGCTCATTGGACACATTTTTTTAGAAAATGAGCCTCTTCATGTTAGCAATGACTTTTTCTATCACTTCATAAATGCTATTATTGGCATGTAATCATCTAATTAGGATCATCTGACTTAGGGACAAAAGTTATAATGATTGATTCGAAAAAAGCTAACCTCTTTCCATTTTTCAGGAATCTGTCACACTTCTTTAGCAAGTGAACACCCAAAATGCCATATAGTCTAAGAAAAAAATTGATCTTACTAGCATGTGGACCATGACTCTGATCTTAGACGGTGAATAATCCCTTGACACTACCATGGCTCTTCTCTCAGACCATGAAGGATCCCCGAACACTGGCACCTACGATCCATTAACATTAACAAAATATAAATTAATATAAAAGTTGGATATGAAATCAAAATTTTTATTTTTAATTTTTCAATAAATACTCTTGTTGTCAAAAATGTTAATCTGAGAATTTGACAATCTTTAATTTAAAACCAAGACTCTGGCTATGAGACATGTCAATACGAGAATTCACCATTTTTAAAAAGATTAGAACGGAACCGCAAGATAATTTCTGTATGAAAACAACTACACCATGATGAACACCTAGGCAAGGGGGAGTTGACACTTCAACTTCCTACTCTGTGAAAGTATAAAATTCTTCTGCATGTGTTCCCGAGAAAAACTTTACGTAGGGAAGAGAGCTGAAACCTCAGATCATCCTCAACTATTTTCTGCCACTTTCTATAATAAAAGGGGCATTAAACATATCTATCACAATCATCTGTCAAAGAACTTGCTTGGTGTGCAAGTTTTCGACATCACTGAGTGGGATGATAACGTTGCTGTCTCAGACTTCACTATCTCTCGAATTCGAATTAGTTGAGACCGTTCATAGCAAGTAAACACAGGTCGTGAAAATCATATTCTAATCGACGGTTTAGACGTTGGACAAAACCGCGTCGTGATATATCGATTTTCTGTTCCATCGCATAAAAGTATCAGATGATTGCCAAGTTCGTTTTCACTGTAAACATCATACACCACTTTCGCTCTCTATATAGATATCTAGCGCTCTTATTCCAATCGATATCATCTATGGGGTTGAAGAAACAAAAAAAAATGGAGTCGTCCTCTTCTTTCTGTCTTCAGCCGCAGCGAAGCCAAAGTTTAACGACCGTTTCATTCGGCATCTACGAGCCACAACATGGTTGCGATATACACGATGTAATCGCCCACATAACCCGAGTGGCCGCTCTACTTGAAAAAACAAGTAATATAAAGGTGGCTATTCTCAAAAGCCTCAAACACTCATGGGTATGCATGCTAGTTATCTCATCATAATCTTATTGCCTTATTTTACACTTTTCTTATGTCGTTATCACCTGTATGCAGGCCGCAGTATTTACAAAGTGTAATGGGAATTCAGATGGTGAAAATTGGACTTTAAATCTGCCAGGGGTATATTGTCATGCTAGCTATTCATTCTCCTTACTGTGAATAATGTGATTATCGAAGTAGATTAGGTGAAGTTGGTCAAACTTGCTGACATCGATTTCGTTATGTGATCAGGCAGGGTCGTTCACAAAGGGAATGAATTGCACGGTAAAAATAGTGGACTCAGGTTGGTTCCAGTTGAGTTCCCAAGAAATCAGCGAGGGCGTTCCCTTTGCGCAGTTATCGCTGGGTGACATAGTAAGCATGCGCAGAATGTCCATATCGAACCGGAAGAAGCAGGATCTGTTTTCGTACAGCTGCCTTGCCATACTTAAGTCATACTTTGCTGGGCTGAAGGGCATATTATCCTATTCTTTCTTTGACTCCATGGACGGGAGGCGGATAATAGGGTTAGGAGTGTGGGATAGCGTCAAATCCGCTTCTTTTCTCGAAAATAATCCCAATTCCAACCCGGCCTTGCCTTTCTGGAAAGATCTGGGGGTCAAGAAGCTCAAATACGATGTCTGCCGGGTTGTCTATGTCACCTACCAGAGTCCCTGCCTGAAGATTTCCAGCCCAGATTTTGAAATTTAAAAGCCTAATTCATTTAGCTCAGATAACGGTTAGTGGTATATTCAACTGTTTCTGAGATGCACCATGGGATACCAAAAAATTTTTGAAGGTCTGTGAAGCTATCGCTAGTATATCCCCGTTGGGGGATGCCCAATGTTTTCTTAGTTGAATTCGCAAGTTGCAAATGAAATAGCCTCTAGTGTAGGAGCCCACTGTCATTTACCATGGAATAAATTTTACCCTTGTCAATTTTTTTTAAATAACATATTTAATAATTAGGTTTAACAGTAAAGATTGGCAATACCATTTTAATATTTTTTTTGTTGTTTAAAATATATTTTTAAATGTATAAATAAATTTAGAGTTGTGGGATATTATAATTATTTAAATTAAACAATTTAAATTCAACTTTTTAAAAAAGTCCATCAAAATTAATAAAAAAATATCTGAAAAAATTATTTCTTTTATGAGCTACATTTAGAAAATTTTACTGAATTTAATTCCAAAAATTTATATAACATGTTTGAAAATATGTGAAAACCTTTACATTTGGATTTTAAATTTCCCTAATTTCCCTATAGTCATATACATCTGTATATGCAATTCGTCTTCCAATTTTTACATGGGACGGTTTTTTCCTTTCAAAAATATTTAAATATATTTGCTTATACCAACGAAAATTGGACTTCATTTTTTATTCTTAAACTAAAAGACCATCTTATTAGTTTTTAGTTCAGCGATTACGATATCCATTTGGCTATTGCGGTACGTAGATTCCTACTTCTAAAAGGCCTCTGTTTCATATTCAGTTCTAACCTGAATCACCTTGAATAACGCTGCTCATAGCTTTTAAGCTGTCGTTATTATCGTGAATATTTAGACTTATTGCATAGCCTGTGTCATATTTTCATAGCATATCCCACTGTTAGTGTCTTATGTTCATTGCATAAGCGAAAAAGTTGACAGCGAAAGCACAAAACAGTTATTCAGGTAAAAAAACTTAACCTCATTCGAATTAAGGATTAAAAAACATAGGAAATCCATAGGTGGATATCAAGGGCTCGCTTTAAACTGGATTTTTTTTTGTCTTTTTTTGTCAATCCTCTTCAAACTTTTGTGGCATATCACTCTTGGTTCAGTTCTTGCTTCAGTTCGGAACCCCAGTTCTGGAACCTCAATTCTAGTTAACAAAACCTCAAATTACACAGGATACCAACATCCGATAGTCTGTAGTTACTCTATATATCTTTTCTACTGAACGAGAAATCCAGATATGTGGTGGTTACTATACGGCACAGTTCTCAATGCCCACATATATTTTGGCAGAGATATTGTTTTGAGAACGAAATTCAAAATCCTATTTTACTTTTGTTGTTGTCATTTGGAATGGGTCCACCTTGGATGAATTAGGTTAGAAACAATGGAAACAACGACAATATTGAGACTGAAAAAGTAATGTAGCCAAATTATACCATTATTCACGGATTAAAGATACATCATAATCATGTATAACATCATAAACATCAATTATATGAGCAACATATAGAGAAGACAACCATTTTCTTTTTATTATCAGCTTCAACTTGATTACATCAAGGCCCCACAAGCTACCACTTGTAGGTTTACTTGCTGCTACTCAAAAGAACTTCAATCTCTTCTCGTTTATGAGTTACCACTACAAGGGATTGTGGCCCCTACTGTAATCACCGGAAAGAGACGCTTTCCTGTGTTCATTTATTAGCTACCATTGAAAGGGACTTTGAATTGATTTAGTTATCTTGTTGTCAAATATGCTAAATGAATTAATATTTACTGTCTTTGTCCTCTTAATTTCACCAAGATTTTGGTTCCACTACTGTTGTTGGAAAGTCACTCTCAGTCAAATTATTATATCTTCAATTATGGTTGTGTTACAGGATTTGTCATTACTTTTGTTATTTTTATCTACAATTAAGTTAGCTTAACTATAATTCTGCTGTGAAGACTATGAGTTCCATTGAATTTGGGATTGAGCCCCTTTTGTTAGCACATTTGCCTATTTTTAAGCCATAACACCGAGTCTTTGCAACCACACCAGCTTAGGATCCCAACGCTTAGCTTCTATGAGTCCTTTGCGTGCCCAAATCATTTGCTAATAGTTACACGTTGTTGGTGACACCTCTATGTGAGGTGATCACCCATCAACTCAAAGGACAATGCTTAGTTGTGCCAAGATGCTTGAAGACTCTTTTATTTCCTTCATGTCCTTTGTTTATATGAAAAACAAACCAGGGTTGGGTCCAAGTGCTTAGCCTAGAACCCCTTATCTTGTTCAAAAATGTAACTAGGTTTGGTCATCATTTAATGTACTTGAGTCATCTTGTAACGTAATTGACAAGAGAATAGAGAAACGAATCAAATATTAATATATATGGCTTAATGGGCGTTGAATTATTTTTAGGGGTCATTTTGGAACCCAATATTGATATCTATGCTCCAATATTCCCTTGGAATCACTTCAAACTGATTTTTCAAACAAGAGTTATGTAGTTTGGAAATACAATACAGACATTTTTCGTTCTTTTGAGGAGCTCAATATTGAAACTGATCTGAAATTTTGGATCCAATAAATTTGATCTTCGGTCATTTCGTAATCGTCTAAATCTTCTTTCGAATGCCATAGGTTTGACATGATTTCGATTCTTCAAGATAATGTTATGTATAACCTCCTGCAATGACCTAATTATGGATTGTTTCAATAGAGCGAACTTGTACACTGAGCCACGTTTCACTGTTTCCTCCTTCGGCTCTAAACTTGATATACAGGAAACTAAAGTCCACGTTCTTTCAACAACTTATTACAAAATTCCCATTCGATGCTCAGAGAGAGAGAGTTATGACGATTTTTCCAAAGTCACCTCTTTGAGATGAAATTCAGGAGACTATAAAACCCTAACTTTTACAAACCATATCTCTAAAAATATTGCGAACCAAGATTTGAAATTTTTACACGAAGTTTCTCAGGATTTATTTTGAGATGGATTTATTTTTAGAATTTTTTATTCAGATACATGACATGTGACATGGGTGCAGCCATCCATAATAGAGTACATAAACAATGAGATCCGAGGTATGGACACAACCATCCAGCAGTAGGGATCAAAAAATAGACTCAGGGATGGTCGAAGCCATCCAATCAAAAGAGTCATATAACAAGTCATAATAATCCACAAAGAACCTACAGCCTGGATTTCACCAGACAAAACCCAGGGTCTTGTGCTCCATCTCGACTCGAACATAGTATAAATTCGAGCATGAAAATATGTGAGCTGAATTCGAACATGCAAGAACATCATCTAATTACCATCCAATGATGAAAGTTGTTAAGAGATGCGAGAGAAACCACCAATATTGAAAATGGCTCTCAAGGTATGAAAGGTACAATCCATGGAATGTGAATAGTGATCTAGTGTCGAAAAACTGTAGAGTCAATCGATCGAAGGCCAATGATGTGGACCTTGCATCGAATGCGAAGAACCTGGCATTAAGGCATGCAGGCTCTAAAGTACCTGAAGGGAGTCTCTAGATCAACTTCCTGGATAATGATTTGCAGTCAGCAGGAAGTGACCTTGATCGAAGGTGGGCCATTATGTTTCCCCCATCATCAACACGAGATAGAGGAATATGATGTTTGTGAATCAATACCAACAGAGAATCAGAGGGAGGTTGAAAAATTTAGAGGCAAACTTCTCTTGAACATATTGGCGGCACAACACTAGATTTGGTAGTATTTGACATGAAGGGATCTGAGGTCACAGTGATGTGGTGAAGAGCAGATGAGCGGTCAAAAGAGATTACCCAAACCCATGGAGGAAAACAAACAAAGAGATGAGATGTCCCCACCCGACACGAATGCAGATAAGTGCCATGTTCAAGAGCGACATATTGCCAACATGACTACAATATGGTTCCATTTTACTCCACCATTTCTAGAGAGTACCCCAGTTATTTTTGAAAAAAAGCTTCAACGGGATAGCATGTGCTTGCGATGTAAGTTTGTCCTTCGGACAAATCCAACCTAGTACATTTTACGAGCCCTAGGAAGGAGGAACTTGAGTAACGTCATGACAACAGAATTCGATGTCATAAAGTTTTAACGAGTCTGACAAAGGAAGAACTTGACATATTTTTATATTTATAGAGTTTGAAAAGAAGGCAGAAAAGAAAACTCCAACAGTCCCTTTCCGTAAATAGTCTCACAGATCCGAAAAGGTAGAGAACTATGTATGAGAGAACCTCTTCGTCGTGATAGGCTAAAGTATTCCTTTTTCATAAATAATCTATCCGAACTCGAAAAAGGGGTAAACGTATCCTGGTTATATATCATTTCGCATCCAATTTAATGAGTTCCAAATGACAAGAGTCTTGACAATATTTTCAATTTTTGAGAGTTAGAAAAGAGCTGAAAGATGAGTCCTCCTAGAGGAATGAGTGGTATTAATTGTAACTACTTGTTCTGGTAATGGTGTAGCTACTGAGAACAAGATAAAGGTCAAGAGGCTGGCTAACAAGACCACTCATCACAGCGGTTCCTCAGGAATAGGTGAAACAACCAAGTGAAGGCATATGATTGGAAAAGCAGATAGTGATAATGGAGTGAGAAAACCAAGGCTCATCTGGCAAAAACAGCCTTATAAAATGGCAATCACAAGAGGTAAAATAGGAATAGTTTCAATTTTACACAATCTTGAAATTAGGAAACTATGCTTGAAGTTGGTTTCAATTTTACACAAGGTTGAAACAAAGATAAACTATGCTTGAAACCAGTTTCATTTTTACACAAGCTTGAAATGGAAACAAACTCTGCTTGAAAAAGTAACAATGCCCCCAGCATGGTGACTCAATTCGAGGTACATGCCCCATAAGCTTCAGTCCATATCAAAGGCAGATGGAGTGAAGGTTCAGATTACGAGATCAAGAGAAAGACTAGATTGGGATTTTACGAGATTTATCAAAGACTCGAATTGAACGGGAACGTGTTTCATTGTTTTAACAAGGTTGACACATTAAAAGAACTATCCTCGTGACACCTTGTTTCATTTTTTAAGGAGCTTGACACAAGAAAAATGAACTCTGGTCTGACGACCTTTCATTATGATGAATAAGAGGTCATAGATTCCAAGAGGTTCACCTTTGGTGGGATAATAATATCTTGAAAATAAGAACCCGATGCTCCCAACACACGATGCATGATGACACCATCACTGAATGCAGGCACAGGATAGGTAGCCACATAATTAACCTGTGGCAACGATAAAACCTGCGGATAAAGACCTGGAAGGGACGATGGTGGACCAGATGTCATGTCAGGACCAATGAACAAAAGCTGATCAATGGTCATAATCTGACCTTGGTGTAGAAAATAGATCACACAAAAGAGGGAGGAGACAATTGCCCCCATGACATAAATATAGTCACGGCCCAAGAGTAAATTTAAATCTAAGGGGCCTGAAACAACCATCACGTCTATATGGACAGTTTTCCTTCCCATGGTAACATGCAACTTTGGAAGGATCCCTAACGGTTTACTAGTTCCTCTGTTAAACGCCATCATATTCTCAGTAACAGGCATAAGCAATGGAGAACCAAAATCTTGCGAAGTAGTGGAAGACAGAATACTAATAGATGCGCCTTCATCTATAATGGTGCTGGGTACAACCACATCAAAGGTCTGTACCATGATCTCAAAAGGCGTGTAAGATGAAAGGTGGTATCTAGCGAATCAACTCTGATCAATGTAAGTGACCAGAGTACTTGGAGGGGATACCATTGAACTGAGATGGTTTTCCCCCGGTATTACCGAAGCAAGAGGAGCATCCTCCAGGACTTCCAATGTGGGAGTAGGAGGAGCAGCTTCTTGAACCACAAGGACGGAAGAATATTTCTCTAAATCCGAAGAATCTGATGAAACAAGAAGAACGTGGGGGGGATGAGATCGACTCTCAACTGAAAAGACTTGATGGACCACAAATGGGGTCAGATTGACTGATTCCTTGACCAATGGTTGGTGGGGATCATATTTCTGAATTTGAATTTCCGGGGGAGCGAGATCAAGCAAGGATGATGCTTGACTAATCGTGGAATTAACTAGCGGAGGACTCAAAGAGAGATTCTGGTAACCAGCCGAAAGACAGCGTGGAGAAAGAGTAGGGTTGTCCAACACTTTCTTGGCTTCATCTATATACGAACAAAGCTGAATGGGATGATTCCCTTCACACAACTTACAAGTATTGGTAATCTTGCCCTGTTTTTTATGAGTCTTATCAGAGCTAGTCAAATATGTGTTACCAATATGACTTCCAGAAGCCAAAATCAACGGTAGACGACCGTCAAACCATGCGTCAAGAACCTTGGGAATGTTAGGATAGTCTCAAAGCAGATGGTTTCCTTTTCAGAGCATGTAAGGGAATTTGACTTTCCGTGGAAGCTTGGATGGTTTCGCAATGAAAGGTTTCTTAAGCACAGTAGCTACAGTCTTAGCCTCTTGCTTATCTAACTTCTTCTTTTTCTTATTCTTCTTCTTCTTAGCCACCTAGTTACTGGAATACAGACTTTCACCAAGCGAAGTAGAAGAGGAGGATGAAAAAATAGCCGAAGAAGGGGAGAGGTCCATCTTAGAAGCAACATGATGTTGTTCTGGTGGAGGAGATGGTTGTACAGTGGACAGAACATTCAGGACCACCGAGGTTCAAAATAACCATACAGGAAAACCAACAAGTAACCCTGGAAGAGACAACATTGCCATATAAGGAGCACCCACATTCCCAAAAGCACGAAAAGGACCAGGATTCCCTTCGAAAGGGATTCCTTGGTTAGTGAACTCCGGAAATGTTACCATCAGAAAGAACTTAAAAACAACACCCTAAGGAAACTGACTTTAACCAGGAATATTTCATGGATAGTTAATTTTAAGACATTGAAAAAAAACTCTGTTGTTTCATATTTTAAGATTCAAGAAATAGGCAAAAGGTGACTCTATCACTTTCAGGTTGAAACAAGCATGAAAGGACAAGTGCTCGACGATCTTTTCAAATTTATGGAGTCAGTAAAGATTGAAAATGACTGCTCAAGTAGTCTAGGTAAAAGGGTGTACCAAGTTCTCGTGAACTGCCATATACACCTTGGTTATAAAATGAAATAAGAATCAACCAAGGACTTGACGTACATGCAGGTAGTCTCCCCGAATGTTGTGTTTGGTGTATCACGGCTACAAGGCAGCAGACTCGGCTTCCTACTGATAAAATTATTGCAACCTATAGGGGTCTCCCTTCATATACTCGACAGTATGGGGGGCACAATTCCATACTAGGGCTATGTGAGGCCAGATGGCGAGCGACAACTGCTAGGTTTTAAGACGCCGAAACACGTCTCTAAATTATACCACTAAATTTTTCGTTAAGTTTCAATGTTGCCTTAGGTTAATTGAATAAATTTTAAGTTGATCTTGTATTTATGTTTCAATTCCAAGGTCCTACCGAATGTTGGATTTCACGAATCCCTGAATTCAAGCTACATGCCATAAGATACCATTTCATTCAATGAAGAGCTATCTACGAGAAGGTTAGGAGTTTTCAAGTGATAGAAAATAATGAGGACACATAGAAGCATTCACTACAGAACCTGATGCAAACTAATGAGAATGAGAAATATTTCCTAGAATGTTGAATGCTATTTATGCCAAAGATTTTCCAATTCCACAATGCAAACAAAAATGCAAGAAAAAAAAATATTTTTGACTTTTTCAATGTAGTAGAGAAAAGAGTGCAGTAAATAACATGAAAAATGAATCTTCACACTAGTTCGAGAATACCAATGCAAGAGTTGAAGTGAAACAATTCAATCACCTCAAAAGAAAAGAAAACAAAGACTCAAACCAATGTCATAGTCTCTCAAATCGAAGAAAGATGTTGAAACAGACCCATACAAGCAATGTGAGATATGCTTGGAGTAACAGGAAGCAAAATTGAATGAAAGAGACAAGACTCACTCAAGACTTATTTCACCAAAAGTAACCACTCAAAATGGATCTAGGGAGCTGAATACAAGCAAGAAAATAATGAAGGTGACTGTGAAACAAGAGACCCAAACTCCTACAGGAGGCTCAACATATCAAAGCTCTAGAAAGCCCTAAAGCTATGATGCTGAAAGAAATGGACAAACAAATGAAGGAAGAACGCTGATCACAATCACAAACAAACCCAAAGCATTCAAATCAAGTCAAGAAAACACCGAGAGACACCAGGATGGACCAAAAACTCCAAAACAGGGAAAACCCTAGCACCTACAGGAAATGGCATGATTGTCTAGCTGTAATCCATGCCAGAGAGGGGATGGCATGGGTGATGAAATGGAAACAAGCGCCAGTGGGCGTGACTATCAGGATAGAAACCGCGCTAATCAAGCCAACCTTCGAAATATGAAAATTTTGGAAAAATAGAGGTCAAATATGATCCTCTGGGGCTGAACAAGGGTCTAGGGCTGAAAAAAACAACCAGAAAAGGTAAGATAAGCAAGCAAAGACAAAGAATAAGATCTAATAGATGAAAGAAAAACTCGCACTAATCCTCATTGGAGTCACCAACTTGTTACTCTGGTAAATCCCCTCTACGGATAGAGGCGATCCCACTAGCCCTAGGGTGGGTCTAGAAACAAGGAATCATGCTAGAGTGTAGGTCCCTAGATACTTGAATGAAAGAGGATGCGATAAGATGGCCTACCTGTGGTCCAAAGTTACCATTGACACCTGTAGTGATGATGAGAGTCGCTCGCTTCTAATCGAAGACAATTCACTTCCCTTCTTCCTATCGTGTTTAGACACCTACACAGAGATCGGAAAAGGAAAACCACATACTATATACTAATTCCACTCACAATCTACTAATCAGTTAGAGAATACTAGCATATTTCATTTGATACAAAAAAAACACAAGACAGGAACCAAACAATAGTCACTTATATTAATAGTTAGAAAGAAGAGGTACAACCATGCTCTGACATTGCAATCTCCTCTAGCGGGGCTCGGGCGAAGCATGTCTCAAAGCTCGTCGGGGAATTCAGACGGGATAAGGGACCTCTCGATGGACTTCCTTATTGATCTACCTTCTAAGTTATTCGACTATGGCTTAGTTGTCCAAGTTCAGCATTTCAGCTATATAATCCTCTTTATTCAGCTAGCTTTCATGATGGGGGAAAGCTCATTTATATAGGGGGAGAGGGAGAGATTAGGATCCATATAATCATGGAAGGGAGAAATCTATTTTAGGAGTGTCCCATGGGAGGAGGAAACCACTACCTAAAGAGGGAGATCTGTGGTTCATCCGGTTAACCACTTCCTCTGACTCATCCTAGAGGTGGTTGAAGGAAACTTCTGCCTCTAGTTTGTTAAAAAACATTCCCAAAAAGGCTAGTGCAGGCATAATAAAGAGACAAAGTGCTAGCTGGTGTGGCCTCTAGTGTACATTATCCATATTGGCACGAGGGGTGAACTAGCTACCCATGCCAATGCAAAAACATAGGTTTTTATGGGCTTTTTGAGAAAGTGTTCTACAGGAGAAATGATGTTCTTGTATAGAAGGATGTAAGGAAGGTGCTTCGAGAGGATGACACTACTCACAGGTCATGGGAAAGACCCTCCAATATGCGGGGCGAGGGATTGTAGGGACGGTGAAAAATTGTTGTGTAACAATATTGCCAACATTTCCTTCTCATAAATATCCTTTTCTAAATACTTTCGTTTGATTGAACAACTTTCAAAATAAATGGGTCTTCCTTCTTGCATTAAAACACCACCAATTCCATTTCCTGAGGCATTACATTCCATAATAAAGGTTTTTGTGAAGTTTGGCATAGCTAAGACTGGTGCTAGGCACATTGCCTCTTTAAGATGTTCAAAGGCCTTAGTTGCTTCAGGAGTCCATGAAAATTCATCTTTCTTCAATAATGTTGTTATAGGTGCCTCTATTCTCCCATAGTTCTTAACAAACTTGCGATAATACCCTATTAACTAGAGAAATCCATGCAACTGCTTTATGGTTGTGGGGACTTTCCATTCCTTAATGGCTTTAATTTTGTTAGGGTCTACCTTAGCACCCTCGTGAGATACAATCTGACCTAGATATTCCACCTCTTGTAATCCAAAGAAACATTTGGATGTTTTTTCATATAATTTTTTCCCCTCCAATAGTTTGAGCACCCTGTCAACATGTTGAACATGATCCTTCCAAGACCTATTGTAGCTTAGTATATCATCAAAAAAATACTAGCACAAATTTTCTTAGGAAGGTTTTTAAAATGGAATTCATCAACCCTTGAAATGTAGAAGGTGCATTAATAAGGCCAAGAGGCATGAAAAAAAATTCATAATGACCCTCATGAGTTCGAAATGTTTTTTTTGGAATATCTTCAGTCTTCATTCTAATTTGATGGTATCCTGAACGAAGATACAACTTTGTAAAATAAATAGCTCCATGTAATTCATCCAATAATTCATCAATCACAGGAATGGGAAATTGATCTTTAATAGTGAGATTATTAAACTCCCTATAATCTAGACACATGCGCCATGATCCATCCTTATTGTCCACCAATACTACTGGAGCAGAGAAAGAACTTTAACTAGGTTAAATTATACCAGCCTATAACATTTCTGCAATCATACGTTCAATTTCACTCTTTTGGACATAAGGATATTTGTAAGGCCGAATGTTTGGAGGAACACTTCCTGGAATCAAATGAATAGCATGATCATGATCATGAATAGGTGGGAGTCCTTTGGGAGTTTCAAACACCTAGGAATGATTGTCCATAGATGATTTTAATGTTGGAACTTCTAGTGAGCATAATTGTGCAATTACACCACGTTGTTCCTTCTTCAGAAGCTTTGTCATGACATGAGAGCTTATTATCTATCCTAGATTCCCTCTGATACCCCATAATTCGATTTCCTTTCCTTCTGAAATTTTTTTCAAGAAAAGTTCTTGAAATTTAAAAGCTACCATCCCCAAAGATTGTAACCATTGTACTCCTAGTACAACATCAACACCTCCCATTGGGATGAAAGGCATTGGAATACTGAATACATATTCCCCCATGGATAGCTTGATATTATGGAATTTTCCAGAGAAATTTATAGTTCCTCCATTTGCAACCATCACTTGAGATTCCAGCGCTGGGTATAGGAAGCAATTCAGTTCCTTGGCTAACTTACAATGAATAAAATTATGGGTACTACCCGAATCATTCAACACTATTACCTTTTTCTTCTTGATATGTCCTTCTATCTTGAGAGTTTGAGGAGTGGTAATTCCTGCCAATGCATTACATAATATGGTTAGACTCATTTCTTCTTCTTCTAGGGTTTCTTCTTGGTGTATATCCTCTCTTTTTGAAATTTATTGTTCATTTTCTTCCTCCTCTTCACAATCTATGTAAAATAATTTCTTATCAGCGCACTTATGACCTTCAGCGCATTTCCTATCATAACTGTAGCAAATCCTTTTTGATCTTTTTTCTTCTGATTGTTGTGGTGTCAACCTTGTAGGTTGTGGAAGTCTAGGAGTAGCAACACTTCCATATTTATAGATGCTAGTGGTAGGCTTCATTGTCGCCATAATTTTACATTTAATTTTTCTTGCCAACCTGAATGCCTTTTCTAATGAATCTGGTTCCCAAACACGAACTTCATGTTGGATTTTATCCTTTAAAGTCCCTATGAAGACATCAATCCTTTGTTCATCTGGAATACCAGTTACCCTTATATTCAATTTTTGGAAGTCCTCAATGTGCTTTGCTGCTGAACCCTTTTGTTTGAGATTTATCAATTAGCTAAAGAAGGTGTTTCTCTTTGTATCCTCATAATGTGCTATCATTTCCTACGTAAAAATTAACCAAGTGACAATTTTTTTACGGGATCAAAGCCATCAATACCATACAAATGTATTTTGTTCTAATTGTAAAGTTGCAATTCATACCTTTTGTGTGTTTTGCACATTATTGAGATCAAAATATTTCTCCATCTGTAATATCCATGTTACGAGATCTTTGCCATCAAACTTCCTCATATCCATCTTTGGAATATGGTGGTTCTTTAATCCAACATTAGAGTTTATGAAATCACGATTAACATTTATTTTTTTCTCATCATTAGTTTCCTCTACTATCTTTTCTCCATTAGGAATCATTTATTGTATCAACTTTGACAAACTTTCCTTGAAGCCTTCCGTGTCTGGCTTCAAAACTTCCCTTTTTTCTTCCATACCATCCATTTTTTCTTCCATACAATTCTTCAAACCATCCATCGTAGTTGTTATCACCAAAATAGGACCCTGATAGGCTGCTGATTAGACTACCTCAGTGTAACTATTTCAAACCAATCCTTTGGTTGAGGCTTAGCCTCCTCAGCCTGAGAGGGCTCTCTCAAGGGTTATTGATTTTGTATAAATATAGATGGCTAACTCTATGGTTTGTGGTTTTGTATGTTTGCAGGTTGAAAGATGAAGACAAGTTACCATTGGGCTGTGGAGTCAGTGATAGGGATAAGATAAAAAAATGGCTCTCCTTATAAAATTGAGGCTTGTATATACTTCAATGAAAAAGGTATTACATTCAGAAAGGTCTCAATAACTTAAGGTTCAAAGGAGGTTAGAGCATGTGTGCATGAATTCTAAGTAATGATACCTCAAGGTATTGAAAAGAAAGTATTTAGAAGAGATTAATCAAAGCTTAAAAACTAAAGGAGTCAGAGCATGAATAACATTAATTATGAGTAATAATTCTTTAACCATAGAAGAAAAACATCCAAAGATAAGACCAAAGACCTCAATTCACAATAAATCAACACTTAAAGGAAGTCAGAGAATATTCTCATGAATTATGAGTATTAAGCATCAAAAATATGGAAGTAAATTAAGGGGGGGTATTTGACCCCTAATCCTATGGGATGGGTGTGGATATGTATTTTTGTATAATAAATAATAGTAGGAAATAAGGAAGGCCAAGAGTCATTGGGAGATGAATCCCAATAGCCTCACCTCCATGTATAAACCCATATGCATTCTTCAACTAATACACATTCTGATTTTGAGGAGTTACCTCCTGGTTTGACATGGTATCGAGCAGGCCCCACTAAGCCAGCATTTCTTCCTGGCAGGGTATAACTCTATCTTTGCTCAATCAATGTGCCAATAGTTTCTGCTTGCTCTTAATTGCTAAGTGATAATGCACGTTTTTCCTATGTAAATGCGACATTTTATGACTCTGACTCAGCTCTGGTGCTTCAGGCTACATCGATACATAGGTTTGCAGGCTCTGCCATTCTGCAATTCCAGCAGTCCTGCAACTCTGTCATTCTGCAGATTCAATTTCAATTTTTTTTTTGTAACGCCCTTTTGGGCCTCCTCCTCTCCATTCATCCCTGCGCTCCTCCATTTTTCTCCTACCCATCGCCTTCCCTTCCCCTGCCTGCATTCCCATTCTCCATTCCTCATTCCTCCATACACCAGCGCTGTCATATCTCATAACGCCCTCCATTCCAGAAGCATACATTATAGTCCTTCACTTACTATACGCGCTATCTCCATTTGTTTTCAACGCTGCCTGAACATATAAATTTTAAACGTTGCCACACAACTGTCAACATATATATATATACCGTTGTCAACATATATATATCACTCATATAATAGTTACGCCCTTGACCATACATTGTTTGTATTGTGATTGCATTATATTTAAACGCTGGTTGTATATGCGTTGTATTATAAAATTAAATAGGCTACTCATTCCTTTGTCATATGACACATTGTTGTTGTCCTTCTATACAACGCTACCACCATATCAATTGTTGTCTCTTTTATGTTTCCGCCCCCTCCATACCGCCTTCACATATATAAGATATCGTTTGGTTATATATGATACTTTATTATTGTCAGTCCCAACACGTGCAATATGTTACATATGTTACCACACATTTACATGTTACTTTGTATTCATCGTTTTGCTGCAGTATACATCACCATGCTACACTCCAACTTATATTATAACCCACCCCTCCCCACCATTTCACAATATACACTTCCTCCCTTCCATGTCAATTTTCACATACAAGTTTTTATTCCCCAAACAAAAAAAAAAAATATACATATATTTTTATCAAAATTAGTTTGTAACAAAGAATATTTTTTAAAAATTCGGTCTTGACAGAGTGTTTGAGCATAATTGGTTTCTGACAAAGAGTTTTAAACTGAGAGTATTTCTCCCGTGAATTTTTATCCCCTTTATTTGAAATATTTCAAGAGTTGAAAGTTTTTATAGCAGAAATTTGTTTCCGCTTCAGAAGATTTTTTTTTTCCAGCAAAGTTTTGGTTTTTCTCTCCTCCTTCAAAAGAAGATGATAGTCCCTTCATCTTCTAAAGAGGCTGCCTACTTGGCACAGAGAGAAAAGAGACATGCTTCAGGTCCATCCAAAGGAAGAGAAGGCAGAAGACGAAAGGAAGAACTTTAGAAAAGAGACGGACAATCTAAAAGCTCGGCGAAGCAAAATCAAGACGAGAGGTAAAAAATTGTGGACAAAGACAAAGGTAAGCAATTTGAATCGACTCATTACATTCTAGCACATTGTAACGATGAATAGCTAGCTTTATTTGATGTTTCATTTACTTCATGGAGAGATGATCGATTGCTAGATTCGAGAGCAACATGTCACATGACATTTAAGAAAATATAGTTTGAAGATTTCAGCAGCAAAGTTGATGGAGCGGTATATTTCGCAGATAAATCCAAACTCAAGCCATCAGGGCTTGGCACAGTCAGGCTTAAACTACCTGGTCTTCCTGATCATATCCTACATGAGGTTCTATACCTCCCTGAGTTGAAGAGAAACTTGTTGTCCCTGGTTGAAATCCGGCAGCAAGGACACTCAGTTCACTTGTTTGATGGCAAGGCAGAGGTCAGATCAACATCAGATCACTCACTTGTCATGGAGGGAAAAGAAGAAGGGAGACTTTTGAAGCTGTAACTTACTTGATAATCGATTCTTTGGGTTAACTGCAACCGAGATACGCGACTCGACACTCCTCAGGTCTTTTTCTCGCCTTACAATCTCCACAATCGTTGCAAAACAGTCCTCAGACAGGCGGCCCAAAAGGCTTCGAATTAATCAAGCAAACTTGTTACACACCTTGTTATGCCACAGAACAGAGCTTAACAGAGCTTCTGAATTCTTTAGGCAATTACAGCACACTAGCACTCAATCACTCACAACACTCACACAACACTTACTCAAAAGACGATGATCTAAATGCATGACCATCAGTCCAATATATACAAAAACTAAAGAGACTATTGAGGGTCATGTCAGGCATTACCGGCCCAGACGGTGTCTACTCAATATTCTCGAGTACAATAATGCAACCGAAAGTAAAATTACCATGGTCCCTTAGGACTACGATCAGAATCATATTGCTCCCCGGGTTCAAAATCACTTGGCCACTTGTCCGAATCTTCTTCCTGCTTTTTATAAAGCCATTCAAGGTCCTTGGATTCCCACTTAGCTTCATCATGTGACTGAGCATCTTGGTAGATATCGATGTTAACGGGATCCCTTTCTCGTACTGGATATCCTATAGCCATTTTGTTTTGTCTCTTAACTTTTTCTTCTATAGCTATCCCTTTTCCTTTGTCAACTGTTGAAGATTCCCCTTTATGTCTTGTCTTTATTTTGCTGGTATCTTTGGTTACGAACATTTTTCTTTGAGGAAAAATATATCTGTCTGCCGACTTTGTCCACTTGCAAACGTATGCCATCGGATCGACTTCAATGTCAAGGAAGGGATCTTTCTTTGCCTTTCGAAAATTAACATGTGACTGCACGGCTAACTCAACTCCATCCAGTAGATCTAATTTAAAGATCTGGAACATTGACACTGACTGCTCTATACAACACTGAATCCAATATTTACAAATGTGATTCAAACCAAAGTGTTCTTGCCAACCTAATTCAAAACTAACTGCTGAGGCAACATGATTGGCTAATAACAAACTAATTAAACAAACTATATCTGGAACCCAATTACCATGTTTAATGATGATGGTAACTAGAGCTTTCTGATTTACAATTAGTTTAATGGCTCCACATTTCTGCTGACAAGTTTCCAAAGCTCTGATCATACTAATTTTCTCAAATAATTTTAGATTAGGAAAATCTTTTAACCAATTGGTTAACTTCTTGACCTTGTCCATATTGTCAGCAATTAATGATTCTTCAAATTTTTCTGAGCCAAAAGCTTGAGAAAAAGGATTTGGAAGAACTGGGTCTCTTAACTCTAGACTGTTATAGTTCCAAGGGGTAGAGAACGTTCTCAGATATTGTAGAGATTTCATAATACACTGAGTGGTTCTGACCTGTGGTTTCTTCCTGCATAATCCATTGTGGATTTCCCAATCTGCAAAGGCTTCAAAGATTTCATACCGGGGAAATGTATCAGTGTTTGCATAATATTCAGTCTGGCTTTGAAGATAAGCTGCTCCAAGTTCATCAAACATATCTGCAACTTGGAGAGATAGTAGAAATTTTTCTACTTGTTCATGCATGTCTAATTCTTCCAAGTCTAACATTTTTGCAGTAGTATAAACATTGAAAGAAAAATCAACTGCTCCAATTATCTGATAATAATTCAATATCTTCAAAGTCTTAATCATTTCATCAGTATATAATCTAGACCAATAGTCGCATAAAGATTTGAAATAAAGCTTAACCTTCATATTTGGTAAAGGATAAACCTTAATCAATTCTTCATCAAGGCCGAGGTGAATACCGACATTCTTAGACTGCCAAGCTTGACAGCGTTGGATCCACTGATTTCTCCTTAATCTCAATCCCACAATTTTCTTTATCTGATTTGCAATATCTTCAACCACTAGTTCTAAGATGTGAAATCTCTTCACAAATGTCTGGTAACTGTCTGGTGCTGGAGAGAGATCAAAAAGATCTGTCCTGTGCATTTTATTCATATCCCTTGTTAAGGAATCTGCTAAATAATTGGAGATACCTGGAATCCATTCAACATCAAAATCATACATGTTAAACCATATCTGCCAAGCTAATAACCTTCCTCTAGCTAATTGTTTTGATATTTTTGCAGAGAGGAAATGAGTAAAATTCATTGAATCTGTTCTAATTAAAAACTTAGCAGGAGCTAGATAAAGCTCAAACTTCTGGATTCCATTAAAAATTGCTAGTGTCTCCTTTTCTGCTGCAAAGTATCCTTTCTGATGTGGTAGGAATTCTCCTGATGAATATGCACAAAGTTCCTCTTCTCCTGTCTCTAGTTTTTCAAACAAAACTACTGCCCAAAATAAATCAGAAGCATCTGTCTGTAAAATTAATGGGCCATTCCCTGGTGGCTTAAGCTGAGGCAACTTTTTGCATTCTTCGTTAAGCAGCTTTACTGCTTCTGTTGCTTCTTCGGACCAACCCGAATGTAAATGTTGTCTGATTGGGGCTGTCTTTTTAGATAGTCTTGGAATATATTTATGGATGTAATTTAGTATTCCAAGAAATCTTTGGATCGTTTTTGTGTCAGACAACTGATCAGGAAATTCAGCCAACTTTGTCAAAACATGTGGCTGCAATTGTATCTTTCCATCGACTATATGAATTCCTAGGAAATCAACACTGTCCTGGAATAAAAACATCTTTTTCTCTGATAGAACAATTCCATGTTGTCATACCTCATTCAGGAAGATATTGAGGTGAGCAAGATGTTCTTCAAGATTGTTGCTAAAAATTAAGATATCATCAATATAAACACAAATGAATTCATATTTCCCAAATATGTAATCCATTCTTCTCTGAAAGTAAGCTGGGGCATTTTTTAGCCCAAAGGGTACTACTCTCCATTGGAAAAATCCAACAGGGCAAGTGAAAGCTGTTTTATGCCTATCTTCTTCTTTAATCTGAATCTGGTAGTATCCTGATTTCATGTCAAAATTGCTAAAGATCTTACTGTTTTGGATTTTCTGCATAATTGTTTCTTGTCTAGGCAACGGATAATTAAAGCTCTTGGTGATAGCGTTTAACGGCTTATAATTAATTACCATACGTGCCTTTCCTCTAATGATATCTGAATGGTTTCTTACCAAAAAGGCAGAACATGAATAATGAGATTCACTAGGTTCTATTAATTGCAGATGCAGGAGTTCATCAATCTGTTTTCTAATCTCTCTCTCATCTGAAGGAGTGCAAGGGATCAATTTACCTTTTACTCCATTAATGTACTGATTATAATTTCTTGTAGAGCTTTCAATACGACCAAAATATGCGCGGATTCTCGAACAATTCTTTTGTAATTCTTCATACATTCTGGCTTGATTGCGGTGACCAATGCGATTCAATGTGAGCTTTAAGCATTTTTACGTGCTCTTTCTTCATATTTTTGCGTTCTTCTATCAATCATTTGAATCTTGTGTAGGTCTCCTTGATCCTACTTTCTTTTGACTATTCTGTCTTTGAGGTTCTGAATTGGCTAAAGTAAGCCTTGGGACAGAAATAGCTTTCTTTTTTACATTCAAAATCAATTTATCATCTGAAATGGTAACTTGAAGGACTGACGATAAAAATGGCATCCCTAAGGAAAGGCTGCAAGATGTATCATGATACTGGACTGCTGAAATTTTAATAATCTCCCCCCCCAACTTTTAAAGAGATATTATCAACATAATGGGTAAGAGATACTGAACCTCCAACAGTTTCAGACACCAGGATGTGATTCAATGGTTTCCATAAGCCTTTAAACAATGATGGTCGTGCCAGATTGTTTGAACCTCCAGTATCAATAAAAGCATGAACTGTGATCCAGTCCTGTTTGACTTGGATTTCTACTGTGATGTACAAAAAATTATTTGTTTTTACAATTTTCTTCAAAAAAGTTGTTTCGTCAGGAGTAGTAACAGGAGGGACAGATGATGGAGCAACTTTTTTTGGATATGGACACAAACTATCAAAAGTTGTGGAAGACTGACTTAAATTTTCCTGTGGGGTATTTACAATGGTTGAGACTGATTGTTCTGTATTTACAGAGAGATTATCATCTTCTTCTTCAAATTCTTCTTCTTGATATTCTGATGTTTCAGAACTTAATTCTTCATGACAGTATAGATAATCATCAAAACAACGGTCATTTTACGAGACATTTCCATTGAATCTTCTTCATACGAGGATGCATCGATTCAAAATGTAAACTTGAACATTCATCTTGAATTCAACTATTGACCATGCATTCCATGCATTGATAAATTCTTCAATATCTACACATGCCTTGAGCTTATTTGATGAGCTTTTTGGACATTTTCTCGCAAAGTGACCTTCTTGTTTACAGATAAAACAACAATTGTTTCTCGGCTGTTTATCATTTCTTCTTTTGATATATCTGTACTTCTTAAAAGGTATTTTAGGATTAGCTACTCTTTTTGGTTTATACTTACCATATCTTTTTGATCTGCGTTTTTTAAATGGAGTCCATGGTAATGCAGATCTGCATACTGCTAATCCGGGAGAAAACTCAGAGGCTTTCTTTTGCCAGCATAGATATTTTATCTTTTCTTGGCATCTAAACAACAAATCTATCCAATAGATTTGATCAATAGTTTTATTTTGAACTTCTAAATCTTTGAGGATCATATCCCCAAGATTTCCAGGCAGTTTTGACAAAAATGTAATTTTCTGTACTGAATCATTACTCAAATTTGCTTTAAAGACTTTACCCATATATTCATCACCAAATTCTTGAAAGTATTTGGCATCTTTCAATTCCATACGGGTTAAATCTGTTATGAGCTGTTTTCTTTCATCAACAGGCTCGGGACAAACTGAGTTTTAAGCAATAACTCCAAAGTGGCTAAATCAGCATTACAGACACTTACTCTTTCTTCTGCGGTGGCTGACATCCACCAGTCATGTACTATGCCTGCCATTCTTTTTTCAGCTAGATAAAAAATGGACTCATTATTCAACTTGGAGATTATTTCCATCTGGTATAGGGCTCCTATCCAGATTCGGATTGATTCAGCAGGATTTCTGGACTTCTCTAAGTCTAGGACATAACCAGTAGAACTGGTTGCATAAAGGTCTTCTTCAATTCTGGGATATTTGTTCTGATTTCTGAACATATGAGCTTTTTGTAGTGATGGAAAAATAAATGATGGAAATTTCTTTGCTGCATCTTCTAGTGTTGCCAGTTCACTTTTTGGTTTTTGCATTAATGGGGAAGACTCAAATATTTTCTCAGAGACTTTAGATTTACCCTTAGCAACAGATTTATCGGATGTTTGTGCTTGAGTTTGGGTACTGGATTCTATCCCAATTTCTTCTTCCTCTGGTTCTTCAAATTCCCAGTTAGATGGATTTTCCATTGTCATAGAAAAACGGGGTGTTCTCAATTCCTTTTTTCTTCTTTCTTTCTCTTTCTTTTTTTTAGCCTTTTCTTCTCTTCTAAATTTTTCTGCAGCTTGTTCTTCTTGCAGTAATCTTAAGTTGGCTAAAATTTGTTCTGATTGAGAACCAAGGTCATCTAAGACATCTTCAGCTTGGGAACACCAGGTGGTCAAATAGTTTCCTATTTGATAAACTTCATCTAAATCCTTGGAATTATTTACACTATGCTCAATCGAAGGGGCACAGTCTGCTCTAGTAGTAGGCTGTTTGGACATTCAGGATGTTGTACAGAATTTTTTTTTGGGCAGCCATTTTCCTCCTTTTACAAATCGATGATTTGCATATGTCCACTCTTCTTGTGGTTGAGCTGTAATATAAGACACACGATGCATTTTTTGTATAGGTAAAAATGGTTTCTTCTCAGGTATGTACAATTCAGTAGAATTCTTTTCAGATTCTTTTAGAAAAACTTCAGATATAGGTGAATGGGTGGAGGAAGATTCTCCATGGTATTGAGCTGGAAAGACATGTCGTCGAGGCCTGAATATAGGTCTCTGTATTTCTGGCTTAGGTGGAATCAATCTGACTTTTCCGTCAGTAATAGCAATCCTCTTCATTTTTTATTCCGATTTTCTAAGATCAGCTAGAGACTTGTATTGGAAGTACCAGTCGTTAGGAATTTCTTCCGGGCTATAGATTGCACGTTCAACTTGGGCGTTGGACATTCCAACTGTTACACAATCTTTTAAAACTGGTTTCTTTAACTTTGGATGGACTGTGTTTGTTAACTGGAATGAGGTCTGAACTATGATTGACAGATATTCACTATCATCGATAAGGCTTAAACCTTGGACGCCAGTCATTAATTTCCAACAATCTTGTAAATGAGGATCAGACAGACTAACAGCATAATCTGGGAAAATAGTACCATGCTGGCAACCTGTAGAAAGGTTTCCAGTGATAGTTCCTATTCGGGCATGATCATAAACTTGGTGGCGAGTATCAAATACTTCTGCAATACACGGGGAATTTATTCCATGCCTAAACAGAGGCGCTAATCCAATGCAAATTCCTCCAACGTGCAGATAATAGTACTTCTTTTCTTCTACATATTTTTTGAATTTTTTGATATCTTCTTTAGAAAAAAGATTCAATGCGACTATCTGAACAGAAGGACCTGATATTTTCAAAGTAACTTCTACTTCTTTCAACACAGATTTCTTTCGAAAAATATGAGTGATGGGGAGTTTATATACTTCATCAGCATGAAGAGCAGGTGGATTCCATTCTTCGGGGTTATCTACTACTTCATGTTCTACTTCTTCTGAACGTGAGGTAACTTCATTAACTATTTTTCGGTCAATACCAGAAAAAGTGCGTAGTAAATGTGCCATTTCAGAATCCGAAACAGGGCTCTGATACCAATAATAATAGAGGACTCAGTAACTTACTTGATAATCGATTCTTTGGGTTAACTGCAACTGAGATACGCGACTCGACACTCCTCAGGTCTTTTGCTCGCCTTACAATCTCCACAATCGTTGCAAAACTGTACAGCACACTAGCACTCAATCACTCACAACACTCACACAACACTTACTCAAAAGACGATGATCTAAATGCATGACCATCAGTCCAATATATACAAAAACTAAAGAGACTATTGAGGGTCCTGTCAGGCATTACTGGCCCAGACGGTGTCTACTCAATATTCTCGAGTACAATAATGCAACCGAAAGTAAAATTACCATGGTCCCCTAGGACTACGGTCGGAATCATATTGCTCCCAGGGTTCAAAATCACTTGGCCACTTGTCCGAATCTTCTTCCTGCTTTTTATAAAGCCATTCAAGGTACTTGGATTCCCACTCAGCTTCATCATGTGACTGAGCATCTTGGTAGATATCGATGTGAATGGGATCCCTTTCTCGTACTGGATATCCTGTAGCCATTTTGTTTTGTCTCTTAACTTTTTCTTCTGTAGCTATCCCTTTTCCTTTGTCAACTGTTGAAGATTCCCCTTTATGTCTTGTCTTTAGTTTGCTGGTATCTTTGGTTACGAACATGTTGCTTTGAGGAAAAAGATATCTGTCTGCCGACTTTGTCCACTTGCAAACGTATGCCATCGGATCGACTTCAATGTCAAGGAAGGGATCTTTCTTTGCCTTTCAAAAATTAACATGTGACTGCACGGCTAACTCGACTCCATCCAGTAGATCTAATTTAAACATCTGGAACATTGACACTGACTGCTCTATACAACACTGAATCCAATATTTACAAATGTGATTCAAACCAAAGTGTTCTTGCCAACCTAATTCAAAACTAACTGCTGAGGCAACATGATTGGCTAATAACAAACTAATTAAACAAACTATATCTGGAACCCAATTACCATGTTTAATGATGATGGTAACTAGAGCTTTCTGATTTACAATTAGTTTAATGGCTCCACATTTCTGCTGACAAGTTTCCAAAGTTCTGATCATACTAATTTTCTCAAATAATTTTAGATTAGGAAAATCTTTTAACCAATTGGTTAACTTCTTGACCTCGTCCATATTGTCAACAATTAATGATTCTTCAAATTTTTCTCAGCCAAAAACTTGAGAAAAAGGATTTGGAAGAACGGGGTCTCTTAACTCTAGACTGTTATAGTTCCAAGGGGTAGAGAACGTTCTCAGATACGCTGAAGACTACTTAATACATAGGTGGGTCCCATTTGTGGTTTCTTCTGCATCCATTGTGGATTTCTTAATCTGCAAAAACTAGATTTTCTCTTGGAAATATATGATGTTGCGTAATAATTAGATACGCTTTAGAGATCAGCTGCTGCAAGTTCATCGAACACTCATTGAGTGTTGGAGAGATAGTGAAATTTTCTACTTTTTCATGCATATCCATTTCTTCTAAGTCTAGCATTTTTGCTGAAGTATAAACATTGAAAGAAAAATCAACTGCTCCAATTAGCTGATAATAATTCAATATCTTCAGAGTCTCGATCATTTCATCAGTATAATGTCTAGACCAATAGTCACATAAAGATTTGAAATAAAGCTTAACCTTCATATTTGGTAAAGGGTAAACCTTAATCAATTCTTCGTCAAGACCCAAATGAATACCAACATTTTTAGACTGCCAAGCCTGACAGTGCTGTATCCACTGATTTCTCCTTAGCCTCATCCCAACAATTTTCTTAATTTGATTTGCAATTTCTTCAACCACTAGCTCTAGAATGTGAAATCTCTTAACAAATGTAAAATAACTGTCTGGTGCTGGAGAAAGGTCGAAAAGATCTGTCCTGTGCATTTTGTTCATTTCTCTGGTTAGGGAGTCTGCCAAGAAATTGGAGATACCTGGAATCCATTCAACATCAAAATCATACATATTAAACCACATTTGCCAAGTTAATAACCTTCCTCTAGCTAACTGTTTTGATATTTTTGCTTTGAGGAAATGAGTGAAATTCATTGAATCAGTTCTAATTAGAAACTTGGTAGGGGCTAGATAAAGCTCAAATTTCTGGATTCCATTAAAAATTGCTAGTGTCTCCTTTTCTGCTGCAAAGTATCCTTTCTGATGTGGCAGGAATTCTCCTGATGCGTAGGCACAAAGTTCTTCTTCTCCTGACTCTAGCTTCTCGAACAACACTGCTGCCCAAAAGGTATCTGATGCATCTGTCTGTAAAATTAATGGGCCATCTCCTAGTGGCTTAAGCTGGGGCAATTTTTTACATTCTTCTTTAAGCATCTTGACTGCTTTTGTTGCTTCTTCTGACCAACCAGAATGTAAATGATGTCTGATGGGAGCTGTATTTTTGGACAATCTTGGAATATATTTATGGACATAATTCAAAATTCCAAGAAATCTCTGGATCATTTTTGTATCAGACAACTGATCAGGGAATTCAGCCAATTTAGTCAAGACATGTGGCTGCATCTGTATTTTCCCATCAATTACATGAATTCCAATAAAATCAATACTATCTTGAAATAAAAACATCTTTTTCTCCGATAGAACAATTCCATGTTGTCGTACCTCATTCAGAAAGGTATTGAGGTGAGCAAGATGTTCTTCAAGATCATTGCTAAAAATGAGAATGTCATCAATATAGACACAAATAAATTCATATTTTCCAAATATGTAATCCATTCTTCTCTGAAAATATGCTGGGGCATTCTTTAACCATTGGAAAAATCCAGCAGGGCATGTAAAAGTTGTTTTATGCCTATCTTCTTCTTTAATCTGGATCTGGTAGTAACCTGACTTCATGTCGAACTTGCTAAAGATCTTACTGTTTTTTATTTTCTGTATAATCGTCTCTTGCCTAGGCAAAGGGTAATTAAAACTTTTGGTAATAGCATTCAGCGGCTTGTAATTAATTACCATGCGGGCTTTTCCTCTAATGATCTCAGAATGGTTTCTTACCAAAAAGGCAGAACATGAATAATGAGACTCACTAGGTTCTATTAGTTCTAGCTGCAAGAGTTCATCAATCTGTTTTCTTATTTCTCTTTCATCAGAAGGAGTGCAAGGGATCAATTTTCCTTTTACTCCATTATCATGCAGAGTTATAATTTCTTGCTGAGGGCTTTCTACTGTCCAGAATATCTGAGGATTTTCTGAACAATTCTTTAGCAATTCTTCATACATTCTAACTTGTTCTGTTGACCAATCTGAATCAATGTGAGCTTTCTGCTTATTTTTCTGTGCTCTTTCTTCATATTTTTGCAGAACTTCTATCCAATCGTTTGAATCTTGTGTAGGTCTCCTTGATCCTACTTTCTTTTGACTATTCTGTCTTTGAGGTTCTGAATTGGCTAAAGTAAGCCTTGGGACAGAAATAGCTTTCTTTTTTACATTCAAAATCAATTTATCATCTGAAATGGTAACTAGAAGGACTGACGATAAAAATGGCATCCCTAAGGAAAGGCTGCAAGATGTATCATGATACTAGACTGCTAAAATTTTAATAATCTCCCCCCCAACTTTTAAAGAGATATTATCAACATAATGGGTAAGAGATACTGAACCTCCAACAGTTTCAGACACCAGGATGTGATTCAATGGTTTACATAAGCCTTTAAACAATGATGGTCGTGCCAGATTGTTTGAACCTCCAGTATCAATAAAAGCATGAACTGTGATCCAGTCCTGTTTGACTTGGATTTCTACTGTGATGTACAACAAATTATTTGTTTTTACAATTTTCTTCAAAAAAGTTGTTTCGTCAGGAGTAGTAACAGGAGGGACAGATGATGGAGCAACTTTTTTTGGATATGGACACAAACTATCAAAAGTTGTGGAAGACTGACTTAAATTTTCCTGTGGGGTATTTACAATGGTTGAGACTGATTGTTCTGTATTTACAGAGAGATTATCATCTTCTTCTTCAAATTCTTCTTCTTGATATTCTGATGTTTCAGAACTTAATTCTTCATCACAGTATAGATAATCATCAGAACAACAACGATTCATTTTCTGAGACATTTCAACTGAATCTTCTTCATCTGAGGATGCATCAGTTAAAATGTAAACTTCTGAACATTCATCTTGAGATTCAACTATTGACCATGCATCAGTAAATTCTTCAATATCTACACATGCCTTGAGCTTATTTGATGAGCTTTTTGGACATTTTCTCGCAAAGTGACCTTCTTGTTTACAGATAAAACAACAATTGTTTCTCGGCTGTTTATCATTTCTTCTTTTGATATATCTGTACTTCTTAAAAGGTCTTTTAGGATTAGCTACTCTTTTTGGTTTATACTTACCATATCTTTTTGATCTGCGTTTTTTAAATGGAGTCCATGGTAATGCAGATCTGCATACTGCTAATCCGGGAGAAAACTCAGAGGCTTTCTTTTGCCAGCATAGATATTTTATTCTTCTAGGTCAAACAAATAAACTTATCCATCCAATAGATTGATCAGCCTTTTATTTTTGGAACTTAAATCTTGAAGGATCATATCCCCAAGATTTTAGCAGCTTTTGACAAAAATGTACTTTCATCAATCATTACTCAAATTTGCTTTAAAGACTCTACCCATACTCTACCATATATTCATCACCAAATTCTTGAAAGTATTTGGCATCTTTCAATTCCATACCTGAGCACCATGAGTCGTTTTCTTCATCAAATGTGCTCGTGGAAATACTCAGAGTTTAAGCACACCCTCCATAAAGGCTAAACCAAAGACAGCTGCATATTTACTATTTCTTCCTATTTGACATCCACCAGTCATGTACTATGCCTGCCATTCTTTTTTCAGCTAGATAAAAAATGGACTCATTATTCAGCTTGGAGATTATTTGCATCTGGTATAGGGCTCCTATCCAGATTCGGATTGATTCAGCAGGATTTCTGGACTTCTCTAAGTCTAGGACATAACCAGTAGAACTGGTTGCATAAAGGTCTTCTTCAATTCTGGGATACTTGTTCTGATTTCTGAACATATGAGCTTTTTGTAGTGATGGCAAAATAAATGATGGAAATTTCTTTGCTACATCTTCTAGTGTTTCCAGTTCACTTTTTGGTTTTTGCATTAATGGGGAAGACTCAAATATTTTCTCAGAGTCTTTAGATTTACCCTTAGCAACAGATTTATCTGATGTTTGTGCTTGAGTTTGGGTACTGGATTCTATCCCAATTTCTTCTTCCTCTCGTTCTTCAAATTCCCAGTTAGATGGATTTTCCATTGTCATAGAAAAATGGGGTGTTCTCAATTCCTTTTTTCTTCTTTCTTTCTCTTTCTTTTTTTTAGCCTTTTCTTCTCTTCTAAATTTTTCTGCAGCTTGTTCTTCTTGCATCAATCTTAAGTTGGCTAAAATTTGTTCTGATTGAGAACCAAGGTCATCTAAGACATCTTCAGCATGGGAACACCAGGTGGTCAAATAGTTTCCTATTTGATAAACTTCATCTAAATCCTTGGAATTATTTACACTATGCTCAATCAAAGGGGCACAGTCTGCTCTAGTAGTAGGCTATTTGGACATTGAGGATGTTGTACAGAATTTTGTTTTGGGCGGCCATTTTCCTCCTTTTACAAATAGATGATTTGCATATGTCCACTCTTCTTGTGGTTGAGCTGTAATATAAGACACACGATGCATTTTTTGTACAGGTAAAAATGGTTTCTTCTCAGGTATGTACAATTCAGTAGAATTCTTTTCAGATTCTTCTGGAAGAACTTCAGATATAGGTGAATGGGTGGAGGAAGATTCTCCATGGTATTGAGCTGGAAAGACATGTCGTCGAGGCCTGAATATAGGTCTCTGTATTTCTGGCTTAGGTGGAATCAATCTGACTTTTCCGTCAGTAATAGCAATCCTCTTCATTTTTTATTCCGATTTTCTAAGATCAGCTAGAGACTTGTATTGGAAGTATCAGTCGTTAGGAATTTCTTCCGGGCTATAGATTGCACCTTCAACTTGGGCGTTGGACATTCCAACTGTTACACAATCTTCTAAAACTGGTTGCTTTAACTTTGGATGGACTGTGTTTGTTAACTGGAATGAGGTCTGAACTATGATTGACAGATATTCACTATCATCGATAAGTCTTAAACCTTGGACGCCAGTCATTAATTTCCAACAATCTTGTAAATGAGGATCAGACAGAATAACAACATAATCTGGGAAAATAGTACCATGCTGGCAACCTGTAGAAAGGTTTCCAGTGATAGTTCCTATTCGGGCATGATCATAAACTTGGTGGCGAGTATCAAATACTTCTGCAATACACGGGGAATTTATTCCATGCCTAAACTGTAGGGGCTAACTACTCTTTTACCCTCCAAAGTGTGACACTAGTACTTCTTTCTTCTTAAGATATTTTTTAAATTTTTTGATATCTTCTTTAGAAAAAGATTCATTGCGAATTATCCGAACGTATGACCCGATATTTTCAAAGTAACTTCTACTTTTCAACACAGATTTCTTTCTTAAAAATATGAGTGATGGGGAGTTTATATTTCATCGAAGATGAAGAGCAGTGTGATTCCATTCTTCGGGGGGTTATCTACTACTTCATGCTCTACTTCTTCGAACGTGAGGTAACTTTCATTAACTATTTTTCGGTCAACACTTAAAAGCAAATGATAAATGTGCCATTTCGTAAGGCAAACCAGGCCTGGCTACCACTCAGTATTCATCTCGCTCATGCTCAAAATCAGATTCAGCCACATCATGATGAAGGTACATTGTCTTCCAGTCTTTTATGGCATGCTAGATTTGGACACTTAAATTATGACAGCCTTCTTTTGTTGAAGAAAAATGGTGTTGATGGACTGCCTACAATTCCTAGAAAACCTAAGGAATGTGATGCTTGTATTCTAGGAAAGCATAGCAAACAGCCATTCCATGATTCACACTCAAGAGCACATAGGAAACTTGAACTTGTTCATTCAGATTTATGTGGCCCTATGCCTATTGCTTCTGCAAATGGAAACAAATACATGATGACATTTATTGATGACTACACCAGAATGTGTTGGATTTAGATTTACTTACTCAAGAATAAGTCTGATGCTTTTCAAACTTTCAAGAATTTTCATGCATGGATTGAAAATGATGCACAAACACATATTGGCTCTCTACGTACTGATAATGGAAAAGAATACACTTCAAACGAATTTGAAAATTATCTTCGTCAACATGGAATCAAACATCAAACAACTGTGCCATATAATCCACAACAGAACGGTGTAGCCGAAAGAATGAACAGAACCATTTTAAATATGGTCCGCTCCATGTTATTTTTCAAGAATGTAAAATTGATGTTTTGGGCTGATGCAGTTCTATGTGCTGTTTACATAAAGAATAAGTGTCCTTCAAGTTCAATTAGAAACAAAACTCCTTTTGAAATGTGGCATGGCCACATTCCTTCAGTAAAGCATTTCAGGGTCTTTGGGTCCACCTGTTATGCCTTGATACCCAAGGGTCAAAGGAACAAACTTGGTGCTAGAAGCAAAAAATGTATCTTCTTGGGGTACTCCAATACCTCCAAAGGATATCATCTCTATGATGAAGCAAATAAGAAGTTTGTGATAGCAAGAGATGTCATATTTCTTGAATCATCCAAGAGTGACAAGGTTGTTGAGCGGCAACTTGATCGCCCGGATAGATTCACACATGCAAAGTCTTTCAAAGAATTTGATAATGTGATTCCACACCTTGAAGGGGGGATTCCGATATTGAATCAAACTGTGGAATCATTTCCTGAACCACACTCTCCCCCACATGAAGAAACAACCACGGATGACACATTGGATGATGTGATCGATAGAATTGGGAGATTGAATCTTGAATCAATCCCAACTCAGTCAAGTGACCAGCCTGGGCCATCTCAGAAAGGTCCTCCCAAATGGCTGACAAAGACACTGGAGGATGTTCATCCCGATGAGGTTGGAAAAACAGGAACAAGAAGTTCCACTCAAGAAATCGAAGGTGATGTAGATAATTCTGATTCCCCTGTTGATATGGATATTGCTTATAACTGTGAATTGAGTTTGTCTACAGATCATGAACCAACTTCCTTCAAAGAATCCGCTTCTCATGATGAATGGAAAGAAGCGATGCAGAAGGAGTATGATGCCTTGATAAAGAATGGCACTTGGAAGCTGGTTGATCTGCCTTTGGGAACGAAACCAATTGGCTGTAAGTGGGTCTACAAGAACAAGTACAAAGCAGACGGCTCACTGGACAAGCACAAGGCCAGGCTTGTGGCAAAAGGATTCGCACAAAAAGAAGGAGTCGATTATGAAGAAACTTTTGCTCCCACAGCAAAATGGACCACCATCCGGACTCTCTTTGCCTTAGCAGCTCAGAATGGATGGAAATTCCATCAGATGGATGTAAAAACAACCTTCTTGAATGGAGATCTGAAGGAGAAAGTTTATATGTCCCAGCCAGAAGGATTTGTGATAAAGGGTCAAGAACACAAAGTTTGCAAACTTGTAAAATCCTTGTATGGCCTCAAGCAAGCACCACGAGCCTGGTATGAGAAATTGACCGAGCATCTTCTTAAACTTGACTTCAAACATTTTGATCTTGATGATGCAACTTTGTTTGTTAAGAAAGTTGGAAAAACAGTTGTATATCTTGTGGTATATGTAGATGATCTTTTGATAACAGGAAACAATGAGAGCTATATTACATCCATGAAGAAAGAGTTGAATAAAGGTTTTGAAATGACTGATTTGGGTCATGTTCATTACTATTTGGGTATTGAAGTAATTCAACATCCTAAATTCATATTTCTTTCTCAAAAGAAATACATTGGAGATCTCTTGAACAAATTTGGCATGGATGATTGTAAACCCTTAAGCACTCCAATGGAACAAAACTTGAAGCTCACATCTATTGAAGGGAAGGAATTTGAGGATGCAACTTAGTATAGACAGCTTGTAGGAAGTCTTATCTATTTGACACCACCAGACCTGAAATTTCATTTGCTGTTGGAATCCTCTCAAGGTTCATGCAAAAACCTTGTGAAGGACATTGGTCTGCTGAAAAAAGAGTGCTAAGGTACTTGAAGGGGATTCAAGACTTTGGACTCAAATATACACAGGTAGGCGACTTCAGCTTGATCAGATACTCTGATTCAGACTTTGATGGCGACAAAGAAACAGGGGTGTCTACTACAGGTTACACCATGAGTCTTGGATCAGGAGCCGTCTCATGGAGATCACGCAAACAGTCAGTTCCAGCAGATTCCACGACCGAGGCAGAATATGTGGCAGCAGCTGAAGCAACAAAGGAAATTGTGTGGCTCCGGAAAATCCTGGAAGATTTGCAGATGAAACAAATGTATTCCACTCCACTCATGATCGACAACACTTCTGCAATAAAGTTTGCCAAGAACCCAAAGTTCCATGATCGAACAAAGCACATCAATACAAAGTACCATCTAATTCGACATCATGTTCAGGCCAAAACCATCCATCTACATCATTGTTCCACAAATGAGCAAACTGCTGACATCTTCACCAAAGCACTTGGAAGAGAAAAGTTTGAAAAGTTCATATCGATGCTTGGACTCACCAACATCCCTTCGGATTAAAGGGGGGAATTTTGACACCTAATCCTATGGATGGGTGTGCATATGTATTTTTGTATATTATTTAATATTAGGAAATAAGGAAGGCCAAGAGTCATTGGGAGATGAATCCCAATAGCCTGACCTCCCATCTATAAAAGCATGTACATTCTTCAGCTAATACACATTCTGATTTGAGGAGTTACCTCCTGGTTTGACAGAGAGAAGAAATAAAGCTCACTGAAGTATAATAAGAGTCTCAGCTTTAGAAAAAGTCACTCGGTTTCTGTATATATCAATCTGCTCAAAGCATTTACAAAAGTAGTTGTTCTGATTACATTTTCCAACCTTTGACACCCCGAAATATACATTATTTATAGGCCTTTTAGCCTTTACAACTACCTTTCCAAGTGGCCAAACCATTTTAATTTAAATGACACTTAAAAATAACTATTGAGTAACTTGTAGAGGCTAAGACTGATATCTATTCGAAACAAGAGTAAGAGTCCTACTAGGACTAGAAATCTTCATTATTAAAATCAAAACAAACTAATCCAAGTTATCCTTGGGAGGAAATCTAAATTTATACCATGTTTCCCATTAAATTTTTTTTTATATCATGACAGTCTTCATGGAATAAATTTTCCCATCATTTTGGAAAAGTTATTTTGATGACATGGCACATGTTGGACTATTGTCTTCAAACTCTTCTTTTGGCTAAAGTCTCCACCTGGAAAAAATCGATACTCTTTGACATCTGATACTCTTTGACACCTAAAGATGAGTAACCTTACACGTGCTTGATCCTTTTCATGCCTTATCATTATTTTTCATAAAACTGTCTTCTCTACTAAAACTCTATTTTTGAGCTACGAGAAAAACCTGTTTTTGTAGCGCATCCAAAAAGTTGATATATAATATTCTTCTGGTGATTTTAACCCTTGGAAGATGTTATATGACCAAAAAAAAAAAACTCATGACCTTTAAAACCACTTACTTCCATCAATTCTTTGCTTCTCAAAACCAAAAAGATACTTTCAAAAATTTCGCAGCAAAAACTAGCCTTCCAGCCTGCCACTTGCTGCGGAATTGCCTAATACTTAGGTAATTCAATAAAAATTGCATCTAAGCTTCAAAAAGTATATGAACATGCCTGTAGGTATTTTTTTTAAAATATAAGACAAAAATATGCTAATCTAATTGTTACCTTATTGTATGTCAGTGTTTTCAAGCAACTTTGTTTACATCTCTTGTTTCCAAGTCTCTTTTCTCCAATTCTATTCTGATCAATTCCATTTCCTCTTTTAATTCTTTCACTTGCCTTTGTAGGTTTCTCTTATCTTCTTGTAGGCACCAATTCCTCTTTCTTGTATATGACACTCTGCTGTGCAAAGGTTGTGTCCTTTTCAACAGATTCTTGGCTTTTGCAATAGAAGTCTGAAAATGAACAACTTGTTCAGTCACTTTCTTTTCTACTTCATATATCATCTCTCTGTCTTTATTATATCTCTCCAACTCTTTCTTAGTTTTAGCCAATTCATCTTTGACAATTTTCAATTGTTCTATCAAAACTTCTTTTTCTGTCTTTTTTATAACCTCGTCCTTTCCTTTAGAAGAACCTATCTTAAGTTTTTCTTGAGTCATATCTATAGATTTATTTGTCTTCTTATCCTTGATAGATTCTATCTCAATAGGTGATATGACAATAACTTATTTTTCTATTTCTCCCATACCTTTATCATCTCTCTTATTACTATCATCAATAGTAACAAGTTCTGACATTTGTGACCTGGTATGAGGTTTCTAAGGTTTAAAGATAAAAGTTGAATCATCTGAGGAGAAATCTAATTTTTTAATAATGAGTCCTTTACCTTTAACTTTAGATGTCTGCTCTTTAGCGCTTTTACCACATGATATTATGCAATGTCAATGGCCTGTAGGATGTCTTCAAGTTTACCTTTTCCTTTAACATCTTTAACATTTCCTTTGGATCTCTTAGCTTCAGATTCAGTCTTGCTGCCTCTAATATGTTTGGTAGTCCTCCTCTTAGTTCTAGTTGCTAAAGATGATGATATGTCCTGAAATAAATAATTTTTCTCTACCAAATTATGTCCTTAAAACTTTAAGCCTTATTGCTGAGTTTCTTCAATAGCATTGACACCCATTTCTTGCTTGGAAGGAGAGATTTTAGATTTGGAGGATTTCCCTGGTAATAGGACATCAAGTTCATATCCATTCATGAACAAAAATGAAGCCCATTCTCTGTTTAGTTCTTTTAGTTCCTCCAAGACTAGCAATTTCATCAATCCATGATGAGAAATAGAAGTTTCATTCTTTTAAGGCTTTCCTTGTACCTTATCTGCCATCTTCCTGAGACTTATAAAGAGATAGAATGGGATATCTATGATTTTCTTCCCTGTAAAATGAATCAATAATTTGAAATGATACATATATATGGTTTGAAAATTCCCTTCGCATCTAAAATAATTTTGTATGACTGTTAGCAGCTTAGAAAATTCATCTTTAAGACAGCTCCTAGGAATTCCTTCAGTCATTTTGATTCCTGTATGTTCTGGTTTCAAATATTCATCACAAATTTTAAAGTCAAATTTGGTGGCTTTAAACCACTCCTCTCCAACCTTGGGAATCCCTATTACTTTAGAGATACTATCCGGTGAAATTGGGACATGGAGATAGCCTACCTTTGTAAATGTTCCTCTGAAATTGGCCATAAAATCTTGTGACACCTGTGGATGATGCCCTTGCAATTTTTGAATGAATTCAATGCATCCTGCCTTTGTAAACAACTCCACAAAATATTCATTTCCTAAAACCGAGTCTGGAGCTATAGGTTCATAGCAGAATGGTATACCTCCTTTGTAAGCTTTCTTGGGTGTAGATATAGCCATTCCCAGTGTGATGAAACGATGGCTTACGTTATCTCTTTACACTTGTTCGGGATAGAATGCTTGATAACAGAGAGCAACTAAAATGGGATGATACTGATACAATTCACAAGGGTTTTTACAGGGTAGCTTCCTGACAGAGAGATGCTTTAGCAGTGAATGATGAGTGCGGAAAGATAAAACATAAAGTATGAGAGTGGAATGAGAGGATTTATAAAAAAATGATGACTTACATGGAAAGCTTTTAAAATGATGGTTTAAATCTGGTAGCAGGTCCTTGCAACACTAAATCATTCATTATTATTCTTCAAACCGTTAAAAATTGGCAGAGATTTCATAACACGTTTCATTTGAAAAGTGTCAGATTTGCTACAAAACTATTAGGTGTTTCCATAGCAAATCCTTTTAATTTCCCGCTATATTCGCTGCGGACTTAGACAGTTTGGTAACAGATGGAAAAATTTTGGACTTGCGGTCATTTCCAAGTGTCAGCTCAAAGCATACTCCTCTGATGTGACTTGGACTCATTTCTAAGACCTTAACCTACTTTTTTTTTTAAAATTTAAATACACCATAAAATTCATCATTTTATGATATTTTTGCAAACTAAGAAATTTGAAGGAGTATTGTGGCTGATTTTCAAGCATCAAATTTTGAAAATTTGTAGAGTGATAATAGTGGCTCCATTAGGGATAGCATAACCCTGTGGTATGCTAAGAACTTGTAGCTCCAGTGCTACAATCATCCTTTTATAAATAAAAACTCTGAATTTCTACCCAAACTCCTCCTTCAAACTGTCCTTACTAAAAGTGCTCAGTCAACCTTTAGCTTATTTTCACATATTCCTACCTACCTACTCTATTAACTGTAAAATTCCTGCAGCTCAATCAACGTGAAATTTCAAATAAATCTAATCAGCTGATTTATATTATATTTGACTGTATTGGACTTCAAAATAACTATAGAATTTTGATGACCACTGTCACTGAGATTGCCTCTGATCTTCATGGAAAAAGTAAAAATAAAACATTGGGGAGTAAAACTCTTCAATGTATTCAACTATAGGATCCTAGAAAACATGATCAGCTTTATGGTCCTCATAAAATATTGTTACTTCTAAAAACTGATCTTTAGTCACACAATATTTATTTTATAAGTGATCCATCTACCTTTCTGAATGATTTCCATAGACAATGTATTTCTCCTCATCCATATGATCATTTTTAGATGTAATATGTTGTAAAGAAATGCAGGAATAATCAATCCTTTCCTATTCCTGAGGGTCAGTACAACAGTATTTTAGTATTTCTTCTTGGTATTTGCACTGATTTTCATTTTCATCATAATCTGAAGACTGACAAGTCTGCTACATATATATATCAATCTCGGAGGATGAAATATGATTTTAAAAAATATTCTCTTGCTGATTTCCATGATGGATCGTAGGGGATGTTATTCTTTCTTCTAGTTGTTGGAATGTATGGTCATGAAGGGCCTCTAAAATTTCTTCATCCATAAATTCATCATCACCATAACAATCTTCCAAATACTGAATAAAACTCATAGAATGCTTACAAAAATCTTTGGCCAGAAATAGAGATGGATGACATTATTTATACATCTCATAGAATTCATCATGAAATTTAGTAAGAGAATACAATAAACCATCTGCTAAACCTTTATACCAAGACCATGCTTTTCCTTCTAGAGTGGTCATAAACATCTTCATAAGACAGTCTTTATGAATCTGAAACTTAAGACTATGTACATGTAGATGAAACCTAACCAAATGAAGAGCATCATTGTCTTTCTTTTCATCTTTGAATATTAGAAGATCATCTAACCAATCAACCTTTGTCATAGGATTTGGAAATATAGGGATATGAGACCAATTCATAGGAGCATACCTAGCATTTTTCCTTGCAATGGAACTCATCTTGAAACTTCATCTAGCAACTAATATTCTAACAATGGAGTCACCTTCCAATTTGTTATCTAATGTGTGGAGTCGCCAAAGTAGTTTTTCAGCCTCGAACAAATTCTGAGCTCATGCTACCTTCAAGAGTCGAAATTCATGATTTTTCGGGAGATGTATATCTTCAGACTCCCAGCAAACGCACCAAAATTTAATCACCAAAATAGGACCCTAATAGACTGCTGATCAAACTACCTCAGTGTAACTATTTCAAACCAATATTTTAGCTGAGGCTTAGCCTCCTCAGCCTGAGAGGGCTCTCTCAAGGGTTATTGATTTTGTATAAAGATACATGGCTAACTCTAAGATTTGTGGTTTTGTATGTTTGCAGGTTGAAAGATGAAGACAGGTTACTATTGGGCTATGGAGTCAGTGATAGTGATAAGATAACACAACATCTCTTCTTATAAAACTGAGACTTGTATATACTTCAATGAAAAAGGTAGTGCATTCAGAAAGGTCTCAATAACTTAAGGTTCAAAGGAGGTTAGAGCATGTGTGCATGAATTCTGAGTAATGATACCTCAAGGTACTGAAAAGAAAATATTTAGAAGAGATTATTCAAAGCTTAACCCCTAAAAGTGTTGAAGCATGAATAACATGAATTCTGAGTAATAAATCTTTAAACATTGAAGAAAAACATCCAAAGATAAGACCAAAGAGCTAAATTCACCATAGATCAACACTTAAAGGAAGTCAGAGCATATTCCTATGAATTCTGAGTATTAAGCATCAAAACTATGGAAGTAAAACATATAAGAGAAGAAATAAAGCTCATTGAAGTATAATAAGAGTCTCAAATTCAGAAAAAGTCACTCTGTTTCTGTATATATCAATCTACTCAAAGAATTTAAAAAAGTATTTGTTTTGATTACATTTTCCAACCTTTGGTACCTCGAAAATACATTATTTATAGGCCTTTTAGCCTTTACAACTACTTTGGGAAGTGGCCAAACCATTTTACTTTAACTGACACTTAAAACTAACTGTTAACTAGCTTCTAGAGACTAAGACTGACATCTATTCGAAACAAGAGTAAGATTCCTACTAGGACTAGAACTCTTAATTATTACAATCAAAACAAACTAAACCAAGTCATCCTCGAGAGGAAATATAACTTTATACCATGCTTCCCATTAAAAAAACATTTATATCATGACAATCTTCATGAAATAACTTCGCCCATCATTTTGGAAAAGTTAGTTTGATGACATGGCACATGTTGGAATATTGTCTTCAAACTCTTCTTTTGGCTAAAGTGTCCACTTGGAAAAAACTGATATTCTTTGACATTTGATACTCTTTGACACCTGATGATGAGTAACCTTACACGTGCTTGATCCTTTTCATGCCTTATCATTATTTGTCATAAAACTGTATTCTCTCCTAAAACTCTGTTTTTGAGCTACGAAAACAACCTGTTTTTGTAGCACATCCCAAAAATATTATTTTGTTGATTTGAATGCTTGGAAGATGTTTTATGACCAAAAAAAAATAAGCATGACCTTTAAAACTGCTTAATTCCATCAATTTTTTGCTTCTCAAAAACAAAAAGATACTTTTAGAAATTCTGCATCAAAAACTGACCTTCAAGCCTGCCACTTGCTGCGGAATTGCCTAATACTTACGTAATTCAATAAAACTTGCATCTAAGCCTCAAAAAGTATATGAACATGGCTTTAGGTATTTTTTTGACAATATAAGACAAAAATATTCTGATCTAATTGTTACCTTATTGTATGTCAGTGTTTTCAAACAACTTTGTTTACATCTCCTGTTTCCAAGTCTCTTTTCTCCAATTCTGTTCTCATTGGTTCCATTTCCTCTTTCAATTTTTTCACTTACCTTTGTAGGTTTCTCTTCTCTTCTTGTAGGCACCAATTCCTCTTTCTTGTATGTGACACTATGTTGTGCAAAGGTTGTGTCCTTTTCAATAGATTCTTGGCTTTTGCAATAGAAGTCTCAAAATGAACAACTTGTTTAGAAACTTTCTTTTCTACTTCATCTATCATCTCTCTATCTTTCTTATATCTCTCCAACTCTTTCTTAGTTTCAGCCAGTTCATCTTTGACAATTTTCAATTGTTCTATCCAAACCTCTTTTTCAGTGTTCTTTATAACCTTGTCCTTTCCTTTAGAAGAACCTATCTTAAGTTTTTCGAGTCATATCTTTAGATTCATCTATCTTCTTATCTTTGATAGATTCTTTCTCGATAGGTGATATGAAAATAAATTATTTTGCTATCTCTCCCATATCTTTATCATCTCTCTTATTACTATCACCAATAGTAACAATTTCTGACATTTGTGACCTGGTATCAGGATTCTAAGGTTTGAAGATAAAATCTGAATCATTTGAGGAGAAATATATTTTTTTAATAATGAGTCCTTTACCTTTAACTTTAGATGTCTGCTCTGTTGAATCTTTGATTAAACTGAGAGGGGGGGGTGAATCAGTTTAATACATGCATTAGCCTTTTAAATTTTCACCAGAGTTATTTACAGCTTTAATATGTGAACAATCTTATTTGCAGCCAATATTAATTTATTGTGACACCATACTTAAGTTGAAAGTAGCAAGAAATTAAGCAGATTGAAATAATCACATCAACACATAAGAAGCACACATAGAGACAGCAGATGTAAGTGGAAACCCATAAAGGGAGAAAACCACATCTTATTATTGTTGTGATGCAAGGCAAGCTCCAACTCCCTCTCACCACTGTTTTCTGTAGGCACCAACCTACAGGAGGCTCTATCCTCAATTCTGCAAGCTACAACTTGCAAGGAAGCACAAACTCCCTTCAATTTTCTGCAGAAACCAACCTACAGGAGGCTCCAACCTCAGTCAGCTACAACTGACAGCTATCAAGCTTCAACTTGATAGGGAAGCTCCAACTTCCTCAATTTAACAAACTGAATGTTTGCTGATTTACCTCTGATATCAGCTCTGTTCTGTAGCTCCTCTTTCTGCTCTTCTGTTCTTGATCTTCTCTGCTTCACTCTTCTGTATTCTGCCTTCTCTTTCTTTACTCTCACCTCTGCTCTCAAAAAAAAAACTCTCTCTGCATATCAAGATGATATTATTTATAGATTTCCTCACATGACTGTTTGTATTCTGCTTGGAATTCGAAATGGAAAGTCATGTCTCTTTGCCTTCTGCCTTCTCACTCCTTTTATCAGCTTACTCAGAAATTATAACCGTAGGTGTCAATTTTAACATTACAGTGGGAGTTTGTTTTCTCTCGGAGACTTGCCAATGCATCACAAACAATAAAAACGATTAAAACATTTACATTCGAATTACAATTAGAACTCCAGCTCACTTATTTTGTCTCTTGGCTTGCTGCGCATTTGTCTTTTCTCTAACTGTCTCTTTGTCCCTTTCTCTTCTCTGTATGCCTTTCTGTTTATGGCTGCTGTGTAACTCATGAATTTATGAACTGCATTTTTATTTTAGTTTTATACCAGCACTTTATATATAAATGAATCTGCTGACTGTAATTCAATCATTTACACGCAGCAAGTGTCTTGTTGATGTGGCGAGTTCTGCAGGCCGGAACATACATATATTACAATTGTATTACATTGATAATCACCCTCCCGTTAAGCTGAGGCACGTGGGTCTACAGACCACGCGTCATGTTTTAATACAACCGCAACAATGCAATATATATACACCAATCATATCACAGCGCTCGTATTATAAATTGAACCATTCCTTAATTCCGCGAGGTAGCAAACTCAAGTAGATAAGGGAATAAGACCCCCTCGGAATGCATTACACATATCTCCAACCTATATATTATCTTGGCGTTAACAGAGTTCCGATCCCCTTGCGATTTCCAATTGCTATTGATTGCAATCGTAACTTTGAGTTGCAAGCCCCTCTGCGTTGTTTACCTCCGATGCGATTGGGAGGGGGTCCCACCATATACAAATTTGTTTTGTGCGCTCCATATATATACCTTGTTTTTAAATCAATTCTCAACATAATATAGTGAAGAAATATTAAACATATAAGAACTCCTTTTGGGCCCACTTGACACACTTCCCGATGCAGTGAGTCTTCTCCGAATGTTATTTATCGCTCCTGCTCCGATTCCGATTCAATCGGAAATCGCCAATTGATTGAATTAATATCACTCAACTTTTGCAGCTCCAATCTGCTTCGATTGCGATTCAATCGGAAATCGCCAATCGATTGAAATGTTATCACTCAACTATTACAGCTCCAATTTGTTCCGATTTCGATTCAATCGGAAATCGCCAATTGATTGAATTGCAATGCGCTTCCACCTTTGGACTCTTCATTTTCGATCCGATTGGGGAGGGGTCCCACCATACAGTACTTTGGTTATTTGTTTAAACATTAAGCGCTCCATAATAGATATGCCTTGGACCTTTGGTTCTTTTGCTTTCGGGATTGATAATATGAAACTGTTTCAATGTGTTAAACTTTCCAAACTCCACTAACTTCGACACTGCCCAATTTGCATCAATCACTGGAATTATTCTAATTTAAGACAGAGTTGCTGCTACATCATTTCTTATATATGTATACTTTGCTGCTGGAGTCAAGCGATTCCCGGAATAATATTTGTATAAGTTATATGTAACGCCCATCAGGTAATGATTCTCGGAATTATACATACGACTGTATCTGCCGGCTTGGGCGATTCTCGGAATTTTATATCTGTCCTCCGGGTTGGGTGATTCTCAGAATTATAACAACTCTCCTTCTGTCTCTGACTCTATCTCTGTCGCTCCTGTCGCTCTGCCTCTGCCTCTATTGCTGAGATAACGGTTCTGCCTCTATTATATTCGTTTCCTCTGCCTTCATTTGCTTCTTTGCTGCCTCTTTGCTTCAGCGCTGCCTCCTTTGCCATCAATGACAACATTTCCAACAGTCTCCCCCTTTGGCATTGATGGCAATCCACTTTCTCTGTTTGCTTTCTCTTTCTCTTGTTGCTTTCTCTTTCTGTTTGCCTACTCTTCCTCCTGTTGTTTGTTCTTCCTCCCGCTTTGACATCAATGGCAAAGGACGACGCCTCATCTCTCTGTATGGGCTCTGTCGTTGTACTTCCTTTTTCTGAGTTACGTTTAGGTCCTCTTCAGCTGAAATTGTACTATGCTGATCCAGAGTGATGTATGAAACTTGTTGAGAGAACGCTTTGGTTTTAATAGCTGTATCATGCTGCTCTGTTTCATATTTGTAGTGCTTGTAAGACGATACCATATAGTGAGCCGATATCATGCTGCTCTGTTTTATATGCTGCTCTATACCATTGCTCTGTTTTATGATAATGCTGAATGCTTATAGTGCTGAATGCGTGCTAGAACTTGCTTCTGAATGAATACTGAATGCTTATACTGCTAATGCTGCCGAAAGCTTATAATGTTGAATGCGTGCTAGAATTTGTTGCTTCTGAATGCTGATAATACTGTTAATGCTGATCCCGTGGACTTGTTTTATGCTTATCTTGCTGGCTGGTCTCCCCTGGAATGATATCTTCGTTTTGTTCACCCCCTGAAGTTGTGCATTCTCTTAATATTAGAGAGTAGCATCTGCTGATACTACCCCTAGTTTATCTCTCAAGTATTGAAATGGTTCTCTAGCAAGAGGTTTGGTAAATATATCAGCTGTCTGTTCTTTCGTTGGTACATATTCCAACTTTACTATTTTCAGAGCCACTTGTTCTCGGAGGAAATGATACTTGATTGGTATATGTTTGGTTTTTGAATGAAGCACATGATTTTTAGATATACTTATAGCACTTGTATTGTCACATTTGATTGGAATAGGTTCATCAATGCTTACCTTCATGTCTTGAAGAGTTTGCTTCATCCACATGACTTGTGTACAACATGTTGTTGCTGCTATATATTCGGCTTCAGCTGTAGACAGAGAGATGGATGTTTGTTTCTTGCTTAGCCATGCAACTAGACTTTCTCCTAGATAGAATGCACCTCCACTTGTACTCTTCCTATCATCCATACAGCTGGCCCAATCTGCATCTGTGTATGCTGATAAAGTGAAGTTTTTGCTTTTAGGATACCAAAGTCCATAATGTATTGTTCCTTGTAGATATCTGAATATTTTTTTGACTGCCAGAAGATGGTTTTGTTTAGGTGCTGCTTGATATCTAGCCACTAATCCTACTGCTAGCATGATGTCTGGTCTTGATGCAGTCAGATACAATAGACTTCCAATCATTGATCTGTAAAGTCCTTGATCTATGTCAGCAGACCCATCATTAGCACACAGCTTGCAACCTGTGGTCATGGGAGTTGACACAGGTTTGCAGTCCTCCATTTTGAAATTTTTCAACATTTCTTTTATGTATTTTTCTTGTGAAATAAATGTACCTGTGTTCTTTTGCTGAATTTGTAGTCCCAAGTAGAAACTGAGCTCTCCAATCATAGACATTTCAAACTCTGTTTTCATTTCATCAGCAAACCCTTTTTCTAGTTCATCTTTGTTGCTTCCAAACATAATGTCATCAACATATACTACAACAATCAGGAGTTCATCTTCATGGGCTTTTATGTATAGATTGTTGTCTACTCCACCTCTCCTAAAGCCCTGTTTTTGAAAATATTTGTCCAGTCTTGAGTACCAAGCACAAGGAGCTTGTTTCAGTCCATATAGGGCCTTCTTCAGTCTGCACACATAGTCTTCTTTGTCTGTCAATGAGAAGCCTTCTGGTTGTTCCATGTACACTTCTTCTTCTAGATCTCCATTAAGAAAAGCAGACTTTACATCCATTTGATATACCTTGAAGTCTTGGTAGCATGCAAATGCCAAGAACATTCTGATAGCCTCCATTCTGGCTACAGGTGCAAATGTTTTATCATAGTCAAGTCCTTCAATTTGTGAGTATCCTTTGCAGACCAGCCTGGCTTTATTCCTGATTACTTTTCCTTGCTCATTCATTTTGTTTTTGAATACCCATTTTGAACCAATGATATTTTTCTCAATAGGTCTACGAACTAGTTCCCAGGTATTGTTCTTCTCAATTTGGTCCAATTCTTCATTCATTGCTTTTACCCAATACTTGTCCTTGCTGGCTTCTTCAAATTTCTTTGGCTCTATTTGTGATAACATGGCTATGTATACTTCTTTTGTTTGTTCTGTTAGCTGCCTTCTTGTATGGACTCCTGCTTTCTTGTCTCCTATGATCTGATCTTCAGGATGATTCTTCTGAGTGTATCTTGAGGGGGTTTTCGAGCTCAGCTCTGCATCATCTGTTGTCTTGCTTGTTTCATCATCATCCTTGTCTTCCTCTTCATGGTTGTCTGATGAACTGCAACAGTCTGTATTTATTGTATTGTTTTGAAGTTCTTCATCAAATCTCACATCAATACATTCAACTATTTTCCGAAGAGTCTTGTTGTAGCACCTGTACCCTTTACTTTTGGATGCATATCCTAAGAATATTCCTTCATCTACTCTTGCATCAAATTTCCCAAGGTTTTCATCATTATTCTTTATGTAACACTTGCTACCAAAGATTCTGAAATGTTTGATTGAGGCTGGCTTTCCATGCCATAGTTCATAAGGAGTCTTGTCACTGCTTGGCCTTAAGTGATCTTTATTAAGGATATGTACTGCTGTGTGCACTGCTTCAGCCCAGAAGGTTTGAGCAATATTATTCTCTTGCATCATAGCTCTTGCTATTTGTTGTACAGACCTGTTTTGTCTCTCTGCTACTCCATTCTGCTGAGGTGTCCCTGCAATAGTAAATTTTTGCTTTATTCCATGTTCATTACATAGGTCTACAAAGTCATAATCTGTGAATTCTCCTCCTCTATCTGATCTGATACATTTCAGCTTGCATCCAGTTTGATTTTCTGCTAATGCTTTGAATATCTTAAATTTTTCCAATGCTTCTGATTTATTTTTGAGAAAAGCAACCCATGTCATTCTGGAAAAGTCATCTATTATTAGCATGAAATAGGATTCTCCACTTGGTGTCCGAGTTCTAGCAGGTCCACACAGGTCCATGTGCACAAGCTGGAGTGGTTTTCTTGTTGACAACTCCTCTTTAGATTTAAAGGATGTGCGAGTCTGTTTCCCCAATTGACAAGATTTGCATATAGTACTTGAAGGCCTTTTTATTTATGGCATGTCTTTGACAGCTTTCTTCTTGCTCAATTTGATGATATGGTCAAAGCTGAGATGTCCCAATCTCCTATGCCACAACCATGACTCCTCAAGTTTGCTAAGATGGCAGGCTTCATCTTTCTCTTTCACTATGTACACATTACTTTCTGTTCGAACACCTTTGAGTAGAGTTTTTCCCGTTGTGCTTGATCTGACTACACAATCTTGTGCTCTAAAGAGAACTTCACAACCTTTATCACACATCTGACTGACACTCAGTAAATTTGCTTTCAGCCCATCTACATATAATACATCTTGGGCCTTTCCTCTGCCATTGTCTATGCTGACTGATCCTTTTCCCTTGATCTTTCCCGATTTGTCATTTCCAAAAGTGACATTGCCCGATTTCTTTTCATCAAGAGTTAAAAACTTGTTTTTGTCTCCTGTCATGTGTTTAGAGCAGCCACTGTCCAAATACCATTGACTCTTCAAATCTTGAGCAGTTAAAGCCAAGTCACATTTATTCGCCTTCTTTATCCACTGGAGGCCCCCTTTTGTTTGGTATCTTTTGTGAGGTGATGAATTATATCCCTTTAGAGAACACTTGGAAGATATATGCCCAATTTGATTGCATATCCAACATTTGATTATAGTTTTTGCGGAATTGTGAGCATGAACAAAATTACTTTGACTCATAAACCTCCTTGAGGTATTGAACATCGGTCTTTGTCCATACTTTCTACATTCAATAATTCTATGGCCAAAATCCTTACAATAAAAACAATAACCATAGAAATTACTTGCATACCTGATGTAAGGTTGTCTCTTCCATGCTTGCCTCTTTTGCTGGTTTGAATCATTCTTCCTTGCATGACAATATGCAGCAATGTGTCCCTGCTTGTGGCAGACATAACAGGTGGCATTCTTCATAGGAGGGAATCATTTCCTTTGATGGCTTCCGAATTTGACATACTCAGGAGCATATGATCCTTTTTCTGTTATCTTAGTAGTTATTGCATTCTTTGTTACTAGAGGTTTCTTCTGCTCTCTGTCTCTCTTATTGCAGATTTCTTATTTTGTAGGAATTATTTGAGCTACTTCCTCATCCTTCTTTGCTTTTACAAAAATAATCTCTCTGTCAACCTTTTCTTTTCCTTTACTTGATTCTCCTTCGTAGCGTATTCCAATCTTTATCATAGGGGATCTTTGAGCAACCAAAATTTCATTCAACTTAATAGAGCTTGTTGTTTGAGAAGGGTATATGGAAACTTTCTGTTGAGCTTTTTCTAATTTCTTTCTCAGACACAGAATTTCTTCTTCCAGCTTCTCTTGTTCTCGAGTTTTATCTTTGATTTGCTGAAGTAACATATCTTCTATCTTCTTGGCTTCTTCAAGCTTTACCTTCATCTGCATGAGGACTTCTGAATTTTGTTCTTCTTTCACACATTTTAGGAGAATCTCTTTTTGTTTTCTGCATTTTAGTTTGAGTCTGTCAATCTCCTCCAGAGCACTTCTTAGCTCCCCCTCAAGGTCTACTTCCCCTTCTTCTTCTTCATCTTCTAGTAGGAGTCCCTCAAGATCTTCTATGGCCATCAATATAAATTGTGAGGTTCCTTCTTCACTTGAGGGTTCATCTGAGTCTTCAGATGCACTGCTGTCTTGGTGAGCATAAAAGGATTTTCTGCTGAATTTCTTTCCTTTCTGCCAGTTCTTTGATGTGTCTTTCTCTGATTCTTGAGCTTGATTACTTACTTTCTTGTGAGGACATTTAGCAGCATAATGTCCAACTCTTCCACAGTTAAAGCATTTGAAGGGAAGTTTACCTTTGTATCTACCTGAGCCTCTATCCAATTTCGTGACAAATTTAGCCTCTTCTTCACCAGAGCAGGAGCATATGTCTTCCTTTTCTTGTTTCTTCTTTTCTGTTTTGAATGCTGCCTCCCTTGTGCTTGACTTCTTCTGTGGGAGCCTCATCTCATATGCTGTAAGATTTCCTAGTAGCTTATTCATGGTCAATGTCTCCAAATTCGTTGTCTCTTCTATTGCAGATACGTTGGGATTAAATCTGGATGGGAGTGATCTTAGAATCTTTTGCACAACTATACTTTCTGGTATGGTTTCTCCAAGAGCTTTCACATTGTTAACAATTTCTGCAACTTTTAAGAAGAAGCTGCCAACATCTTCATCATCATTCATTTTTAAGTTTTCAAACTGGGCTCTATATACTTGAAGTTTGGCAGTCTTTACTTTCTGGTCTCCCTCATGTATGCCTTCAAGAGTATCCCAAATTTTCTTGGGAGTGTCTTTGTGCATTACTTTAATAAACTCTGCTCCACATAATCCATTCAGGATGGCATTCATGGATTTTGCATTAGCTACAAAGATTTCTTTAGCTTCTTTTTCTGTATCAGTTGATTTCGGGGCATATCCTAATTCCACAGCAGCCCAGACTTCTATTCCTAGAGACATTATGTATGTCTTCATTCTGATCTTCCAGAAAGCATAATTTTCACCAGTGAAGAAAGGAGCTTTATTGGTTGAGCATCCTTCTTTACTAGCCATCTTGGGAACCTAGGATCTCCTTTCAGTTGTTAGACTTGTACAAAGGAACCTGCTCTGATACCAATTGTTGAATCTTTGATTAAACTGAGAGGGGGGGGGTGAATCAGTTTAATACATGCATTAGCCTTTTAAATTTTCACTAGAGTTATTTACAGCTTTAATATGTGAACAATCTTATTTGCAGCCAATATTAATTTATTGTGACACCATACTTAAGTTGAAAGCAACAAGAAATTAAGCAAATTGAAATAATCACATCAACACATAAGAAGCACACATAGAGACAGCAGATGTAAGTGGAAACCCATAAAGGGAGAAAACCACATCTTATTATTGTTGTGATGCAAAGGCAAGCTCCAACTCCCTCTCACCACTGTTTTCTGCAGGCACCAACCTACAGGAGGCTCTATCCTCAATTCTGCAAGATACAACTTGCAAGGAAGCACCAACTCCCTTCAATTTTCTGCAGGCACCAACCTACAGGAGGCTCCAACCTCAGTCAGCTACAACTGACAGCTATCAAGCTTCAATTTGATAGGGAAGCTCCAACTTCCTCAATTTAACAAACTGAATGTTTGCTGATTTACCTCTGATATCAGCTCTGTTCTGTAGCTCCTCTTTCTGCTCTTCTTTTCTTGATCTTCTCTGCTTCACTCTTTTGTATTCTACCTTCTCTTTCTTTACTCTCACCTCTGCTCTCAAAAAAACTCTCTCTGCATATCAAGATGATATTATTTATAGATTTCCTCACATGACTGTTTGTATTCTGCTTGGAATTCGAAATGGAAAGTCATGTCTCTTTGCCTTCTACCTTCTCACTCCTTTTATCAGCTTACTCAGAAATTATAACTGTAGGTGTCAATTTTAACATTACAGTGGGAGTTTGTTTTCTCTCGGAGACTTGCCAATGCATCACAAACAATAAAAACGATTAAAACATTTACATTCGAATTACAATTAGAACTCCAGCTCACTTATTTTGTCTCTTGGCTTGCTGCGCATTTGTCTTTTCTCTAACTGTCTCTTTGTCCCTTTCTCTTCTCTGTATGCCTTTCTGTTTATGGCTGCTGTGTAACTCCTGAATTTATGAACTGCATTTTTATTTTAGTTTTATACCAGCGCTTTATATATAAATGAATCTGCTGACTGTAATTCAATCATTTACACCCAGCAAGTGTCTTGTTGATGTGGCGAGTTCCGCAGGCCGGAACATACATATATTACAATTGTATTACATTGATAATCGCCCTCCCATTAAGCTGAGGCCCGTGGGTCTACAGACCATGCGACATGTTTTAATACAACCGCAACAATGCAATATATATACACCAATCATATCACAGCGCTCGTATTATAAATTGAACCATTCCTTAATTCCGCGAGGTAGCAAACTCAAGTAGATAAGGGAAGAAGACCCCCTCGGAATGCATTACACATATCTCCAACTTATATATTATCTTGGCGTTAACAGAGTTCCGATCCCCTTGCGATTTCCGATTGCTATTGATCGCAATCGTAACTTTGAGTTGCACGCCCCTCTGCGTTGTTTACCTCCGATACGATTGGGAAGGGGTCCCACCATATAAAAATTTGTTTTGTGCGCTCCATATATATACCTTGTTTTTAAATCAATTCTCAGCATAATATAGTGAAGACATATTAAAAATATAAGAACTCCTTTTGGGCCCACTTGACACACTTCCCGATGCAGTGAGTCTTCTCCGAATGTTATTTATCGCTCCTGCTCTGATTCCGATTCAATCGGAAATCACCAATCGATTGAATTAATATCACTCAACTTTTTCAGCTCCAATCTGCTCCGATTGCGATTCAATCGGAAATCGCCAATCGATTGAATTGTTATCACTCAACTATTGCAGCTCCAATCTGTTCCGATTTCGATTCAATCGGAAATCGCCAATCGATTGAATTGCAATGCGCTTCCACCTTTGGACTCTTCATTTTCGATCCGATTGGGGAGGGGTCCCACCATACAGTACTTTGGTTATTTGTTTAAACATTAAGCGCTCCATAATAGATATGCCTTGGACCTTTGGTTCTTTTGCTTTCGGGATTGATAATATGAAATTGTTTCAATGTGTTAAACTTTCCAAACTCCACTAACTTCGACACTGCCCGATTTGCATCAATCACTGGAATTCTTATAATTTAAGACAGAGTTGCTGCTACGTCATTTCTTATATATGTATACTTTGCTGCTGGAGTCAAGCGATTCCCGGAATAATATTTGTATAAGTTATATGTAACGCCCATCGGGTAATGATTCTCGGAATTATACATACGACTGTATCTGCCGGCTTGGGCGATTCTCGGAATTATAACTGTCTCACGGGTTGGGGCGATTCTCGGAATATAACGGCTCTCCTTAAATGCCGACTCTATCTCTACTGCTCCTGTCGCTTTGCCTCTGCCTCTATTGCTGAGATAACGGTTCTGCCTCTATTATATTCATTTCCTCTGCCTTCATTTGCTTCTTTGCTGCCTCTTTGCTTCAGCGCTGCCTCCTTTGCCATCAATGACAACATTTCCAACATGCTCTTTAGCTGCTTTTACTACAGAAGATTCTGCAATGTCAATCGCCTGTAGGATGTCTTCAAGTTTACCTTTTCCTTTAACATCTTTAACGTTTCCTTTGGATCTCTTAGCTTCAGATTCAGTCTTGCTGCCTGTAATGTGTTTGGTAGTCCTCCTCTTAGTTCTAGTTGCTATAGATAATGATATGTCCTGAACTAAATCATTTTTCTCTACCAAATTCTGTTCTGAAAACTTTAAACCTTGCTGCTGAGTTGCTTCAATAGCATTGACACCCATTTCTTGCTTGGAAGGAGAGATTTTAGATTTGGAAGCTTTCCTTGGTAATAGGACATCAAGTTCATATCCATTCATAAACAGAAATGAAGCCCATTCTCTATTTAGTTTGTTTAGTTCCTCCAAGACTAGAAATTTCATCAATCTATGATGAAAAATAGAAGTTTCATTTCTTTCAGGCTTTCCTTGTACCTATTCTTCCATCTTCCCGAGACCTCTAAAGAGATAGAATGGGATATCTATGAGTTTCTTCCCTGTAAAATGAATCAATAATTTGAAATGGTACATATCTATGGTTTGAAAATTCCCTTCACATGTAAAATAATTTTTTATGACTGTTAGCAGCTTAGAAAATTGACCTTTAAGACAGCTCCTAGGAATTCCTTCAGTCATTTTGATTCCTGCATGTTCTGGTTTCAAATATTCATCACAAATTTTCAAGTCAAATTTGGTGGTTTTAAACCACTCCTCTCCAACCCTGGGAATCCTTGTTACTTTAGAGATACTATCCGGTTAAATTGGGACATGGAGACAGCCTACCTTTGTAAATTTTCCTCTAAAATTGGCCACAAAATCTCGTGACACCTGTAGATGATGCCCTTGCAGTTTCTGAATGAATTCGATGCATCCTGCCTTTGTAAACAACTCTATGAAACATTCATTTTCTAAAACCAAGTCTGGAGTTGTAGGTTCATAGCGGAATGGTATAATTCCTTTGTAATATTTCTTGGGTGTACCTGTAGCCATTCCCAGTGTGATGAAACGGTGGCTTTCTTAACACCTGTTCGGGATAGAACGCTTGATAGAAAAGAGCAACTAAAATGGGATGAGACTGATACAATAGACAAGGGATTTTATAGGGTAGCTTCCTGACAGAGAGATGCTTTAGCAGAGAATGATGAGTGCGGAAAGATAAAACAAAAAGTATGAGAGCAGAATGAGAGGATGTATAAACAAATGATGACTGACATGGGAAGATTTTAAAATGATGGCTTAAATCTAGCAACAGGTCCTTGCGACACTAAATAATTCATCATTATTCTCCAAACAGTTAAAAATTGGCAGATATTTCGTAACACATTTCATTTGAAAAGTGTTAGATTTTCTACGAAACTATTAGGTGCTTCCGTAGCAAATCCTGTTAATTTCCTGCTATATTCATTGTGGACTTAGACAGTTTGGTAATAGATGGAAAAAATTTAGACTTATGGTCATTTCCAAGTGTCGGCTCAAATCATACTCCTCTGATGTGACTTGGAATCATTTTTAAGACCTTAACCTAAGTTTTTTTTTTTTTAAATTTAATTACACAATAAAATTCATCATTTTATGATATTTTGCAAACTAAGAAATTTCGAGTATTATGACTGATTTTCAAGCATCAGATTTTGAAAATTTGTTGAGTGATAACAATGGCTCCATTAGCGATAACATACCCCTATGGTATGGTAATAACTCATAGCTCCAGTGCTACAATCATCCTTTTATAAATAAAAACTATGAATTTCTACCCAAAATCCTCCTTCAAACTTTCCTTACTAAAAATGCTCAGTCAACCTTGAGCTTATTTGCACACATTCCCACCTACCTACTCTATTAACTGTAAAATTCCTTCAGCTTAATCAACGTGAAATTTCCAATAAAGCCAATCATCTGATTTATCTAATATTTGATTGTATTGGACTTCAAAGTAACTATAGAATTGTGATGACCACTTCCACTGAAATTTCCTCTTATCTTCATGGAAAAAGTAAAAATGAAACATTGGGGAGTAAAACTCTTCAATGTATTCAGTGATAGGATCCCAGAAAACATGATCAGCTTCATGGTGCTCATAACATTATGTTACTTCTAAAAACTCATCCTCAGTCACACAACATTTATTTCATAAGTGATCTAGTTGCCTTTCTGAATGATTTCCATAGACAATCTATTTCTCCTCAGCCATATGATTATTTTTAGATGTAATATGTTGTAAAGAAATGCATGAATAATCAATCCTTTCCTCTTCCTGAGGGTCAGTACAATAGTCTTCCAATATTTCTTCTTGGTATTTGCACTGATTTTCATTTTCATCATAATTTGAAGAATGACAAGTCTGCAGCATATCTATATCAATCTCGGAGGATGAAATATGATTTTCAAAAGTATTCTCTTGCTGATTTCCATGATGGATCGTAGGGGATGTTATTATTTCTTCTAGTTGTTGGAATGTATGGTCATGAAGGGCCTCTAAAATTTCTTCATCCATAAATTCATCATCACCATAACAATCTTCGAAATATTGAATAAAACTCACAGAATTCTTACAACAATATTTGACCAGCAATAGAGATGGATGACATTCTTTATACATCTCATAGAATTCATCATGAAATTTATTAAGAGAATACAATAAACCATATGCTAAACCTTTATACCAAGACCATGCTTTTCATTCTAGAGTGGTCATAAACATCTTCATAAGACAGTATTCAGGAATCTGAACCTTAAGACTATGTACATGTAGATGAAACCTAACCAAATGAAGAGCAACATTGTCTTTCTTTCAATCTTTGAATATTGGAAGATCATCTAACCAATCAACCTTTGGCATAGGATTTGGAAAACCAGGGATATGAGACCAATTCATAGGAGCATACCTGGAATTTTTCCTTCCAATGGAACTCATCTTGAAACTTCACCTAGCAATTGATCTTCTAGCAGTGGAGTCACCTTCCAATTTTTTTATTTTATGTGTGGAGTCACCAAGGTAGTTTTGCAACCTCGAATAGATTCTGAGCTCCTGCTACCTTCAAGATTCTAGCTTCATGAATTTTAGGGAGATGTATATCTTCAGACTCCCGAAAGACGCATCAAAATGTTATCACCAAAATAGGACCCTGATAGGCTGCTGATCAGACTACCTCAGTGTAACTATTTCAAACCAACATTTTGGCTAAGGCTTAGCCTCCTCAGCCTGAGAGGGCTCTCTCAAGGGTTATTGATTTTGTATAAATATAGATGGCTAACTCTAAGTTTTGTGGTTTTGTATGTTTGCAGGTTGAAAGATGAAGACAAGTTACCATTGGGCTATGGAGTCAGTGATAGGGATAAGATAACGAAATAGCTCTTCTTATAAAATTGAGGCTTGTATATACTTCAATGAAAAAGGTAGTACATTCAGAAAGGTCTCAATAACTTAAGGTTAAAAGGAGGTCAGAGCATGTGTGCATGAATTCTGAGTAATGATACCTCAAGGTACTGAAAAGAAAGTATTTAGAAGAGATTCGTCAAAGCTTAACACCTAAAGGAATCAGAGCGTGAATAACATGAATTCTGAGTAATAATTCTTTAAACATTGAAGAAAAACATCCAAAGATAAGACCAAAGAACTCAATTAACCATAAATAAACACTTAAAGGAAGTCAGAGAATAGTCCCATGAATTCTGAGTATTAAGAATCAAAACTATGGAAGTAAAACATATCAGAGAAGAAATAAATCTCACTGAAGTATAATAAGAATCTCAGCCTTAGAAAAAGTCACTCTGTTTCTGTATATATCAATCTTCTCAAACCATTTACAAAAGTAGTTGTTCCGATTACATTTTCCAACCTTTGGTACCTAGAAATATACATTATTTATAGGCCATTTAGCCTTTACAACTACCTTGCCAAGTGGCCAAACCATTTTAATTTAACTGACACTTAAAACTATATGTTGACTAACTTCTATTGAATAAGACTGACATCTATTCGAAACAAGAGCAAGAGTCCTACAAGGACTAGAAATCTTAATTATTACAATCAAAACAAACTAATCCAAGTCATCCTCGAGAGGAAATATAACTTTATACCATGCTTCCCATTAACAAAACATTTATATCATGACAGTCTTCATGGAATAACTTTTCCCATCATTTTGGAAAAGTTAGTTTGATGACATGGCACATGTTGGACTATTGTTTTCAAACTCTTCTTTTGGCAAAAGTCTCCACTTGGAAAAATATGATACTCTTTGACACCTGATGATTAGTAACCTTACACGCGCTTAATCCTTTTCATGCCTTATCATTATTTGTCATAAAACTGTCTTCTCTACTAAAACTCTGTTTTTGAGCTACGAAAACAACCTATTTTCGTAGCACATCCCAGAATTTGATATATAATATTCTTCTGCTAATTTTAACCCTTGGAAGATGTTATATGACCAAAAAAAAAAGCATGACCTCTAAAACTGCTTACTTCCATCAATTTTTTGTTTCTCAAAACCAAAAAGATACTTTCAGATATTCTGCAACAAAAACTAGCCTTCAAGCCTGCCACTTGCTGCGGAATTGCCTAATACTTAGGTAGTTCAATAAAACTTGCATATGAGCTTCAAAAAGTATATGAACATGGTTGTAGGTATTTTTTTGACAATATAAGACAAAAATATGTTGATCTAATCGTTACCTTATTGTATGTCAGTGTTTTCAAGCAGCTTTGTCTATATCTCCTCTTTCCAAGTCTCTTTTCTGTAATTCTGTTCTCATCAGTTCCATTTCCTATTTTAATTCTTTCACTTGACTTTGTAGGTTTCTCTTCTCTTCTTGTAGGAAACAATTCTTCTTTCTTGTATGTGACACTATGCTGCGCAAGGGCTGTGTCCTTTTCTACAGATTCTTGGCTTTTGCAATAGAAGTCTCAAAATGAACAACTTGTTCAATCACTTTCTTTTCTACTTCATCTATCATCTCTCTGTCTTTATTATATCTCTCCAACTCTTTCTTAGTTTCAGCCAATTCATCTTTGACAATTTTCAATTGTTCTATCAAAACCTCTTTTTCAGTCTTCTGCATAACCTTGTCCTTTCCTTTATAAGAACCTGTCTTAAGTTTTTCTTGAGTCATATCTGTAGATTTATCTATCTTCTTATCCTTGATAGATTCTGTCTCAATAGGTGATATTGTAATAACTTCTTTTTCTATTTCTCCCATACCTTTATCATCTCTCTTATTACTATCACCAATAGTAACAATTTCTAACATTTCTGACCTGGTATGAGGTTTCCAAGGTTTGAAGATAAAAGTTGAATCATCTGAGGAGAAATATTTTTTTTTAATAATGAGCCCTTTGCCTTTAACTTTAGATGTCTTCCCTTTAGCTTCTTTTACTACAGAAGATTCTGCAATGTCAATGACCTGTAGCATGTCTTCAAGTTTACCTTTTCATTTAACATCTTTAACATTTCCTTTGGATCTCTTAGCTTTAGATTCATTCTTGCTGCCTGTAATATGTTTGGTAGTCCTTCTCTTGGTTCTAGTTTCTATAGATGATGATATGTCCTGAACTAAATAATTTTTCTCTACCAAATTCTGTTCTGAAAACTTTAAACCTTGATTTTGAATTGCTTCAATAGCATTGACACCCATTTCTTGCTTGGAAGGAGAGATTTTAGATTTGGAAGCTTTCCTTGGTAATAGGACATCAAGTTCATATCCATTCATGAACAGAAATGAAGCCCATTCTCTATTTAGTTTGTTTAGTTCCTCCAAGAATAGCAATTTCATTAATCCATGATGAAAAATAGAAGTTTCATTCCTTTCAGGCTTTCCTTGTACCTTATCTTCCATCTTTCCGAGACTTCTAAAGAGATAGAATGTGATATCTATGAGTTTCTTCCCTATAAAATGAATCAATAATTTGAAATGATACATATATATGGTTTGAAAATGCCCTTCACATGTAAAATACTTTTGTATGAATGTTAGCAGCTTAGAAAATTCATCTTTAAGATAGCTCCTGGGAATTCCTTCAGTCATTTTGATTCTTGCATGTTCTGGTTTCAAATAATCATCACAAATTTTCAAGTCAAATTTGGTGGCTTTAAACCACTCCTCTCCAACCCTGGGAATCCCTATTCCTTTAGAGATACTATCTGGTGAAATTGGGACATGGAGAGAGCCTACCTTTGTAAATGCTCCTCTGAAATTGGCCATAAAATCTCGTGACACCTGTGGATGATGCCCTTGCAATTTCTAAATGAATTCGATGCATCCTGGCTTTGTAAACAACTCTATGAAATATTCGTTTTCTAAAACAAATTTTGGAGCTGTAGGTTCATATCAGAATGGTATACCTCCTTTGTAAGCTTTCTTGGGTGTATTTGTAGCCATTCCCAGTGTGATGAAACGGTGGCTTACCTTACCTCTTTACACCTGTTCGGGATAGAACGCTTGATAACAGAGAGAAAATAAAATTGGATGAGACTGATACAATTGGCAAGGGTTTTTACAGGGTAGCTTCCTAATAGAGAGATTCTTTAGCAGCTATTGATGAGTGCGGAAAGATAAAACATAAAGTATGAGAGTGGAATGAGAGGATGCATAAACAAATGATGACTGACATGGAAATATTTTAAAATGATGGTTTAAATTTGGCAGCAGGTCCTTGTAACACTAAATCATTCATCATTATTCCTCAAATCGTTAAACATTGGCAGAGATTTTGTAACATGTTTCATTTGAAAAGTGTCAGATTTGCTACGAAACTATTAGGTGTTTCCATAGAAAATCTTGTTAATTTCCTCCTATATTCACTGCGGACTTAGACAGTTTGGTAACAGATGGAAAAATTTCAGACTTGTGGTTGTTTCCAAGTGTCAGCTCAAAGCATACTCCTCTGATGTGACTTGGACTCGTTTCTAATACCTTAACCTACGTTTTTTTTTTTAAATTTAAATACACCATAAAATTCATCATTTTATGATATTTTGCAAACTAACAAATTTGAAGGAGTATTATGGTTGATTTTCAAGCATCAGATTTTGAAAATTTGTAGAGTGATAACAGTAGATTCCATGCCTCTCTTCAAACCATCCATCTTAGCTTCCATTCTTTTCTTCAAAGCCTCCATTTCATTTTTTTTGGCTCTTTGTGAGAGCGAATTTTGGTGCACTTGCTCTTGTGATTTTGATATATTATGTTGAAATTCTTCATATTCATGAGTCATAGTAGAGTACTCTAATGGCTTAATGGGGTTGAATTCTTTCTAGGAGGAATTTTAGAACCCAATATTGATATATATGCTCAGTAGGCCTTTGGAATCACTTTAACCTGATTTTTCAAACAAGACTTATGCAATTGGGAAAAAAAATACACACCTTTTTCTTGATTTTGAGGAGCTCAATATTGAAACTGAATTATCTTTGTGATTTCAGATCTTAAATATCTGAAATTTATCCCTAAGGTAGCCCTCTGAATCTTTTTTCTAATGCCATAGTTTTGACCTGATTTGGATTTTCGAAGACAAAGGTATGCCCAATCTCCTACAATGACCTAATTATGGACTAGCTGAGTAGAGAGAAATTCTACGACTTGCCACCTGTCACTATTTCCTCCTTAGGGTGTGAAATTGATATAGTGAAAACTAAAGTTTGTGTACTTCTGGCCACCTTTTACAGAATCCCAATTTGAAGCCCAAAGAGATAGTTATGATGTTTTTCCCACGGTCACCTCTTTGATATGAAATTTGGGAGTCTGAAACAATCCTAACTTCCACAGACCATATCTCCCAAAATATTGCCAACCAAGATCTGAAATTTGTATAGGAGGTTCCTCAAGCTTTTAGGTTTGCTCTGTGAATATTTTAGCTTTTGAACCATAGTATAAAAAATGTTATAGTGCAAATTCTGCGATGAATTGTTTAGGTGAAATTCAGGAGAATGCAAAAATCCCTAACTTCCACAGATCATATCTCAACAAATTTTGCAAACCAAGCTCTGAAATTTTGCGATGATGTTCCTCAGAATTTCATATTTGCACTCTAACAATTTCATCTTTTAACCTTCGTACAAAAATCATTATAGCGACAAGTCCACAATGACCTGTTTGGAGTAGTGAAACCCGAGAATCCAAATCTTTGATACCAAATGTTATGAACCCAACTCCAAAAACAGAAGAAAAGAGAGATTAATTCCTTAGAAATAGGCACTTCGAGGGGACAACCTCGAATACATTAAATAAATGAACAATTATTGGATGATACAAATGACAAAACCTCCTCTCTATCTATAGGAGTCGATGGGGTCACAATGTAATGCTAGTGGGGCCACAATGTAATCCTAGCCGACCTAACAATAATAATGTAAGGGCACAATAGTAACAATATTGGGGTTACAGGTGTATAACAATAACAATAAGGGGGTTACACTAACAACAATAAGGGACTATAATAGTAATATAAGGACCTAACACACTTACCATGTTTGAGCCCTTTGTGGGCCAAAATAATATGTTAACGATTATGTGTCATTGTTCACACCTCTACCCAAGGTGACCACCCATTAGCCCAATGGCCAATGATTTTTTGTGCCAAGAACCTCCACAGATCATTTATTTACTCCACTCCATTTATTTCTACTCAAAACAAACAAGGGCTAAGTCCAAGCACTTATCCCATAACGCCTTATCCTGTTGAGGTCTTGTCATTGAGTTGACGTGTTCGTGGAGACTGCCCAAAACTCTCTCTATTGGTTTCCACTTATGTTATTGTGTCTCGTCTCTCTCTACTCGATGCTACTTCCATTTTCATTTACCAGTGCCACCAAGGTAAATCTCATGGGATGAAATGTCTTACGATCTCTTCCCGACACTTGTCTAATTGGTTGCTACTCTGTCAACATGCCGACATGTCTCAGCACTTGACACCCAGAAAAACCTCTTGTGAACCATTTTAAATATTCCTTACTTATTCCATCAAGATGATATCACCATGACATCACTATTTCCACATGTGATCCTCTAAGTGGCGATACATGTCACACGGAAAAGTGCCTCTTGGGTGCCCAAAAACACTGAATCCATCTTCCATGTGTCATATGTTGACGTCATCTTTTGATATCATTCAGTCCAATCATGAGCACCCACCTGTATTCTTGTCATAGATGAGAGAAGAGGTCCTTCGAAGTATTATTTTGTAGCCTTTTCCTTCACCAATTATCTTTTCTACTTAACAACTATTTTCTTCAATTTTGAGCCTTTAGTCTCCAGCACCACTCATGAGAGGATTGTGGTTTTGGGAGGGGTTCCCCCAAAGTAGCTCTTCATCATTGATATGTGTGATCAAATATTAGAGAAGCCACTTCTCGGACAACAGAGGCCATCTAACAGACTGTCTCTATCACCCCCCTCAATATCCGCCATGTAGGTCGATGATTTCTTCTCCAAAATTTGTCGTTTTTGATATCTTATCAAGTTGGTGCTCTCCTATACTTACTCCTCTTTTATGCTATCAGGATAAACCTCCGAGATCACCCTTCACGAGATGATGTGATGGAGTGGGCCTCCTCATTCTCCCTTTACAATGGTCTGTTTCCATAGATTTTTTTTATCTCAACACTTACCTTCTTGCGCTTATGCTTGGGTTCTAAAATGAATTTGATGGGTTGAGCCCTCTGGGCTATATAGTTAGGAGGGCTCCATCTATAGCGAATAAAAAAATTTTGTGATGTTGTTATTTCCTCCACTTCTGTAGAGGCTCTGCCACTATGTTTGGTACTTTTTCCAACCTTAGTTGTGCGCCAAAGGCTCCCCTCTACATCTTATAGCCCTATAAAATTTGAATTGGGGTAATATATCTTTGACCGAATCTATCTCATGATATACTGGGCCATTTTGGCACTTCTATATAATTTTGGGAATCTATTTTAGATGTATATCCATCTGGGTTAACTCCCTCTACACCTCAGATGATCTACTACTCTAGAAATTACTCCAAATCCGTTGCACCGTAACTTTTCAACCAATATTTGTCATGCTTTCCTTTACCATTTCTTTGCCCATGCCATCTCTGTTATTTCGTTTGAAAATTTTCATGTTTTCCTTTTCTTAAGTGACATTGAAAAAAATATTAAAAAAACCCTTCTAAGCAGAAACACAACACTCTCAGAAATTCTAACAAAAATATGAAAAATTCTCAAAAAAATTTCCAAACGTAGGTAGTTACATGATACAGGTGTAAAACATATATTTAGGGAGAAAAGGTGTATTTTGGAGCTCACATAACATATATGGGGCTGAAATTTTCATTATTCTCCTAGGAAGCTTGGTCGTCAGATCTCGCACATATGTTGTTGTGTCCTACTTAGCTGGCACCTTTGACTTGTAGAAAAAACTAGAAAACCACCAAAATCGAAAAATTTGATAGAGAAATGGAAGAAAATATATAAATAGAAATGAGAGGCTAAAAATAGCTACATAAAAACCTCAAATCACTGAAGCTACAATCACTTAGGAAAATCACAAGGGATCTGGTCTGCCGATCCAAGGCCAACGCCTCTACAACCTACTATTACCAACTAAACCTAGCATACATGTATTATTCCTGAAGGATCACCTCACTTTTCTCATGCCTCTCCTAGTCCATTCCAACCATGAACTGTTCCTTGAGCCCTTAAGCTGCTAAGATCAGTTCCTCTAGGGAATTACCCTTGGGATTAGATACCTTTCTTATTCCCCACACATGGAATTTTTTTTGTGCATGTCATGGCTACGTTGAGTTTACCCAACATTAGCTTTGGGATCCTAGTATACGGGTATTTTGAGTTGGAATTTGGGTTTTTAATTGTATAATTTTGATATTCATAAAATTTATTAAGGTTTCCATTTAAAAATGAAAAGAGAGAACCTCAATATTTCTTAAATTAGTTTTAATTTTTCATATATTATTATGATTCATATACTTATACATTAAAAATAAAACAATTTGTAAATATTTTTTTTATGTTATATATAGTTTTTTAAATTAATTGTTTGATTGTTTGCGTATAAAAAAAAAGTACTATGTAAATTAGGCCTATGTAAATCTCATGATTAAACATGATGAGGCATTATACAAAGGGAATATATGTACATAAATATAAGAGAAGTTACATATCATATATGGGTCACTATCATGGTCTTAAGACAACATCCAAAAGAAAAAATATATAGAAAATATATGAAGCTGGTATCCATCTATTAAGTACTAGTGATAATACTCGTGTGCATCCTTCCCTATCTGCTCAATGATTTTCCATATGTTAAGCTCCTTGTGTATAGAGTCTCCTCAAGAATAGGAATCTATTTGTGACTCTGCAATATTTATGCTTCATTGAACCAATTTAGGACATTCCTAGAGTATCCAAAGATTTCAAGATTACTACGTTATTTTAATATGGAGAAAATTAATAACATTTTTAACCCTAACACCTCTACATAGTTATTTGAGTCCCCACATAAACCCACTAGAAAATTTGGCCCAATTTCTGACGGCCACTTCGTTGCTATTCTAGCACATAGTCATTGCAAGAGCGACAGTTCGAGGATGGGCAAAACGTGGTTTACCGTTACGTCACAATTCCGACGCATTGACAAAGTGTCGCACTACCGACACTTTTTCCATCGCTTCCAAACAAGCCTCGCTCTTCCAATGTTTCCTAAACCTTCATGCTTCCGACGTTTGTAAAATGTCGCAATTCCGATGAAATGTGGTTCAACGTTTTGAACGTCGCTCTTCCGACGTTTGTAAACTGTCACAATTCTGACGAAATGTGGTCCAATGTTTTGAGCATCACTCTTCCCACATTTGTAAACTGTCACAATTTTGACGAAATGTGGTCCGACGTTTTGAACATCTCTCTTCTGATGTTTTTATACTATCGCTCTTCCGGCGTTTTTATGTTGTCGCAAGACCGACGCATCCCAGAAGCGTCGCAATACCGACGCATTCCAAAAGCATTGCAATACCGACCCTAGGAAGATCGATGGAAATCATTCAAGACGTCGGAAGACCAATGCTTATAGAGCGTCGATATACCGATGGCAGGTTCAATTTAAAAAAAAAAATGAAAATTTAAAACAGGACAGTAAATCTCCAATATTTGTTATGAATTGTGGGTGTTCCAATGATCGTGAAATATTAATATAATAAACTACCCCGCAACGCTTCCACTATAAAAAATCATATAAACATGGCTCTGTATTTCAAAAAACATGTTTAAAATAGAAATAGGGCAACATTTTTTTTTCCAATTGTTATGAACATAATTTGACCGTGAAATATTAATATAATAAACCACCCCATAACACTTCGACTATAAACAATCATTTTTTTTTCACAACAGAAAAAACATTGTTTTGAATATATTATATGAACTAAAATAGTCCATGAAGTCATTACATTTTCACATCTGAAGATTGGAACCCAAATATCCATCCAGAAAAGTGGAAGTCCCACCCTAGAAAATGATAGAAAAATACCCCATGTCACATACAGGGACTTGATATAAAACCTAGTAACGGTCCACATGGAGATTATCGACAATCTGAGAAAGCATCCAAATATGCCCGAGGCATCTATAAGAAAGTGAAATAGCAGTATGTAGAATAGTAAAGCAATAGATAGAGTACCGACGTCCATTGTTCCAAATACAAATTAAAGTACCAAAATCCTTGAACAGAGAAAAACGCTAATCATGTGAGGGAGTGTGATATATCCAAAATAAAAAGACCATCGAGACCATATCAATAAATGCAACATAGACCGACATTTTGGTGTTCGAATGATGATAACTTTGACAACACATAAAATAGTATCATAAAGCGGAATGCAAAGTATTACAAAGACATGTCTTTGATATACGCCTCACACAAAAACGTCATGATAGAGAAAAATATGTATGGCTTCGGGGTCAATTGTGTTACCGGATTTGACATTCCGAAATAAAAACCATACTGCAGAAACCCAGGCTCGCTTGATTCCAAAATTGGTAACCATCTGTTGCATCCGAGATGTAAGGTTCAGGCTCACTTGTTTCCATTAGTATCCCACTACAGCATCCACCCTGTTCATAGCAAAAAGGTTCCTGTAGATATATAGAGAAAGAGTATAATACGTAGACCATATAAACATGGCTCTGCATTTCAAAAAATAGGTTTAAAATAGAAACAGGGCAACATTTTTTTTTTCCAATTGTTATGAACATAATTCAACCGTGAAATATTAATATAATAAACCACCACATGAGCGCTTGACTGACAACTTGATCATATAAACATGGCTCTGTATTTCAAAAAACAGGTTTAAAATAGAAACAGGGCAACATTTTTTTTTTTCAATTGTTATGAACATAATTTGACCGTGAAATATTAATATAATAAACCACCCCATAGTGCTTCGACTATAAAAAATCATATAAACATGGCTCTGTATTTCAAAAAATAGGTTTAAAATAGAAACAAGGCAACATTTTTTTTTTCTAAGTAAAGTTAATCTATTAACAGTGGGAATAAAATTACAGCGTGACCGAAGTCAAAAACATTGCCCAGACTTATGGAAAATTTGTCATCAAAAAATCAAAAAAGAAGACTGCCCTCATACGAGGAAACTAGTCTTGAACGCTTACATAATTAAAAAACATTACAGAGGTCCAGCACAATAATATAATCTAAAATAGGCCCAATTAAGTGGGTCGCGAAGCAAGAAAACCAAATTAACCAAACTACTCCTCCGGTGGTTCCTCGACAATTCAGCACCATCCTTCGGAAGGTCCAGGATCGCCAGGTGCTATCTCCACAAAAATGCCACCGCTCCCCTCCTGAAGGCCCGAATGCTGGCTGGCATTTTCTGAGCTCAGACCCACCGGACGGGTGCATTGTTCCTCCACTTGGGCCTCCTCACGAAAAACCATGGTGATTGAAGCTGTGATTCGTTGGCAGTTTAGAGAGAAATTAAAGGAAAAAAGCGCAGTGCGCATCATGGGAGAAGGTGAAGCAGTGGGGAAATGAGGAGCAGGGGAGCCCATACAGTGGCCAGATCCTAGAACCCGACCCCGCCCACTTCTAGTGCTTGGATAGCGACCTGCGTAATAATCACTGGATTGGGATGATGACTTGGTTGAGGGGCTAGAGGGAGCATGCAGGGGTTGACCTCTAGTGCTCCCCCTATGGAAATGCATCCTTTAAAACAGGAAAGGCATGGGTGCAGTCTCAGCAGTGGCCACAAGACGAGATGGAGAAGCAGCATTCCAAGAAACTGAGGAAGATGGACACAGACGAGATCGGGAGAAATGAAGATTTGCACCAAGGTCTAAGCAGCAATTCAGCTGGCCACTTATCCTTCTCGTCACAGTGAGCAGGCAGTGTAACCCAGCAACTGGAGAGCATCTGCAATTCAAAGGTTGCGGCTCATCTGAAAAACTGTAGAGAAATGCCATTTTATCAACCCGACTGCAATGGCATCGAAGAACGCTCGTCATAATTAATCTCTCATTGATGAGAGCCGAAGGCCGGATCATATTGGAGAATGTGGAATCACTAACATGAGTGGAGGTCCGATCTTGAACAGTGTTAAAACTTAATGCGATTTGATGTGAAAACCTTGGAACTTAATTGAAAAACATTAAAACTTAATGCGATTGATATGAAATCACCACATCCATGTTCCATCACCTTAAACGCCATCGAATGCACCCGCATCCGGGAACAGGGCAACATTTGATTGAGGACACGTGGCAGAAATTGATTGGAGCGGATCTTTGTTTGGGCCACTCGCACAGTGGAAATCCGGACCTGGAAAATATTAGGGCGAATTTGATAAGAAATTCGCGTCACAACTCTCCCTCCGTACGCCAGCCCAACTTCGGACCCGAAAAAGATTAGGACGGAATTCCATTGGTTTTCGCGTCACAAAATTGGCTGACGTAAGAAGGATATTTTGGAATGCAAATTTGGTTTGAATTATGGTTTATCGCCGTTTCAAGTCCGGCGGGCTCGAATTAAGAACAATTTTGTTTGATCCCATCTTATAAAATTTGTGTTGGTTTTCTTTGATAATACACATATTTATAATAAATCATGGGAATACCACACTAAACATGTGCAAAATTTATATAAATTATTGCGAACAATCATTTAATGTAAAAATATCCAAATGTGATTTTGGGAAATAAGAATTCGAGTATTTGGTTCATATTGTTTTAAAGGAAGGAGTGAACTTGGAGCCTCAAAAGATGCAAGCTATTACAAAATGACCTATTCCTAAGAAAATCAAGGTTCTTAGAAGATTTTATAGACTTACATGATATTATTGATAATTTGTTAAGAATTATGCATGCATTTCAAGTCCACTCACATATCTCTTGAAGAAAATATCATTTATATGGAATGATGAGGCTACTTTGGCATTCTCTCTTTTAATGGATGCCATGTCTTCTACACCAACATCTGTTGCACCTACTTTTGGTAAAAAATTCATAGTAGAGTGTGAGGCACTAGGACAAGGAATTTACGTAACATTAACACAATAAGGGATATCATTGGCTTTTAAAAGCAAGGAATTCAAAGAAAATATTTGGTGAAATCTATGTATGAAAAATAAATGGAAGAAATATTACATGCAATAAAAAATGGGGATAGTATATCATTGGGAGGTACTTTAATGTCAAGATATACCATGATAGCATAAAGTATTTTTTGAAGCTATGATTTTCATTAGAAGATTAACAAGAATGAGGAGAAAAAATGCAAAGTTTTAATTTTGAGATAATCTGCAAAAAGGGTAAGGAAAATTTAGTACATGATGCTCTTTCTAAAATAGAAAAGGCCTCAAATTTATATCCAATTACATTTTCTATTCCTAGGTGGCTAGAAGAAGCTTGCCATAATGGAAAAAATGACAATAGTACTAAACAAAAACAAAAACTTATAAAGGATGGGATGAACTCTACAGAGCATTGGGAGATATATTTTGGTGCAAATGTAGAATATTTTTATACACGCAAGCATATTTGAATAAAAAAATATTAAGGGAGTCCCATGTCTCTCTGATAGTAGGACGTAGGGTTCCTTAAAACATCTCAAAGGATCAAAAAATATATTTTTGGAAGGAATGAAGAAAGATATTCAAAATTTTGTAAGAGAAGGTCGAGTTTGCATAATAAATAAAAGAGAGATAGTAAAATCTCTAGGGTTACTTCAACCATTCCACATACATATTCAAAGACTAGAAGATATATCAATAGACTTTATTACAGGGTTATTGAAATATAAAGGTAAGTATTACATTTTTGTGGTCATTTATATAGACAAATTTTGTAGATTTTTTTTGTAGAGCTCAAAGTACATAAACAACAAGCCAAGTGGCAGAAGTGTCTGTGAAAGAAATTTACTTGTATTGAAGATCACTATTCTAGGAATAAGGAGTTATTTTCTCCAAAAATAACCCTAGCCAAACATTGACAATGCATCAAGGATATCTTTCTATGCTTCATAAGCACATTTGTTCTACTTCTAAATCATGTCTTGGAAGTGGTTGTTGTGCTGGAAATTATTCACCGGTTGGTTTCATACCAAAGTCTTTTTCACATTTTCAGCATCCAATACATGAAAAAGATAATGGTTTAAAACAACCTAAATATTTGAAATTTTGCAAGAATTGTCTGGCACACTTTGAATATAAATTTTGAAGTCAAGTGCATGATGCTGTATAGGATGAAGTGTCATTTTGAATACCAAATGTTTCACAAAAAACTTCTCAACATGCTACCCTGCAGTAAGGATTAAATGACAATATTGCATCAACTATTTCCATAATAAAAGTGCACCTCGGCCATAAGACTAAACAACTACAAATGTTGTAGATCTAACAAGACCACACAATCAAATGTACTCCACAAGGCCAATACTGTATGAAAAATGAAAAGGAGTTTGCAACCAAAAATACCTTAGGCAACTAATTCAATTAGATACACCAAACCATTAGCAAAAAGGAAAACCAGCCTACTCAAAAGGCAAGCGTTTACCTCCTTTGACAAAATTTTGAGTTTCGAAACAAGGGCCTTTATTGTCTTGTCAATGCCCCTATTAATTTGAATGGGGTTTGCACCTGCTGCAACAACCTAAACAAAAAGGTTTCATTTCAAATTATTTTCCACAAATTTAAGATACAACCATTGTCAGTTTTGTATTTCCTAACAAGCTCATAAATTTTGACAAAAGAACCAAAAATTTTTAATACCTGATAGCAAATTTTTCACTCAAAAACTATCTTAGACTCAATAAGCCCAACCCAAAACTAAAAAACCAAACACCATAAGACCCTACAAAAATGAATAGATGATCTTAATCCAATACTATCGACAAAAAGTTACCTTTACACCCTCACTTATCAAATCCTGTGCAAGAACAAAAGATGTTGTGGTTCCATCCCTAGCTAAATCATTTGCCTTTGCCGTAGCTTGCCTTACCAACTTGGCCCCAATATTTTCAACTGGGTCCTCTAATTCAACCAATAAAAAGGCCAAAACCATAGCATTGAGATACATTTCATTACATTGTCAATAAAAATAAAATTTGACTCAGCCATAACCCTTTCCTTTTATTGTTGTGAAAAGCTTTATGCATTACTCTAATGTGGCTAGTCCATAGGCCAAGTAGACCACTGGGTAACAAATATGTTTCCTTTCACCTTTGAGTTTTCAAATTGTGCCTACCAAATCTAAGACATTTAAGAGGGGGAACTAATACAACGTTAAAAATAAAACCAGAGCACACATCTACAAATTACCTCCTTAGCTATTGTCACACCATCATTAGCTATTTTCGGAGAACCATGCTTGCTCTCTAAGACAACATTTTTCCCTTCGCCCCAAGGGTGAGTCCAACAAGATCAGCAAGTTTGTTCACACCGCGTGCAAGAAAAATTGACAATGATTTCAGTAAGTGTGCAATTGAATGCCAGACCATATGCCAAAACAACCCTCCATGAAAAATTAAAATAACACATTAAAATCGAATATAAGTGTACAAGGAAAGATCTACCGCAGTGAATTTTCACGTGAAGGTGACCTTCCTTTAAACATAATTTTTCTCTGGCCTGCAATTTTTTTGTCACTGAGCCATCCTTATTGAAGTACAACTCCTTTTCCATAGCTCTTGTATTAAATACCTTCTCTTTGTCATGTAATCTCAGAGTCCCTCTTATTCTTGAGCGATTAAAGGAAATGGGTGAAAAAACTGAAAGAGAAGACAATTGTCTGCCATAATTATCAAACATTGCACCCAACTTCTTCCCCTTTCCATTGTTACCCAATGAGGTAGATGTGGCAATTTTTGTCATACTGCCCAAAGCAGAGGCCATCTTCTCTTATCCTGAATATAGAATTACAAGATCTTCATATTAGAATGAACCTTAAAAAACATGACTCCCATTGCTAAAAACCACTTTTAAGTTGTAACAGGAAAACCAAACAACTATCACAACTTTTGGCAACTTCTGGAGCATTAAGATAGAAACAACCAAAGAGAAATACAACCACAATCCTCATTTTAATGAGACCAGACTATATATTTGCATTAATATAATAGAAATAAATCACGACTATATTAAGGCCAGCACAAAACAATCTTTAACCAGTGTCTCTCGCGGCCTTCAGGTTGCCATGCTAGAGGTTGCATATTTTTAATTTAAATTCTTGACCTCTCATGCCCATCTATGAATGCATCCAATGGGATATCTATATGAAATGCTCCTTTATATCCCCAAAAACAAATTCCCTACTGCAAGAGCACCAATATTGATGGATCACCCCACACCATCCCACCCATTGGAAACGGTGAAAAAGGAAACCCGAGAAAACTTCTGAAATATCTCAAGATGACTATATGGGTGGTTCTTATGAATCAACCAACCATTCAGAGCATGCTCATCAATCCAAACCATGAGTATTATGTGACAATATTCAAGCAGGCACTGAATCAGATTTCTAAAGCTATGTTAGAGAAACCCTAAAATCTCACTGAAAAAATAAAAGTATACTCAGAAACAAAGATGATCACACTCTAGGTAGCCCTGGAGGCTATTTGGGGGTAATAAGTCCAATAGGTCTCAATGAGCTGTTGCCCTCACCAGGGAATAATATTGCAGTGGAATTTGATATTATTTTGGATGTTGAATTCCACTATCCTATTCAAAACCAGTACCTTCAGCTCCAGTACCTATTCACAAAAGAGGGTGCCATAGTCATTCATGCATGCAAAGAGGGTGAATTGCAGGCATTGAAACAGGAGGTGGTGTTGGTGTTGCATTGGCCACTAGATTTTTTGTCTGGTTCTGTTACAAGCGCAGAGTATTGAAAAGGACAGGCAAATTTAGTTTAGATATTGTGAAATTGCCTCGAAAATTCACCTACGAAGAGCTCATCAATGCTACGAAATAATTTTTTTGAATGTGATTGATAATTGATAATTTCAAGCAAGGTTAATCCCCTTGTGAAACCCAAATTTCTGAGCATTTTCTAAAACCTGATGACAAAGTCATTGTAATGAACAAGTGCCTAGGTCCATATTACGTCCAAATCTACCAAGCACCAAGATCTATAAAAAAAATCCACAGTATCTGCGAACTAAGAAGAAGAGGCAGAAAATGTGTTCTTCTTACCTGTTCGAATAGTGGTTGGGGTTTACGTCACAGCAAAAATTTGACAGAGCCCATGTAGGATTTCTTATCATTGAAATTCTGGCAGTATCATTCAACTGGGCAAGCACCTGCCTCACAGCTCCATGAATGAGGGCAATATCCCTAAATGTTGCAGAGTCTCCAGCAATATTTCCCAAAGCCCATACAGCCTTACACGAACACCAATTGAACTCAAAGTTGGGTACTAGTTTTTTAAATCAAATTCCAAGATTACAGACATATAAAGATAGTTGGGAAGAATAATTTTATGCCTCTAAAATAAACGTGCTACCTGTTCTCGAACATTATCATTCCCAGAGGTAAGAAGTTCCACAAATATAGGCAGTGCCCCGTAATCAATCACAACCTTTGTATTCTCAGAGGTTCCTGAGACTATATTAGTCAAAGCCAAAGCTGCTTCAAACTACATTATCAATCACAAGGTATCACCATCAAAGCTATAATTTTAAGATAACAATTTATCTACCATTGAAACTATAATTTTAAAATAGATATACCTAGTGATATAGAGACCTAGTGAGAGTAGAGGTGAGGAAAGTATAATAATAATTATTACAAGATATCACTCACAGTGCAGTTGATTGTTCATTGTCTGTTGTAACTATAATTTTAAAGAAGAAACACTTAGTGATATATACAACACCAAGTGAGAGCAGAGGTTATGAAATTATAATGAGAATTATTTCAAGATATCATATTACTCATAGTACGATTAATTGTTTATTGTTTGGTGTAGTAATTGTTTATTATTTATAAACACAATCAAACATATTATGAGGGATGGTGATGAAATTGACAATGGTCTCATAACAAACCATAACAGGCACATCCCTTGCCAAGATAGACTCTAAATAAGAAAGAAAGAAAAAAAAAGTGATTACTTACAGGATCATAGGCTTCATGAAGAACAAGATCTAGATCGAGCAGCATCTGTAACCCCTAAAGCAACACCTCTCTCTAAAAGACGAATCGCTACATCTTTCATATGTAGTCTAGCAAATTTTCTGAGCACATCACGAGAAAGAGGATCAAATACAACTATCTCATCAAGTCTATTCGATAGCTTTGGACTGAAATGTCTTCTAACACGCAAAAATATTAAAAGGCATGTCAAAGCACTGCATCCAACTTCGCGATAAAATTATATGAAAAATATGCATACAGAGAGTCCATGAGAATGAAATGGCAGGTGTATTGGTAGTTTCCGAAATGCAGCAACTAAAATGGAAGGTGTATTGGCAGTTGTGGAAATGCAGCTACTAAAACAGCAGGTTTGTCGACGATTGTAGGTGTGTGGATTGTTGCTGGTATTTTCAGACCGATTCCATGGAAATATACTAGAAACTAGTGGTATGTCAAACCTAGAAGGTAACCTGAGAGACTATGACCGTTAGAATAAACAAGTAACAGGTGTCGTGCCTAGATAAGAAGTGTTAACGAAAAAAATTGATATATTTCATAACAGAAGGCCTATTGGCCTAAATATCTCGGACATGTGGCACTCCATGATAAAGACACATGGTGTGTGGATTTGAGTTTTTCAGGTGGTCAAGTGGGCCGAAAATAGGTGAAATGTGGCACCACTCAGAGATTGACATGTGCCAATTGGTACAAGTGGTAGAAAATTGGCATGCTCAAAAAACGAGGTGATGTAGGAATGACATGAGAGAGAAAATATCAGAAAAGCCCCAAATCTGGAGAACTAAATCTCGTCACCAACCTGAGATTGACAACTTTACATGATGTAACCTATGAAATCGTAAATGGAGAAATCATATTAACAATAAAGTAACCTATGTCACAAAAAAGTCGGATTCATCCTGGGAGTGGTAATGGGAGAAATCATAGCGAACAACAGGAAACATGCAGAGTTGCTTACAATCAAATAGATGAAAAAACACATACAAAAAGCCTAGATAATAATCATGAACAAGCTTAATAGTGAATTATAAATTGTAAAGGAACTTACAAACTGTGACATTACGAACCTGGTCAAGCGCACAAGCAAAAATATCCTAGACATGACCCTGGTTGACAAGTTGTATTGCTCATGATGCAAGAGGATTTGTACCTACACTGCCAATTCAATCAAAATCCATCATTATCTATACAATAAATACAAGTAATTGATGTAGTATTTTTTACTCTAAGATGCATTCTTATGATAATGTTAGAACATAAGTTGAAAATGTCAAAACATACTTGAATAAGCTCCTCTTCATTTCAAGAACAATTTATTGGAGTCGGATGAAATTGGAACAAGCCTCCCATGATCTGAAAGAGTAGCAACTAAGTCAATAGTGACTTTTTTGTAGCTACGCTAGATCGAGGGAGGTTTTCCCCAAGATTAAATCCCTCCAATAAATTATTCTCTACTAAACAGGGCCAACCACGTGAAGGTGGAAGCTCTTATGGCCCCTCCCCCCCCTCACATCACTCTCAATTCCCCAATACCCAATCTATATTTCATTTTTTACTTTCATGAGCATAAAAAAAAAAATCAATAACTAATAAAAAAAAAATTCAACAAAAAGTACGCAAGGAAAAATTGCAATTAATGCTTGACATAAAAATAGAATGATAAATGAGTTTTTTATATAACGCAAAAAATTTCCAAGTATGGTAACGTTTGTCTTATAATAATACAATATTTTACATTATCTAATTTTCTTTTTCTTCTTCTTATTTCTAAAGCTCCTAATTACATCATCAATATCATCGTGCTCTGCTCCTGTTTCGTGCCTTTTGACCCACACTACTAACCTAGTTGCATAGTCACGATGTCTGGTCTCATCCAGTGATGGGGCATCGCCTACAAAAACAGATAATATTAAATTTTAATTGTCAGTTTTTAAATATCATTGAACTAGTTTGGTAATATTAATAATAAAAATTGCAATGAGATTATTTACCTGGTGCACCAGTTGTCGCCTTTGGGACTGTTGCCCTGTCTTCCTCTCTGGTGGTAAGATCCTCAAGGGAAACATTCTCTGTCATTTAAACAAAAAACGTTATAAGGACAACCATCAAGGTATAATTAGAAAAAATTATAAGTGGAAATTAATTACCGCCACGGCCCTCACTGATAGTAGCATTGTCAGCCTGGTCCCTACTACAATGATTAGGTTGCACGTGAGGATCATCTACATTTGGCTCTAAAACTGGGTTATTTGCGTCGTCAGTAGTGTTGCTCCCCTGATTTAAACAAAGTTGTTAGACATTAAATTTATGGATGAAAACAAACATATTGAAAGGTTAATGTTTTACCTTATCAGGCATTCTGGATCTTGGGACCTGCCCCAAGCTTCTGCGACGTTCAACTACGGCTTGATAGCCAAAATGGAAAGCAATATTTTTATCTTCCTCTGTAGTTTTTGTTCCGAAGTCATCAACCTACATTACATATGATTGTGTATTTTCAATCATATTTGATAGGATTACAAAAACGTTGGAAGGCAATACAATTAATTATAAGATGTTTAGCTACTTAATTACAATTCTTGCGGCTAATTTCAAGTAGCCGCCCTGGCCTAGCTTGTGATGGCCCTTTTTTTCAATCCTAGCTTTGGTTGCCTTTGAGGTGTCAGGAAACCTAGCATCAAAAGATTGAAGTCAGATATGACGTAGCACACTTTTATTTTAGACATAGATAAAATTAAAGCTATTGAATTAAATTTGTAATTTACCTTGCGGGTCCAGTTGGCATTTTTCCTTCTTTCTTTGCCCTTTTCTCTTTTCCGTCATGGATGAGTGCTCTCCACTCACTCTCTGGAACTGTGAGAGGATGCTCGTATCTAGGGTTAAATTGCAATTGTGTCCTATAGGTGTCCCTAGTATATTTCAAATATTTGCCGGCTACCCGAGCCACCGCTGTTCTGTCAAATGTGCCGACCCCAAAAAGGGCTTCTAGATAATCTAGAAGTTCTTTTTTCAGGTTGGAATTCTGGGAATTCCACCCTGTACGTATGGTTGGGCCAAAAATTACCAACGCATGGATCTCCAGAATCCTGTAGAACTCATTGTTTCCTACACAGAATAAAACCAAAAGAAAAAGAAGATATTATCATTAATTTAAAAATAAAAATCATGATAAATATGTTTTAGATAAAGTACATGAAATAGTTAAAATATTGAAATTTACCTGGGAGTTGTACATGCTTTATAGGGACACCCTCATCGTTCACCAACAACGTGCCATTAATGGTCCCTGTGGAGCTGACACGTGTAGCTCCAGGAAACGCAATAATGTAGTTGGCCATATCAACCTCATCATTGCCAACACGTTCAGCGGTTGGCTGGGTGTCTGCTTGGGCAGGGTGTGTTTCTTGCCTGGCACCTAAAGGAGTAGAAGGTGTACAAGAGGGTTGTTGGGAAATCTCTTGCCCTTGTGTCCCACTACCACCAACACTGGATCCAGCAAGTGCCAGAAAACGCTACATACAAAAGAACTTTTTGTTAGTTTAGTCGATGTAAAAATTAAAAATCAAACTATCACAATTCATCTCATGCAGAACAAAAAAAATATCCTTTTGAATTTTTATTATTACCTGATATCTTTCTAGCTGGCTCATAAGATGTTTTATCCTCTCTTCTGTTTCAGGTGTTTGAGGCGCGTCTATCAAAGTATTAAATTTCGACCTTGCATCTCGTGCCTTTTTTCGCAACAAGAACACTGGAGATAGGGATGAAGAAAGCTCTTCCTCAAAGAGGGAATCATCAGGCGTACCATGGCTAGGTGTCTTCATATTTGAACAAAATTAATATTATTTCAATTATTTAAATAACTAAAATACCTGAAGATAGAGCAATGCTGGCACTTTACATGTTCTTCCGCTGGCCTCTTTCCGCGATCATCCCGTCTCGGGGTTGTTCCTGCACTACTCTGATCAATCTGCCACATTGCAATAAAATTATAAATGTAAAAACTTGAAAACAATATATAACTTGAAAACACAAAATGAAAACTGAAATAATTTCTAATAAGACACCGGAAGACAGAGTTAGAGTTTCAAATATGCCTTGCATTGAATTCAGTCCTAGAAACATGTCATTGCACATTAAGGCACCCAAACAAGAGACGAGTTGACAATGAAGAACTTATTGAATATATTGTTGGAGCAACTTCTAGTAAACTTGTTGTGAAGACCTTGAGGACATTTTTGGAGCAACATTGTTGAAGTTGATGGTATAGCATTGTTGGAGACGATCTTGAAGGGCCTCGAAGTGAAGCTTTTGAAGCAACTATTGAAAAATCCTTCTAGCATTTAAGTAAGGCACTTTCTATCTTCCATCACCTTTTTCCTTTCAATATCGTTTAAATGATTTTGTTGATATTTAATGTTTGAAATCACGTTATAATTCCTTGATTATATGTGTTTGGGGACTTTCCCTTTGAAATTACCCAAAAATACCCTGGCAATTTTATCTTCAGGATGCATGTCTGACCCTATTGTTCAATATTTTCATTGATAGTAGTAAACATAGAGAGTTATGGGGCTCTTGACTTGGTTTGGTTGGGCCATTAGATCCCTAACATCTACTAGGGAGAACCCCCCTTGAGTTGGAGGAGAGCTAGCCCGAAGTGAAAAGAGGTTGGTGAGGTGACAATGGGGGTATTGAATTACACATGGTATCACACTTTAGCTTTAGGACTTTATCTTGAGAAGTGCGAGATTTTGCTATATCAATTCTCAAATTGTTTACAACACTATTGTTAAGAACTAATAAGAAGTGATGTTGAGGGGGTTTTGGGTATAAGAAACAATACCATTTAAAAACTAGGGTTCTCAGTCCTTGGCATTCCTTCACCTGGGCCTAGGGGCACACTAGAATAATTTCACACTAAACCATGCAAGCTTAAAAGTAACTTAACAGATCCATAAAGTAATAATAATCATAATTCCTAATTTCCTATTGTACGATATGATGCAAATTATTCAAACATGAAGCAATGAAGACATACAATGTCTGAATTTCAAGATTGATGAACCAATACAAGAAGTTAGAAACTACAACTTTGATTCAATACTCTATGTCCTAACTCCAGGAAGGAATCTAGTTTGTAGTACAGAACATGCATCGTGTATTATCAATTCTTAATTGACAACAACTAAAGGTCATCTACCTCATCAATTCCTTCCCATTTTTGTGTTTTTATGTTATATTCCTTATAAAAGTGTCAAATTTCTCTCAAAGTAAACAACCACTGAATAAAATAAAAAATAATTGAGATATGATTGAGAAATGGTCATTTATTTCTTGAAAGGATCTTCACAATTTCTTTGGTTGTTTTTTATCTCAAGAAACAAGAAATGACCTAAGAAACTATCGTGATGTAATATAAGAAACAACACAGTGCAATGGCCATTTTCAAATCCAAATGATGTCCATTGAGGACATGGCCTTTATTTGGTTCCTGTTTCATAGGAGTTTCAGGTAGAAATGGAACTTTGTTGTACCATTTCTAGTAGTAAAAAGGGAAAACCATATTTTTCTATGGGAAATAATTTACCTTTCCTTTTTCAAGATAATCTAAATCACAAAAAATATGAACTATACTGCACACATTCTTGGATAATGTGAAAGTGGAAAAGGAATACCCTACACAAGTGATGCACACATGTACATTTGAACACTAATATATTTTTTTAGTTGAAATGCAATGCTTGTTTTCATTTAAGTGTTGGGTTTTAAATAAATCAGGGAGAAATAATGGTTGCCAATTTAATAAGCGTTTCTTTAGGAAAAATTTAAATCTTGTATTGGGTGATGAAGATAATAGAGGGTATTGAATCTTGATTCTTGACATTGTGTTTAACTTGAATAACTCAAATGATTATAATTATCAGTGGATGAGTTCTTTTTTTCAAGTATGTCACTCAAAACTCTTATGTCAAAGCATTGTATGATGGCTAGCATTTTCTTGTTTCCCTTTCTTCAGTTCAATGTAAAAGGTATATTAATATATTGGAGCACGAATGATAACTACAATTGTTTGCTCTGCAGTATATCCAGCCCCAAGATTATGAAAATTTTTCTCAAGTGGAGCTATTGGTTATTGATGAAGAAGCTGCAATTCCATTGCCTGTTGTAAAGGCTCTGCTTGGGCCATATTTAGCATTTCTGTGCTCTACTGTAAATGGGTAATAATTATAAATGAGCCAACCACAATCACTGATTTTGTAACCATTCGGTTTCCATGGATAGTGATGATGATATTAACCCTATATATCAGTGACCTATATCTATATGAGAATGATCTCAACATTGACCTTGATATGGTTGTATGGATGTGACATTTGGTATGTCATCAGAAAATCCCCAAATCTAGAGAACTAAAGCTCATCACTTTCAATCTGGAGTACTACCCTTGTGATAAAGTTGATGACTTTCGATCTCCCATTCTCTACCACTTTGCACTTCACCTTCAATATAGATCAGACCAAGGGCAATTCGTTATTGGGTGTTGAGATGGATGAGTTTGTCGAACTAAAATCCATAGCTTAAACTTCATGAAACTGGTGGATTCAAATTCATGCAAGCACAAACACATCTTACACATCCTCTTTGAAACTCATCCGAAAGAACATTGGAAGACATCTAGAGAGAACCCTACAGCCTAACACAATCCAATGAGATTGACCAAAAAAACCCAAATAGTGTCAACCCTACTATAGGAGGAAGGGCCTGCAGTAAGAACTTACCATTTTTCAAGAGCTGAGGGCGAATGTTGTTCTGCAAGAGCTGAGGGCAAATGCTGTTCTGCAAGAGTTGAGGGTGAACGCTGAGGGCGAATGCTGTTCTGCAAGAGCTCAGGGCGAATGCTGAGGGAGAATTTTATTCTGCAAGAGCTCAGGGAGAATGCTGAGGGCGAATGCTGAGGGCGAATGCTATTCTGCAAGAGCTGAGGGTGAATTCTATTCTGCAAGAGCTGAGGGCGAATGCTGATGGCCAATGTTGTTCTGCAAGAGCTGAGGGCGAATGCTGTTCTGCAAGAGCTGAGGGCGAATGCTGTTCTGCAAGAGCTGAGGGTGAATGCTGAGGGAAAATGCTGTTCTGCAAGGCGAATGCTAAGGGCGAATGTTGTTCTGCAAGAGCAAAGGGCGAATGCGTGCATGATATCATACGTTAATGTAGTTTTTACTAAAATCATTTTTATGTAGCGCGCATATAAGTGTCGTATTTTTATGTAGCGTGCATATAAGTGTCATTATACCGATGTCAGACAAAGCATCGCTATTGCGACGGATGCCTCCAAACATCACAATTGCGACACTTAGACATTGTGTTGCACTTGCGACATTTGGAGGCAGCTGTCGCAATATCGACGCTTTGGGGCATAGTGTCACAATTGCGATGTCTTCCTCCAAACGTCGCAATTGCGACACTTTGTCTAAGTGTCGTTATTGTGACACTTTTCTATAAACGTCGGTATAGTGACGGTTTTGGGCGGGATTGAAAAAATTTGGGGAAATTTCTGACATTTGGTCAAAAGCGTCGAAACCAAGTGTCGGAATTTCTCCCAAATGTACTAGTGACCAATATGATGTCTGATGAAATGAATTTCTTGTAATTAAAGGAATACCACTCCCCCACAAGCTACATTTGCAAGAGAAGTCCCATAAATATATGCCCAAGGAGAGTAGAAATTATAGCTTCAAACTCATAGAACATGAAAATTACCCATATACCCAACGTGAAAGGACAGTTCCAAAATAGATGCCTCACTAAAGAATTATACACCTAATGGGCCTCTCCTTATGTTTCTTTTGTAAGTTATCCCATGCAGGGATTTTGTTTTCAAGCAAACACCATAGGAAACCTGAGCTTTTGCAGGAGACCAAATCTTGTTCCACCACCAAACTAATACCACCAACCTTCTAACATTTTTCAAGTACAAATAGCCAATTTTAAGGGTATATTCTGAAAATAGAAAATAGATCAAGCAAAGAGAGTCTCCCGTACCTCTCATGTTCACATGAGATAATTTCAAAGGAGTTTTATAATCTTGCCACAAATCTACATAAGCATTCAGAAGGTTGAGTTGGTAAGCATTTTCCCAACATTGAGCACAAATGGTAGAGGTTGCACTTTGTGCAATCAAGTCACAAGGAAGGAAACATTTCTCCCCATTACCAAACCACGCCCACACCAATACCTAGTTTTCCTCCATTACCAACCTTCTAAGAAAGGCCACCTTTAACCACTAAGAAGGATGACAACATCACTTTACAAATAACTAAGACATTATATTTATTTATGTTCGGTGATTTGAACCATTCTTCCATACAAGATGGATATATATATATATATATATATATATATATATATATATAGATTATGGACAACATCGGTCTATAGGGAAACACCCTCCAACTCACCTTAGCTACCAAAGCTTTTGAAAATATTGTGATATTTTTAATGCCCCATCTCCCCATGCTTTGGGCAGAACTAGTTTTTCCCATCCCATCAATGGAAGAACATATTCTTCTTTTGGGCGTACCCATAAAAATTGTCAACAAAGCTTACTCATCGAATTTAAAACACCCATTGGTATCCAAGATAAGGACATCTAATATAAGAGGATGGCACACACTTAATAAGAACCAGTTTCCAGCTCTAAACAACCGTGTGAAACTCACAAATCTTGTTGGTAAAAATTTTCCCAACCTTGAGCACAGATGGTAGAAGTTGCACTTTGTGGAATCAAGTAACAAGGAGGAAAATATTTCTCCCCATTACAAATCCACGTCTACACCAATCCTTAAGTTTCCTCCATTACCAATCTTCTAAGAAAGGCCACCCTCAACCACTAAGAAGGATGAAAAAGGCACTTTCCAAAAAACTAAGACATTAGATTTATTTGTGTTGGGTGTTTTGACCCATTCTTCCATACGAGATGGATATATATGTTTGATATAGAAAACATAGGTCTAGAGTACAGCGACCTCCAACTAACCTTAGGTACCAAATCTATTGCAAATAATGGGAGATGTTTAATGCCCCTTCTCCTCATGCTTTGGGCAGAACTAGGTTGTCCTATCCCATCCATCGAAGAACATATTGTTCTTTTGAGCCTACCCATAAAAATCGACAACAAATCTTACTCATCGAATTTAAACACCCATTGGTATCCAATATAAGGACATCCAATATAAGAGGATGGCATTGACTTAATAAGAATGAGAGCGAGCTCTAGAAAACGATGTGAAACTCAAAAATCTTTAGTATTTCTCAATTATAGTGGTTAGCGGTTTCTCAACTTTAGTGATTAGCCTTCGTGAGTCTACGTTGTTGTAGTCATTTGGCTTTAGATGAAAGCCCACCACTTCAAGCATTCTTCAAAGGTGTTGACATGAAAAGAAAATTTTGGATGTACAATTATAACTTGGGAAGAGGGATAGTAAGGAGAGTGTAGATTTTGATACATTGATATGCATTCAAATAGCTTTCTAAAAAAGAAACAAAGTTTTTTTATAGCAAGAATATCTCATATAGAGCCATTACAAAAGATTAAGATGACCTCAATAAATAAAAAGTGTGTTATTTCCACATCCACACACTATAGGTCCCCCCTCCTCTTTTCCTCTATATGAAGTTTTCTTAGAACTTCCTCCAGTAGAAGGAACAACAAAAGAGACAAAGAGAAAGCTTGACTCAACCTTGGTTGGGGTTGCAAGAAAGATGAGGCCAAACAATTTATAAGAAATGTGAACCAAACTAAAGGTATACAAAGGGGCCTCAAAACCCAAATGAGTGATAATAAGACCAATAAAAGTCCAGTTGATCCTATGATAAGCTTTTAATAGGTGAATATTAATCACTGCTTTCAAAACCATCATTATGGTTTTGAGGTTGTGCATTCTGTCTCAGACAACGAAAATTGCTCCTTAGACATATTTTTGGAGAGAATCATACCATTCATGTTAGCAATGACTTTTGCTATCACTTCATAAATGCGATTGCAGATGAAGATTGGCGTGTCAAACAATTATGGACCATCTTTCTTAAGGACAAAATCCATAATGATCAACATAAAAAAAGCTAACATCTTTCCATTTGTCACGAATCTTATCCACTCTTGAGCAAATCAGCACCCAAAATATCATATAGTGTAGGAAAAAATTTGACACTACCACCATTTTGACCATGACTCTTATATTTGACGTGAATGATCCCTTAAACACTAATATAACTCTTATCCTAGACCCTGAAGGATCCCTTGAACACTCCGACCGAGGGTCCATTAACAATATATATTATAGTTAAAATAAGAACAAAATATAAATTAACATAAAAGTTGGATATGAAATCAGAATTTATATTTTATTTTTTAAATAAATACTCTTGCTTTAAAAATGTCAATCTGAGAATTTGCCAATCTGTAATTTAAAACGAAGACTCTGACTATGAGACATGTCAATATGAGAATTCACCATTTTAAAAGGATTGGAACGGAACCGCACGATGATTTTTGTATGAAAACAACTTCACACGATGAACACCTAGGCCAGGGGGAGTTGACACTTCAACTTCCTACTCGGTGTATGCATGAAATTCTTCTGCATGTATTCCCGAAAAAAGCTTTGCGTTGGGAAGAGAGCTGAACCCTCAGATCATCCTCAACTATTTTCTGCCGCCCTTTATAATAAAAAAGACACATCTATGTAATCGTCTGTCCAAAGACTTTTGGTGGGATGTCTTGTTTAAGTCTCAGACTTCACTATCTCTCGAATTCGAATTAGTTGACACAGTTCATAGCAAGTAAATCCGGGTCGTAAAAATCATATTGTAATCGACGGTTTAGACGTCAGACAAAACCGCGCTGTGATATATCGATTTTGTGTTCCATTGCATGAAAAGATCAGAGATTGCCAAATTCGTTTTATCTGTCAACATCATACATCACTTTCTCTCCCTCTATAGATATCTAGCGCGCATATTCCAATCGATATCATCTATGGGGTCGAAGAAACCAACCAAAATGGTGTCCACCTCTTCTTCCTGTCTTCAGCCGCAGCGAAGCCAAAGTTTAACGACCGTTTCATTCGGCATCTACGAGCCACAACATGGTTGCGATATTCACGATGTAATTGCCTACATAACCAAAGTGGCAGCTCTGCTTGAAAAAACAAGTAATATAAAAGTGGCTATTCTCAAAAGCCTGAAACATTCATGGGTATGCATGCGAGCGATCTCATCTCAATCTTATTTCCTTATTTTATACTTTTTCTTATATCGCTATCACCTGTATACAGGCCGCGGTATTCATAAAGTGTAATGGGGAATCAGATGGTGACAATTGGACTTTAAATCTGCCAGGGGTATATTGTCATGCTAGCTATTCATTCTCCTTACTGTCAATAATGTGATTATCCAAGTGGATTAGGTGAAGTTAGTTAAACTCGCTGACATCGATTTCGTTATGTGATCAGGCAGGGTCGTTCACAAAGGGAACGAATTGCACGGTAAAAGTAGTGGACTCAGGTTGGTTCCAGCTGAGTTCCCAAGAAATCAGTAAGGGCGTTCCCTCTGCGCGGCTATCACTGGGTGACATCGTAAGCATGCGCAGAATGTCCATATCGAACCGGAAGAAGCAGGATCTGCTCATACACAATAATTTTAGGATCTGTTTTCATACAGCTGCCTTGCCATACTTAAGTCATACTTTGCTGGGCTGAAGGGCATATTATCCTATTCTTTCTTTGACTCCATGGACGGGAGGCAGATAATAGGGTTAGGAGTGTGGGATAGTGTCAAATCCGCTTCTTTTCTCGAGAATAATCCCAATTCGAACCCGGCGTTGCCTTTCTGGAAAGATCTGGGGGTTAAGAAGCTTAAATACGAGGTCTGCCAGGTTGTCTATGTCACCTACAAGAGTCCCTGCCTGAAGATTTCCAGGCCAGGCTTTGAAATTTAAAAACCTAATTCCGTCACCACCTATAACGGCTAGTGATATGCTCTAGAGGTTTTGAGATGCACCATGGGATACCGTAAGTATATACCGCGTTGGGGGATGCCGAGTTTCTTTTATGGTTGAATTAGCAAGTTGCAAATGAAATCCGCGTTCCTCTTGTTATTCATCAATCAAATTTTATTTTTAAATAATCTTTTTGATCATTGCAATTATATTAAAACGTATGAGAATTCAAAATAAAAATAATGTATAACCAAATATTAATATATATTTTTATTATATTAAATTTTTTTTGCGTAAATGTGGTGAAGATTTCTGAGTACATTTCAAAAGACTAAGCAATTAAATTCCATAGATTTATACAAGATGTTTGAGAAAATGTAAGTAAAAGAAGAAAACCTAGTGGAAGAATTTTAGTGAGAAGGTTTACCAATACTAGCACAACCACATTTAATTAATTAATTAAATGTGATTGATATAAACCTTAAATTTAATTAATATTAGTCAAGCTATTAACAAATATATAACAATAAAAATAATCATTAAAAAATAATAATAAAATAATAAATATTTATATATAATAATAAAAATAATTTAAAAAAAATAATAAATATTTATTTAATAATAATTAACATTATAAAAAAGTTATTTATAATAATAATAAATATTTATTATTTATTAATTAATAATAATAATAATAATTAATCAATAGTAATTAATTAATTAATGTTAATTAATTATTGATGATGATGATGATTAATGTCCATTAAGACTAAACTTGTCTATCGAACCTCAAGAAAAGAAAAATAATCTAAGTTCCATTCTTGAAACTCTTGTTTTTATGATCAAAGAGAAGGGAAATAAGCCCTTCAAAATCACTATATGTGTGATCACTTAATAGGTCAACAAGATTGGAAGTGTGGAAGATGTTGGGGAATTAAGAGAAGAAGTGAGTAAGACTAGGGTAGTCTAAAAGGAAGTGTTTTCCATCTTCCACTTTCCTAGTATCACAATTTGATAGATTCTATCGTTCCATGGAGACTTGGGAATATATCAACACCCGGTCTCACTCCGAAGCTCATGAGAATTAGTTCTTATCCTAGCGACGTTCATTTTTTTCTTAGTGCTGACCAACACAAAGAGATAATTCTAATTATTAAGGGTGGGGTTGATAACCTCCTTATAGTATCTAAGCTTCCTTTTACCCTCCAACTCCTGATCCTCCCACATCTTGTCCTTAAAATTAGAGGTAAGAGTATTTTTAACACTATATTTGCTTCCCATACTAAGCTCCTCCTTAATTCCCCAATGGTTGAGCCAAGAATGGGCATCCTTGTGCCACTCGTGCTTGAGGCAAAGGTGGGAGTTTGGACTACAGTCAGAAACAATTTTTGGGAGGATTTTGGATTCCATGTTGTAAAGCTTCTTCTTATACATCGAATATCTAAACATAGTCATACTTTCAATTGGGGAGAAACTAGCTTCAATCAAGAGGAGAGGATAGGGAGTATTTCCCTTGATATTTAGGTTGTAGGTTATGAATTTCTTTTGAATCATCTCAATCTTCCTCCATGACTCTCAAAAAGGAACCTCCTTGTACTCCAAATGTAAAGATTGGCTGACTTCCAAATGTTTAAAAGCTCATAATAAGCTTTAAAACCTCCAATAATCATTTTCTTTATGTTATAATTCCAGTTGAGTTGATATGGGATGTCAATGGACAAATATTTATAAGAAGAAACCTACTCTAAGCACTGGTTATTATGAACGAAACTATCGTGGGTGATATATTTGGATTTAATGATCATGAAATTAGTCTTGTCAGTATCAACAATCATACCAATATTGGAGAAGTAGCCACGAAAATTTTGAAGCTACTTTTCAAGTTCATCATGGATTTTTCCAAGAAGAACAATATCATCGACATAAAGGCGAAGAGTAACGAGAATATCAACAAGCTCGGTTCCCTTGCATCCCGTAGTTTGGAGACACTCCTCTAGGTTATCGTGTATATTCCAAAATGGTTAGGGGATATGGGACACCCTCTCTTAATTTTGATATTTCCTTTATTGTATTTACACCACCCCACGTTGGTCCTAAGCTTAGCAGTGATGGTCTGGTAGAGACGGATCACAAGAATCCTCAGCTGAAGAGGGACCATGATCTCTTTAAGTCTGTCCAAATTTTTTTCTCGAGGAACAGTGTTGAAAGCTTCTATAAATTCCACAAAATGACATAAGAGATCAAATTTACTATTGTGACATTCTTCTTCAATGATTCTGAGAGTGACAAGCTAGTCAATAATCGAGTGGTGTCTCCTAAAACCATATTGTCCTTTAGCTCTCTTTCCCTCACTTTCATGCCAAAGGCTAAGCTTCTTTTCCAAAATAAGCACATAAAGCTTGGCGAGGATGTGGCTAATCATAATGTTCCTCTATTTAGATGTAACACTTTTGTCGCCATTTTTAAAGATAGGTGCAAGAAGTATTTTCATCCAATGATGGGGGAAGCCATGTGTTACAACCAAATTAAGAAGCTTGTGGAGATGAGGAATGAGGATATATCCTCCGATTTTAAGCATCTCGGCTTGGTATCCTTCAATATCCTTAGCTTTACCATTAGCAGTATTATTAATGCCAGACTCAATGTCATCCAGAGAGAATACATCCTCCTTAATTGGAGTGATTAATGTGGTGCCCATAGTGTCCAGAGAGTCATACAAATTCTTAACATAGTTGTCCCATTTTTATAAGCAGATAAAATGATTCTCTTTGGTCTTAGGAACAAGAACATTCCATCAAAATGTTCTGGACGTGAATTTAGAAAGATGGAGGAGATAATCTTATCTTTTATTAATATATGAAATTTTCTTCCTCTTGATGAATTTTTTTTATATATTTATATTCTTAAGCTTAATGATCTCACTAGGAGCGTCTTTGATCACTTTCCTGGAAATTTTACAATCTTTGTCATACCATGGAATAGAAGTTCTATTAGACTGATTAGATGAAATCTCCTTAGAGAACTTGCTAATGGTATTGGAAACTATAATAGTGAAATGGTAATAAATTTGATCAATGTTATTATTACAATTCATGGAGCCTAAATCCCTTAAGAAGAGGTCAGCTTTACTTCTATCGAAACAAATCTGTCTTTTTCTTTCATTTGTCTCCTGCATGTGGGTGGTACGAATAGCAAGATTGACAGATAGAAACAACGGTTTGTTGTTAGATTCAGGCTCGAAACCATTAAGGAGCTAAAAAATTTCAATACGGTTGAGGACGAGGGTGTCATAAATCACATAATCCACGACATTGCTACCCAACCCATGGAAAGAGGTCATCTGACCGGAGAGGGGCCACTTGTTAATACCATTACTAATGAGTAGGTCGCGGGAACTGTAAAGTTTGAGGAGATTAGTGCCAAATATGTTCTTGATAATTTCTTTATACTTTCTCTTGAATTTATTAGCTAAGTTACTATCTTCATCAACCCAGAAAGTGTCGGGGTTAGAGTTACTACTTAACGTAACGGCTTGGTTAGTAGCAGTTCTAGAATTAAAGTCTCTGAGAAAAATGATATTACCTTCATTCCTCATGTTGAACATGTATTTTTCTAAAGTATTGAAAGGACGGTTCTTATCGAGGATGTTATTCTTATAGGATGTAGAGTTGATAGGAGAAAAATAGTAGATTGCAAGAAATATCTTATTGGTGGTAGAATCAAAGATTTTGATCCAAATGTATTGATTCAGGGGGTTGATTTCATGAAGCTGGATGTGAGAGAAAAAATCTCTCCTTATATAATAGGCTATACCACTAAAACTAATATGAGATTATTTCTTATTCCAAATAGACCAAAGAGTTAAACCGTCAAGGTGATGGACTGTAGATTCATCATGCTCCAAAGTTTCAACTAAGAGAATAAGGTGAATATTAGTCGGGATCCAACTTAACATAGAACCTTTGCACCATTGAAAGCCATGAAAATTCTAGAAGAGGATCTAGAGTGATGCGAGTCCCTATTTATCACTCGTTCTTGAGATTTTATCTATAATAATAACTTTCCTATTCCTAATGATTTCCCACTTCCCTACCTTTCTCGCCTCCTTGACCTTTTTGACTTTCTTTCATAAGTTCAACTTGGTATTCTATAATGAGATCTTCATTTTTAACTATTCATGTTCCTTTTAGGCTTGGGGATTTCCTCATTATATCCAATTTATGTTCATTACAACTGACCTTGATATGGTGGAGTCTGTGTTTATGCTGAAGGTATCTTTCTGGCCCTTATTGCTTCTGTGATATAAGTTGTTTCAATTTGAGATTTTGTTTTTAATTGTGATTTAACTATTTTGAATGTGTTTTCATTGTTTTGTTCTTATATACCAACAATTATAAGATTTGAGGCTCGTTTGTGGTGCTCATGGTCGAGTACAATAAGTTTATTAATTTCCTCTTTGATGGGTTTAATATCTAAGTTATTTTGTGTTATTTAGGGTTGATTTTTTATGTAGTTGTTATTTTATATTTTTAATCTCACTTTTCAATGTTTCATTTTATTTAACCATTACTTGTTTACTATGTTATATTTATTTAAATTTACCTTTATTTTCTTGGAGTTCGATTTCGAGTGTGATTGTTTTATTTTCTAATGATATGTGGCTGTTTTAAAGCATTTTAGTTAGTTCTAGTTAAAATTATTTTCTCTTTCTTTTGTTCATCTCTCTAAAGATTTAATGTACTCATAGAGATTTTGTAAGGTAATTTTACTTTGTCTCCCTTTGCTATAGGGGGCCTTAGAAATATGAGGGGAAGTATTCATAGTGTAATAAAACAAAACTTAACAAGGGGAGGGTAACTCGGAACGTGTGCACCTGTAAGGAAGAATTAATTAATTAGGTAATTATTAATTATTATTATTATTACTGATTAAATATAATAATAATAATAGTAATTATTATTATCCCGGATGCGGGTGGCCAGCATGACTGATAGGTGGCAAAGGTGGAGGGTTGGCGCGTGGGGTTCTACCACCGCCACCCTACTCTGCGTCCTCCATGCCATTAATAGCATTAACACTGCGCCGTACAAGACATTTACGATGCACATTTTCCCAGACTCGCGCTCGCTCCACAGAGATATGGCTTCTCTGGGAAGCTACAGACCGGCTTTGCTTCCCTTTTTCTCCTGCTGCTCCTCAGCGGTCTCTGAGCCAAGCTCTCGGACCAATACTGGATGCAGGTGATTGCTTCCCTGTTGTATAAACCTTGCTCCTAGTTTGCACATCTCGCAGAGCTTCTTTTGCTCTCAAAGTTTCGGCATTCACTCTGTTTCTCTCCCTGTGGAGATCGATTCTTATCCGCCTTCGGTCCTCAGATTTGGCATGCCTGCCCTGAACCTGCCCTTGGCTTCCTGTTCTTTCAAGCTCAGCTCTTCTCACCTGAATCCCATGCCTCATGTGCGCCATAGGATGAGAAGAAGACGAGGCTCGAGCCATGGTGGTCCTTCTCGACACCATTCTCCCTCCTCGCCTAGCTCCTCTTCTCCTCCGTCTGATTCCATGCAGGGTCATTATCTTGAGACTCACATCAGGAGGAGCTCTCTGGTGAAGCACGGGACTGCTCTGCATGCAAGAGGCATATCCAGTCTCCTCCCAGGTCAGCAACACATGACTCAATTCTGCTTCCCCTGCTTGCTTAACATGCCTACTGTCACTGCCATCATCACCATTGATTTCAAGGAAGAGCCACTTGATTCGACTGCTGAGCTCACTGACTCTCTTTTGGCGCAATTGAAGACAGATAAGCCCTGTTCTCCTTCTAAAGAAGGTCAGAAGTGGAAGATGGTTGAGGGCAGCTCCTCGCAGGACCCCTACATTGATTCTAGAGCGGGCGACTTCAAGAGAGGTTGTTTTACTGCTCCTGTTGTCAAGGAGGGGGCGGAAGTTACCAAACAGGATGCTCCGGGTGATAATGTTGATGTGCAGGCTGAGGATGACCCCTACGCCTATGCCTATCATGTGGTCGAGTCTCCTCCATCCTCTCAAGGTAATTAATGGCCTTTCTTCTTTCTGGCTTGTTTTTGGCTACTCGTTGTGCTAGGCTCAGCTCTGGTAAATGCATGCTATCTCAGTTTAGCTGGTTTCACTTCTACTGCTCTTTTGATTGCCGGTTTCCCCTTCGTGGGCAGCAGATTATCCTGTATAAGATCGATCATGTTTACAATTCCGGAGCTAATTTATTTGGGTTGATTTTCTATTGGGGTTCTCTGGTCGGTTTCCCCTATGAGGGCGGTTTTTTTTTGCTGAAATTCCTGTCTGTGCTTCATTGTTGTAACTGTCTCTTGGCACTGTGTGTTGTTATTTTGACAAAATATCATGGTTGTACTAGAATGCCCATCTTGCGGGCCAGAATTTTTGAGGCCTGAGCCTCCATGTAATGTATTTTTGTATATCAATAGATTAAGCTTATTCAGAAAAAAAATAAAAAAATTATTATTATTATAAATTAAATAATTATTATTTAATAATTAAAAAAAATTAATTATTAATAATAATTAAATTATTAGTAATAAGTATTAATTATTATTAATTAATTAACAATTAATTAATTTTGTAAATTTCAACGTTGGATCATGGTTAATCATATTTGATTTTCTTATGGAGATAATATTTGTCATAGTGCAATATTGGAAGATGGTTGACCACAATTAATTTTCATATTGAGAAAATCCTATTATAAACCCAAGGTATATGAACCCTAAGATAAATATTATAAAACCTCAACATGGTTGTCCATGTTGATAGAATCCTTGTTAGAATGTGACGTTGGACTATGGATGATCATGCTACACCATGATTGATTTTTGTATGAAGATAATATTTGTTACAACGCGAGGATGGACCATCGTTGGTCATCATTGATTTTCTTTTTGAGACAATCTTCATCAAAATGTGACATTCGATCATAGTTGACCATGGTTGACCATGGTTGGCTATGATTGTCCATGGTTGACAAAGATTGATATTTAAACCCAAAGGATTAATAGTAAAATCCTAAGGGTTTATGAATGCAAGGGAATAATATTAAACCTAAGGGACAAATATTATAAACCCAAGGTATATAAAGCCTACGATAAATATAATAAATAGTAAAATAAACATCATTGAAAATGGTTAACCATGGTTGATTTTCATATTGAGACAATCCTTGCAACAGTGCGAGTTTGACCATGTTTGACCATGCTTTACCATAGTTCATTTTCATATCAACACAATCTTTGTGAAAATGTGACGTTCGACCATGGTTGACCATGATTGACCATATTTGATAATGATTATCATATTGAGAAAATCTTTGTCAATGGATCGTAAATTATGAACCGAAGGTATATAACCTGTAAGATAAATATTATAAACCCTAAAATAAACATGGTTTACCATGGTTGAGCGACGATGATTTCTATATTGAGACAAACTTGGTCAAAATGCGATGTTGTTGCATGGTTTACCATGATTTATTTTCATATCGAGATAATTTTTCGCAATGTGACGTTGCATAATGGTTTCCCACTATTTATTTTCATATTGATATGATCATTGTCACAATGTGATATTCGACCATGGTTGGCTATGATTCACCATGGTTTACCATGATTGATATTATAAACCAAAGGTAATAATAAACTGAAGTGATTGATATTATAAACCCAAGTGGATAATAAACCCAAGGGATCAATAATAAAACCCGAAGGGATTATGAACTCAAGGGAATACATTCAAAACAAGAGACTAATATTATAAAATCAAGCTATATAAAACCAAAGATAAATATTATAAACACTAAGAAAACATGGTTGAAAATGGTTAACCATGGTTGAATTTCATATTGAGATAATCGTTGTCACAATGTGACGATGGACCATGGTTGACCATGATTGACCATGGTTTATTTTTATGCCAACACAATATTTGTGAGAATGTGACATTCACAATGAGATAATATTTGTCAGAGTGCCATATTCGACCGTGATTGACCATGATTGAATTTGTAAAACATGGTTGAACATGACTGATATTATAAACCCAAGGGATAAAAATTATAAACCCAAGGTATATAAACAATAATATAGATGTTATAAACCCTAAAATAAATACAGTTGACCATGGTTGACCATGGTTGATTTCCATATTGAGAGAATCCTTGTCACAATGCGATGTTGGAACATGGTTTACCATGCTTGGCCATGATTGATTTTCATATCGGGACAATATTTGCAACAATATGATGTTGGACCATGGCTAAATATGCTTGATTTTCATATTGAGACAATCATAGTGAAAATGTGACATTCAATCATGGTTGACCATGGTTGAAAATGGTTGGCTATGGTTGACTATGGTTGATTATGGTTGAAAATAGTTGGCTACGATTGACCATGGTTGACCATGATTGATATTATAAGCCCAAGTGAATAATAAAACCAATACATTGATTTTATAAAACCAAGTGAATAATAAGACAAAGGGACTAATATTGAAACCCAAAGGGATTATGAACCCAGGTGAATAATATTAAAACCAAGGTGAGAAATATTTTAAACCCAAAGTATATAAACCCTAAGATAAATATTACAAATATTGTTGACAATGGTTGATTTTCATATTGAGACAATCCTTGTCATGATGCGATGTTGGACCATGGATGACCATGCTTAACTATGGTTAATTTTCATGTCAACTCAATATTCGTGAAAAAGCAACCTTCGACCATAGTTGACCATGATTGACTATGGATGACCATGTTTGATTTTATAAAACATGGTTGACCAAGGTTCTCCAAGGTTGACAATGATTTAGCATGGTTGACGATGATTATCATATTCAGAAAATAATTATCATAATATGATGTAAATTATAAACCCAAGTTATATAATCTCTACGATAAATATTATAAACCATAAAATAAACATGGTTCACCATGGTTGAGCATGGTTGATTTCCATAATGAGACAATCCTTGCCACAATGTGACACTTGAGCATGGTTGACCATGATTGATTTTCATATCGAGGCAATCTATCACAATGTGACGTTGGAATATGGTAGACGATGGTTGATTTTCATATTGAGACAATCATTGTCAAAATGCGACAATTGACCACGGTTGACTATGGTTGACCATGGTTGACCACGACTGATGTTATAGACCCAAGGGAATATTAAACCCAAGAGAGTAATAAACCTAAGTGATTAATACTAAAACTCCAAGGGATTATGAATCCAATGGAATATATTGAAACAAAGGTACTAATATTATAAAATGAATGTATATAAACCTTAAGATAATAATTATAAAGACTAAGATAAACATGGTTGGCAATGGTTGACCATGGTTGATTTTCATACTGAGGAAATCCTTGTCACAATGCAACATTGGACCATGGTTGACTATTCTTAACCATGGTTGATTTTCATACCAACACAATATTTGTGGCAATGTGGCGTTCAACCATGGTTGACCATGGATGATAATGTTTGATTTTATAAAACATGGTTGACCATGGTTGACCAAGTTTGACCATGATTGAGCATGGTTAACCATGGATGATAATGTTTGATTTTATAAAACATGGTTGACCATGGTTGACCAAGTTTAACCATGATTGAGCATGGTTGACCATGGTTGACGATGATTATCATATTGAGACAATCTTTTTCATAATTTGATGTTGGAGCATGGTTGAGAAAATGATTCATTTTCATATTGATACACTATTTGTCACAATGAAACGTTGGAACATGGTTGACCATGATTAGTTTTATAACACATGATTAACCATGGTTGAGAATGGTTTAATAATATTAAACCCAAGGGACTAATATTATAAAGCCAAGGTATCTAAACACTAAGTTAAATATTATAAACACTAAAATAAACACGGTTGACCATGGTTGATTTTCATATTGAGACAATCCTTTTCACAATGTGACATTGGACCATGCTTGACCATGCTTGACCATCGTTGAGACAATTATTGATTTTAATATTAAGACAATATTTTTCACAATAAGATGTTGGTCCATGGTTGACCACCACTGGTTTTATAAAACATGGTTGTTTATGGTTTCCTGTAGTTGATTTTCATATTGAGGAAATCCTTGTCACAATGTGGCATTGGACCATGGTTGACCATGTTTTACCATGACTTGTTTTTCAAAAAGACAAAAAATTTGTCAAAATACGACATTGTCGCATGATTGACCAAGATTAATTCTCATATTGAAACCATATTTAACACAATGTGACATTGGACCATGGTTCAGCATGATCGATATTATAAACCAAAGGGAATAATAAAATCTAGGGATTAATATTAAAAGTCGAAGGTATATAAACCCTAAGATAAATATTATAAACCCTAAAATAAAATAAGCATTCCTAACCATGGTTACCATGGTTGAAAATGATTGATATTATAAACACAAGGGAATAACAAACCCTAAGGATAAATACTAAAAACCCAAGGGACTATAAACCTATGTGAATAATACTAAACCCTAGGAATATGAACTCGTATATTCATAAACCCAAGGGAATAATAAACCCAAGGGATAAAAATAATAAACCCAAGGTATAGAAAACATAAAATAAAGATTATTAAACCTGAAATAAATATGGATGACCATGGTTGAATTCCATATTAAGACAATCCCTATCACAATGTGATGTTGAACCATGGTTGACCATCCTTTATCATGATTGATTTTTATATCGAGATGATATTTTCTGCAGAGCGACATTGTACCATGCTTGACCATGATTAATTTCCATATAAAGACAATCGTTGTGACAATGTGATGTTCCACCGTGGTTGATCATGTTTGATTTTATAAAACATGGTTGACCATGATTTACCATGGCTGACCATGGTTGACCATTGTTGTCCAGGGTTGACTATGATTTTCCATGGTTGACCATGATGAAGAATATTTTAATCAAGTTTGGTCATGGTTGACCATGGTTGACTATGGTTGGCCATAAAGAGAAATAACATGGTTTACTATATTCAAGAATGATTAACAATCCTTGATAATAGTTCACCATAGATACATTGATTAACCATTATGACCATGCTTAATAATGGTGGAGCATGCTTGACCATGGAATATCATAGTATAACATCGATGATAATCATAGATGATGCTTGGCATTGATTGGCAATGTTTGAACTTGGTTGAGCATGTTTGACCTGATTCAATCATGCTTAACCATATTTTATTTTATTAATAATTGAAATTATTTGCAAGGAAAAGTTCATATGATAAAGAATCAAGATTATTTCTTGAGGAAACCTATATATAATTTAGTGGATAGAGGAATAAGTGTTTTGATAATTGAATTCTTAGAATATTTCATGTGTTTTGAATTCATAAAATATTTCCATGGCTAAATAATTCTATGAATTGCATGAGTTATTGGAAAATAGGGTCCAAATATGCCTTTGTATCTCCCAAAATGGGATATATATGTAAAACGTGACATGGGTTTGTGTAAAAGAGGTTGTTCTAACCAAAATATTCTTTCATATTTTAAAAATTTGTTTATGATGTCTCGAAATGTGTGTCCAAAATTGATGACAAAAACATGGAATTATTTAACATTTAAGCCTGGAAAAATGAGCTTCAAAGATTCGTTCGAATCTTCCCAACCGTGACCCTTGTGTAAAACTTGAGAGAAGTTATTTTTAATGAACCCGTTAAAAACAAAAATATTTTTGTGTTTTCCAAAACTTGTTTCCATTTCTTTGGTAACCATGTCTAAAGTTGATGACAAAAATAGTAAATTATTTAATATTTAAATATAGAAAATTGGGCTACAAAGATTCATTCAAATCCTCAAAACCGTGACACATGTCAAAAAAATGAGAGAGGTCATTCTTAATAAGCAAGTTGCAAACAAAAACCTCTCTTTTTTTCCAAAAAATCATTTCCATATGTTCATAATCCGCATTCAAATTGGATGACTAAAACATGAAAAACAGAGTAAAACATAGTGCTTCTATTTTATTTTTTCAATCAGGTAAAAATAAGTGTTTATGTACGTATAGAAATAATAATTATGTTGATAGTTATTGAAAATTAATTAATTTATTTCATTTAATATATTACCAAGTATGTTCTCATGATGCATATGCATTAAAATTTTAAAGAGAAATATTTGACCCTTGAAAAGAGTATGTGCTTAGGTGCACATGAATAATTGTCTAGTATATTTGATCTACTAGAATTGTTTATGTGCTTTACATGCATGAGGAGCTTGAGTCATGCAAAAAGATATAAATAACTTTTGTGAGAAGTAGTTCACATAAAACCTTTGTATAAAAGGCAATTGGTTGTGTTATTTGAGAAGGATTTGTTATTCATGTTATTTCTTGAGGAAATATTACAAATCTCTCTCATGTGCGAAATGATAAGAAAATATTTTATATTTCATGCATAATAGCTAGTGAGTTAGCTATCTTTTGGAAAAAGAATAATTAGGGTGTTAAAATCCCCAGAAAATAAATATATATATTTGTATGCAAGGAAGCATTTATTGTGTTAGAACACTTCAAAAAGAATAGAAGAGAAAACTATATCCTTATATGCATTTTTTGATTAGATTCTTGAAGAGGAAAACTAGTAATCACATGCTTTATTATGTATGATTATTTAGAGAAATATATATGTTTGCATGCATGGAAAAAATATAGTTTTGGGTATTAGATTTCTAGATAAAAGGAAGATGCAATCACATAATATTGATTATGTTAGCCTTCTTTTGGGAAAAATAATATGTATTTTGCAAACCTAAAGGGATTAGCTATGGTATTAACTTTATTTTGGGAGAATATTATGCATATTTATAGGGTTATATATTTTGGGTGAGAGGGAAATGTCCCTTTGCATGCATGAAAGAATAAATGGTGTGCATTTGATCCCTTGGAAAAGAAATGTGTTTTTTTTTCAATGAAATATTTATTTAGTTTCTATTGGAAAGAAATATACGTTTTACATGCAAGAAGAATAAAAAATGTTATTGCATGCACAAAATTTTAACTAGTATGTTAACTTTGTTTGAAATAGAGCTCGCATTTTATACATAATAGCCATTGTGAATAGCTCTTGTGTGGAAAATATGTTTTTGGAAAATAACATGCATTCACATGCATACATATAGAATCTATTGCATTAATCCCATTTGGAAAAGAAAACATAAGAGTATGCAAAAAGGAAATTTGTTGTTGGGATAGTTATCCTGAAAGCTTGTTATGCATTTGCATGCAAAATATTATTATATACTATGTTAGCTTTCCTTTGGAAATAATGTGAAAGTGCATGCAAGATTTTGTTAGCATTTTTTGCAAAGATGATTTTTTATGGTCATTTATTTGTTATTAATGCATGTGAAATGATGTTAAAGAAGACATTTTACGTCAATCTTTGTATGTTTTATACATGCATAGAAATAGTTGTGGAAGTTTCAGAAACAAATATTGATTATTGGTTTATTAATAGTTTATCTAATCATGATATCAAGTGTGTTCACAAAAATAATGGTAGGAAAGGAGGGTGACTCGAGAAAATTATTGTTCAAGTTTGACATTGTGGAAGATAAATAGTTGTTAGTCCATGCAAGTTTAGGAATTTGAACTACAGGATGACCCACTGAAGGAAACTGTCTCACCACAAGGACAAATATAGAGGATCTGTGCATAAATGGTATCGTGATGATTGTAATAGCTTATATCTAGTTATGTTACATTTAAGGTTATTTTTATATGTAATTTTTATGACAATGGTCATGGGATGGACTCCCTTTTAACCATCGAGTGAGGGGTGAAAACAATCATGAGAGTTTAATAATAAAATTAAACGTTTATTGGTTTTCACCCTATAGGGTTTCCAAGATATATCAGTGTCTAATGATGTGATTGTTCATTGTGTAATTTTCATGATGTTAATTTCCTTCATGATGTGATGTTTATATTATCAATTATGTGATTTACTAATTGCATTAAAATTATCATGGGATCAATGCAGAGTTATAGAAGGAAATTTAATTTAATATGTTACAACAAGTAGAGTTAATGGTTGTGTAAATCGCTATGATTTTTACTAAATATTTCTCTAGGTGATGATGATGGTTATTCTAATGGTTAATGAAGGAATATAGAAAGTTATTTAGAAAGTTACACATTGGTAAATGTTGAAAAAAAATCCTAACTCCATGAATTTTCCTGTGAGGTTATCATTGTATGTTACAAACATCAACATCATCTATCTTTCAATTTTTTGTCTTATATATTACATTTGGGCAGAAACGTGAAGCTGGGTTACACTTTTGTGAGAATCGGGGGCCGAAAACTTTTTTCGGCAATAGTTCGGCCGAACTTTCTTAGAAAGTTCGGTCGAACTCGTGAATCCGTTTAGATTGACGACACATTGAGGGTGCGGGCAAACAGAATTTTTTCCGAAGATTGGAAAACCAGCAACAAAAGTTCAGTCGAACTTCTAACAAAAGTTCGGCCGAACTGTGAGTTCGACTGAACTTTTACTTTTAAAATAGTTCGGTCGAACTAGTTTTTATAAATAAATCGCCCACGAAGTTTATTTGTTTACTGGTTTCATTATTCACACGTTTTCTGTCACTGTCACTGCTGCTTTGTTTGCGCATTTTCGCTCCTCCCGTCAGCGTTGTTGCTTCTCTCGTCCACACTGTTGCTCCTTTCATCAGTGTTGTTGCTCCTTTTGTCGGGTATGTTCAACCTTACCTTTTGCAACTTTTATGACTCCTTTCCACACTAATTTTGAATAGGAACAATGAACAAAAAGATGATCAACTGTTCCAATGTTTTCTTTGCAAAATGCACACCGACCAAGGCCCTGCCAACCTTGCTTTTGTCAATCATCCCAGGTAGGCCTAGAATTCCAAATATTTTTTTCTTGTCAAATGAAAATTTGAAGACCGGTGCTTGTTTCCAGTGCCTGTCAATTTACATTTTTATTAAATTTATGAATATCAATTTGTTTTGTGCTGCGTATTAAAAAAATTTACAAGAGCTCTTGCAGTTTGACATTCAGAGGTTTGACTGTCAATTTATGTTTCAGTGAATTTATGACTGTCAAAATTTTTTTGTGTTGTGTATTAAAAAAAATTACAAGAGTTCTTGCAAGTTGCAGTTTGGTGTTTGGCATTCAGAGGTTTGACATTCTCCCTATGAAGAAGTTTTGCGTATTAAAAATATTTACAATAATTCTTGTAGTTTGGAATTCAGAAGTTTGAAATCCTCCTTATGAATAAGTCTTCAATCCTGACGTATAAAAAAAAATTACAAGAATTTTTGCAGTTTGGCATTCAGAGGTTTGACATTCTTCCTATGAAAAAGTCTTCAATCATGGCCACCGGAACACCAAATTTCTTATAGTTTTGAAGTTTCTATCTCATGCTCATCATTACACCAAATTTCTTCATGTTTTGAAGTTTGTGACTCATGCTCATCATTACAGTGCTTCTTGTTTTACATTTTGTGTCTCATTCTCATCATTACAGTCCCTAGCAAAGTGTCAAATTGTAGCAACTTCATCCGTCAATCAAAACTCGCATATTACCCTTACTCAGGAGCTGACGATGGTATTGCAAACTCAGCTCAGAATAAATTAAAAACCAATTTTAACAGTCATAATCAAATTATCTTTTCGATGGCCTAATTACTTTGTTTGGTATTATTATTGCACTTGGGGTGTACATGCATCATTTGCAGAAAAAATACTTATCTGGTAGGAATGTTGGAGCTACTAGGTCCAATTTTTATAGGAATGGTGGGTGTTTTGGCATATTTTCAATTTGGATGATTTGCAGATGACCATCTAGACATTAACCAAAGAAACACCCACCCCTTTCCAAGTCCACACCACTGCAAATTATTTTTTTCCCTTCTTAATTTTCTCAACAAAATCTCACCAAACAAGATGAAATCAATGCCACACTCATCTGAAAATTTCAATTACATGATAAAGTCCTTCCATGTTGACTTCACATGCTCATGAAATTTGAATTTGAGTTTTTATTCACAATCTAAAAATTTTCGATTCACGGCCAATCCCAACACTGAGTTTCGACCGAGTTTCGATAGCCATTCTCTTTCTCTTTCATGACTTACAAGGGGAAAATTCAAAAATTTGTTGACACGTAACTGCTCCATTTAATATTACAAGCTTATATTATTTAATTATCATTACGTGCCATGTTCTCAACAATGTGGTTTCCAGTTTACGTCAAAGATGAAGAACATGGTTGAAAGTATCTGTGTTATGAAGAAATCAAATAGTCATGAAGAACTAAAATAGGTTTATGTGGAAAATACAAAATTATTTTAAAGGAGCCGGTAAATCTGCTGGTTTATGTGGACAAATTAGTGTTTTTATCACCTTCAGCGAACTAGATGGCTCTACTTTCTCCCCTCCAAAATTTTCAAAGACTACAAGTTTTTTTCAGTAAAAACTGCATTTACATTATTGTCAAAAAGCCTAGAAATGAACTCTTCTACTTCTAAAAGATCCTTTTTATCTTCTGTTGCCTTCTTTTTAGACTAGTTAGCAGCCACTTTCTTAACTCTTTTGATATTTTCCACAAAGTGTTTCATTAAAATCCCCCCAAAGCTTCATCATATTTTACCCAAATGTTTGTAATTAAGAATCCATCCATATCAATAAAGGTATAATACTTTGGTTCATATTGTCCATTATGTTTGTTATTCTATTTCCTTTTGTGATATATTTGAGTAATATTTGTAAGTTGTAACTTTCTCTTTGAATATTTCTATTTGGCACACCACAAATAGGAATTTAAACTATTAAATTAAGTAATATAGATTTAATTTAATTTCAGATTTATGAAGAGGTGTTAATATGGATTTAAGTTACTATAAATGAAATTTATAAATATTTTTTTTTTTGGTTCATTTCCAAATATTTTTTTTTGAAAGTTAATATTATTTAAACTTTTATAGTATGAGTAACTCTTGTCTTATATTTGACTAATTTTTTATATAATTGAAATTCAAAAACAGATGATTTTCTCCAAGTTTTAATTGTTTAAAATATGATTGTTTGAGCAACTCTTTCTCTAGGATACAAGGAGGCTCAAAGATTTTTTTCTTGTATATTTGAAGCTCTCCATTATTATAGAAAAGGATTTTTTGCTTGTATATTTTTATGCTCTTTGTCATAGTAATGTCATAGTGTATGAAGTTTTAAATTGTTTTTATTATTTTTATTATATGTTGGATGTGATTTTGATTGAAAATGTTTCTTTTTAATTTATTAATTAAAAAAAATTATTAGAAAAATTATTGCTTTAAGCCTTAGAATTTACAATCAAAATTAGAAAATGTATTTTTATCTAAACTATTTATGAAAATTTTAATATTGTTTGATCTTCTCTACCATGTCCTTTTTACATATATCTAGAATAATATTATTTGTAGTTTCCGGTTTTTTGTAACATTTTACTACCATAATCAAAATCTATAGAAATAATAATCTAACATTATAATATATTGAAATGGAGCTAGCCAACTCAAATATAGTATTGCAAATCCCTGGCTAAGTTAGATGAGGAGGCTATGTATTACTTAGTATTGTATCCATATTGGGGTTGCAAGTTCTATGGGTTCAAAAGAACACTTGAAAACAATTTGTTTTCCATATGACCTCTCTTTTTCTCTTTTAAATTTCATTCTTTTAGCCATTATGGATTTGAGAAAAATACATCCTGACAGGCCAATAAAAAGCCTTAAAAATGAATTAAACATGAACAACTATTAAATATGGGTAACCAAGCAGCATCAAAACAAACAACTAAATCACCAAAGCGAGTAGTGATAAATAATAAACATTCTAGGATACCTCAAAATTCCATGTAAATAATTTTTTACCTAAAATCACTAAAATTATATATGTGTGTATAAATTTTGTCAGATGAGGAGGTAACTCCGCAAAACTGAAGATGCATTAGATGGATATTGTGTGTGTACTTATACATGGAGGTGAGACTCTTGGGATTCACTTCCCAGTGTCTCTTCGACTTCCTTATTTACTAAATTACAATAAAATACAATTGCACCCATTCCCTTAGGATTAGGTGTCAACATTCCCCTGTTTAATTTGAAGGGATGTTGGTGAGTCCAAGCATTGTTCTGAACTTTTCAAACTTTTCTCTTCCAAGCGCTTTGGTGAAGATGTATGCAGACTTCTCATTTGTGGAGCAATGATGTAGATGGATAGTTTTTGCCTCAACATGATGTCAAATCAGATGGTATTTTGTATTGATCTGCTTTTTTCGATCATGGAACTTCGGTTTCTTGGCCAACTTTATTACAGAAGTGTTGTCAATCATGAATGGTGTTGAATTCATTTTTTTCATCTGCAAATATTCTAGGATTTTTGTGAGCCACACAATTTCCTTTGTTGCTTCAACTACTGCCACCTATTCTGCCTCGGTTGTGGAACCTGTCCTGAAACAAATTTGATACCAGAAACCCATGACTGACCTCCATTTTACATTTTTGGACTACCTGTTTCTTGATTCTCTAGAAATGACCATCATTTTTTATTTCCATTTGCTACCCTCCATTTTACATTTTAGGACTACCTGTTTCTTGATTCTCTAAAATGAACAGCATTTTTTCTTTCCATTTGCTACAGGTTTTTGGATTTTGAGAAACAATTATCAGAAAAGGTCTATTAAGTTGTGCAATATTTTCTTGGACAATAATTGTCCGTGTCATTTTAGCACTGTAACATGTTCCAGCTAATATACGACCTCTTATTGAAACAGTACCAGTGAAAATTCAAGACACCTAAGGAAGCTAATTCAAACTTGGTAACTACGTTGAAAACTACTTAAAAATTTTAATCTTGTGCTTTTTTAAATATTCAAATCACTTTACATGTTATGGACACAATATGGTCACATAAATGGTTAGATTTTATGCTCGGACATAAATATTTTATGGTCTGACATGATTGAAAACTACTCAAAATCTTAAAAATATTAATCTGACGCCTTTTTAAATATTCAAATCATGTTAGGGGCTCAATCTGGTCTAACATAAATGGTTATATTTTACGCTCTAACATAAATATTTTATGGTCTGACATGATTAAAAACTACTCAAAATCTTAAAAAAATTACCCATACTCTTTTTTAAATATTCAAATCATTGGCTCACATGCCAATGGTTAGATTTTATGCTCTGACATAAATATTTTATGGTCTAACATGTTAGGCTTTATGGTGTCCTTGAAATTTCAAAGAGTTGCTTAATTGGGATCATATTCAACTTGTATTCAACTTCCTCAGGTCCCTTGAATAGCTTCCTTGGGTGTCTTGAAGCTTGTTGCCAACTCTTCCAGGGTGTCTTGAAGCCTGTCCCTTGAATAGCTTCCTTGGGTGTCTTGAAGCCTGTTGCCACATTCTTCCAAAACCTGTTGCCACCTTTTCCAGGTCGTTTCCCCTTCCCAGAATTCTTAGAAATTGAATGAATTTTGGTTGCTTTAGAAAATCTCTCTCAGTCTGTTCTGCCATGGCTACAGCAAATCAAGACTCTCGTCACGGTCGCTCCCGCTTCTACCAGAGAAAGAAAATTTTCCTAAACTTTCATATGTGCTTCCTAATGTCTATTTGCTGATGTATAACATATTTTTCTATATCTCTATCATTTCCTCTTTTTCTACAGGGATGTATGGTTTTCTAATCATGATGGGATGTGGTTAAAACCCCCCTGTAATATGTTTCCCACTGTATTCTTTGCCTCTCTTTCTTAGATAGGTAAAGTATACTCCTAGATGATATGTCTCGTTTTTCTCACTGTATAGCTGAGAATATGTCTATATGCATTTAAACTGATTAATATACATCATCATTTTTTTCTGCCTGAAAAAAAGGTTTCTAGGTCTGGGTTTCTGACTGAATCTATATGGACATTTCTATCTAGTTAAATACCCTTCTGTTTGCAAGATTGATTTATCTTTTAAGATTTTTCATTTGTGTGTTGTATGCATCAAATATTTCTATTCCCAATTTTTCTATGCACATCAATTCAACTGCACAAACAATTATCTAATTTAATATTATTGTCTGCTAAGTTAGTTTATGTTTTAAAAATGTGCAGTGTTGTATGTAGCAAAATATTCTATTACAGGTTTTGTTCTACATATGCATTCAGGTGTTTTGAGATATACTTGTGTGTTAGGTTATTTATGTTTTTAAATTTTGCAATGATATGTTGTAATCTTTTTATTACAATTTTTGGTTTGCATGTTCATTTTGGCTGCAGAAACATTCTCTCCATCATAATATCATTGTGTTTGATATCTTGATTTATGTTTAAATTTTTCACTCACATGTTTTATCATTTTGTAGCAAAGTATTTTTATGCCTGCTATATTAGGCTCTCTCTTTTCATTGATCTATGTGTATGGTATGGTCTCATTTAGACCATTTTTAGCCACAATAGTGTTCTCTGTCATTACTGTAGAAATAAAAAGCACATGTTAGACAGTATCATATTGACATAGGCAAAAAAGGGTTTTCCTTAATTTTACATATTAAAATGTCTTTGAAAACTTATTTCTATTTAAAATAAAAAGGTGAAAGATTAGTTTCAGCAAATACTAGAACAAATAGATGGTAAGGCCCACAGCAACAAAGGCAAAAGCAATGCAATATAACCAATCAACCTACATAAACAAAACATATGGTCTTGAATGAGATTTTTGACTCTTTAGATATAAATGTACACCCTGGCAATGTATCTTATATAAAACTTTAATCCATTTACTTAACCTTAACATTGACACAAATGGAATACAATTTTACTCACTTCTTTATGATAGAAAAATATGCGGATGAGTATTGCCCACATATCCAAAGTCAAAAGGGATAGATTAAAAAGGGATGCTCTAGTCATCTATGAAAGATAGATTAAAGAAGCATGACATATTAGTAATGCAAATTAGATATGCGTACCAATTATGTTCATATAACACAACAAATAGATGATTCAATAAAAATGTCACATAGAAGTCATATTTATCTCATGGGCCTTCAACTTAAATTATATATCTAGCATTACATTAATCTATAGGAGATAAATCGAAGAAGAATTTGAATGTAAATTAAACATGTGTAATAATTATGTCCTTTAGTTCAATAAATAGATAATAATTTGCAAATGCCATATCTAAGATATATTTCATCTAAGTAGCTTTCAATTTAAACTTATATCTAATGTTATATTATATAAAAGAATAACAATAATCCAAACTTCAAAATAATATTTAGAGTTAGTATAAAATGTGACATATAATGTTCCTGCGTGGAAAAACATAGTTACTGAGAGTTCAAAGCTCATGCATTTGAATAGAAAGTGGGTATATGAATGAGCAAGTAGATTTTTTCTAGAAATGAGGAAGTGAAGGTTGATAGAGAGCCACACAAAATTGAAAATTCATACCTTAACAAAATTGTTAGATCCTTTTAAAGAAAACGTGTCATATAATCAACTTTCCTCGAAATATATGATAAACTCAACCCAATTTTATGAAAAATAGTATACCATTTTTTACATTTCACATAATACAAATAGATAAATATTACTTAAGTATTGTCATAAAGATTTAACTACCCTTCGAGAGATTGCCAAGTGATTGAGACAAGGCATCATCATAATAAAAAACCAAGTACAAATTGTAGTAATATTAGAATCATGCTTTACATAAAGTAAAATTGGGGAACTCATGACTTGTAATATAGATAAAAAACATTTACCCTTACCAAAAAATATATGATAAAAATTGACAAACTACATAAGCTTAAGCTTAAGGGGATATAATCCTTCTTGCCTTCCATATAGATAATGAAAATGATTGCTCCAAGTCTCATGTTGCTTCTCATGTTATTTTATAAACCTTGATTGGAAAGAAAAATAGGAGGGCAGAAATGTAAGAAATATAAAACATAATGAAACACAACGTAAGAAATAGAGAACATAATGAAACACACATACATATCTCTAGACAATCAACACAATTATTTTCCTAGGAAATGCTTATATGGGAGACAAGCAACCCTAAAAAGTAATGATGCTCTAGACTCCTTTTTCCCTAGGAGTCTATGATATTTCAAATTTAAAAATAATGGTTTGAGTCCTAGGTAGCTTAGAATCCTATTTGTTTTCAAAATAAGGATGCACTCCCATTTGATTCTCATGATTAGGTTGTAATCATGAGGCTCTCGCTCAAGAGTGGACCTTCCCAAAATCTTGTGACTTCTTGTCACAAACAAAACCATCAAACTGAAAACACATCATGCAAGAAACATAGCTCCCTGACATATCTTTTTTCTCCTTCAAAGAAAAAAATTCACATCATGTGAATATCTCCATGTACTCTTACATATTGGTGTACAAAACCATCAACCAAACACAAGTCGACAAAACATGCCTCTTCAAACAACTGACTCTCAAGTCAAATAATAGCTCATGTACAAATTTCTATATTTGTTGCATTTAAGTGTGTCAACATAACTCTACTTTCAACATCTTGCTTCATGCAACATGCACCATACTTTGAATTTTCAAAGAAATTCATGAAACATCAAAATACATGCAAGGCCTTAATTGGATAAGAAATCTAACCATCCGTTACCAAACCATTTCAATGGCGCTTCTTTTAGCTGCACTTCATCATCATGTGAATCATCCTGACCCTCATTGATTATGGAATCCTCTTTTCCATTCTTGTCATTATCTCTTTCCACCTTCTTCAAATGTTGTGGATGACTTGTTGGATACAAAGTCCAACACTTGTCTACAAGGTGACCTTTCTTATGGCAATGAGAAATAAACAATTGCATCTTATTTTCAACATCATTTTCCTTGTCCAATGGGCCTTTGACTTTTTGCCTCATTTATTTAGAAAGTTTCATGTGCATGGATATCTTCTTCCAACATCTATAAACATTATGATTATTCAAACCACAAAAGGAATATGTGCAAGTTCTTTTCCAAATCTTATGTGAATATTTACCATGTTTATCATAATCAAAAGAAATTTGATTAAAGGCAAATTTAAACCTTGAACATTCACCATTGTCGCCTACTTGAGGAGGTGAATTTGATGAGGTAGTGGCTCTCCTCTGAATACTAGCAATGAATTCAATGAATGTAGAGCTTTCAACATCCTCTTCTTTTACATTTTGATTATATGCATTATTATTAACATCTTCTTGCAAAGTGGGTGTCAAAATTTTCCATTCATCATGAACACAAACTTAACAAGCTTGAGGTAATGAACACGAAATAAAATTCCTTCTTGGAACAGCTTCATGTGCCTCCTTGGCTTTGGAGCATTCTCCATCATGTTTTCCATAACCAAGACCCAAATAATTAAGCCCTTCCTCAACAACATTTGGCTCAACTATGCCTTGTACATGTTTTCCTTTAACCCTTTACATTCATAGCACATTTTCATCAAAAAATTTGCACCTTATTCCTCTAGTGTGTCTCTCAAAAGCACGTACACATTCATTTTGAGAGGAAATTGAAGACAGAAACCAATAGCTAATTCTTCTAACTAACCTTGACTAAAATGAGCTAAATTGTACTTTGATACCAAATTGATTTGAATATGGACAAACTAGTTTTATTGGGCTATCTCCCTCATTAGTTAAATAAAAATGTGTTTAGGATCGTCTAAAGTTAGCCAATTGGGAAGGGGTTTGTGTCAAGCTTTAAGTGTATTTTTTGAGAAATTTATGAGTTAATTAGCTTTTAAAAACTCATGTGTACAACAAATAAAATGCAAAATTTTTATTTTGCAATTTTTTTTCCCTCAATCCAGATTCCGATCATTGGACATGTAAGAGGAAGAAAGAGGGAATTCACTTTTCAAATTCTATACCTTGTCTAAACCAAAATAAACTAGAGGTTCGGTTTTCAAATACATTCACTTATTTGGAAAATTTCTAGCTACCAAAAGTCCATATGCCAATCTACCTCCCAACAAATCCATTTATTACACCACTGGTTAGTTTTTTGTCTTCCTATATTCTTTATCAACCTCTTCTAGTGATTCTTGAAATATGGATACTTAAATCCTTCTTAAAAATTTGAGCTCTAAAATGAGAACAACTACAAGGTCATTTTAAGTCATTCCTCTATCCAATTATAAAAACCAAGTGAATATTTCTACATATTGATTTCCGTCCCATAAACTATACAATATAGGTCAATTTTCTCAATCCAAATTCCGATCATTGGACATCTAAGAGGAAGAAAGAGGGAATTCAATTTTCAAATTCTAGACCTTGTCTAAACCAAAATAAACTCGAGGTTCGGTTTTCAAATATATTCACTTATTTGGAAAATTTCTAGCTACCAAAAGTCCATATGCCAATCAACCTCCCAAGAAATCCATTTATTACACCACTGGTTAGTTTTTTGTCTTCCTATATTCTTTATCAACCTCTTCTAGTGATTCTTGAAATGTGGATACTTAAATCCTTCCTAAAAATTTGAGCTCTAAAACGAGAAGACATACAAGGTCATTTTAAGTCATTCCTCTATCCAATTATAAAAACCAAGTGAATATTTCTACATATTGATTTCTGTCCCATAAACTGTACAATATAGGTCAATTTTTTCTTTTAACTTATTTAAATATTGTTCTAGTGCACAATTGTTCAATGGTTTGATGAAATTTCATTGATGAAGGCATGATTATGCCAATCCATGTTGCATATTTCCATTAACAATGTTTACTTACATGTAAAACAATGTTGTCTTTGCTTTTATGTTATCTTGAGTTTGCTTTTAGTGCTGAAATTGGAATATATGATATTAATTTATGACTTGCAATTATTGCTGCTGAGATACTATTCTTTTTCTCTACTATATTGTTATTTCTAGTCCTCTGGGTGCTTTCTTCATATTTTTTTTTTTTTAACTAATTGAAGGGATTCGTAATTCTATATTTTACCATATTGCTTGCTGGTTCCATGTAGATTTAATTGACATGTATAATAGGTGGTTTCTGTTTTTGGGATGTCTGTAAAGTTTTTGGCACATCATATTGAATTTCTATAATTTGTGTAGCTCCCTAACATTCAGATAGAACCTTCATTGAAAAATGTGAGGGGGGTTTCAAATTCACATTGGATAACACCCTCCTTTGGGATAAAAAAGTTTAACAAACACAATAATAGAGAAACAATTAGTGACGTCACCAAAATATGTAGCCTCTTCAAGGTATCATATCCTCTCATCAAGGTCTAGCATGGACCTTAATGTCATAGCCTTCTTTTGCCTAAAATGAATGCAAATTTCCTTGCAATTTGGCTTGCAACATTCATAATTCATGCTCATGGAACATGATTGTGTTGCAAATGTGATAACATCTGTTGTATGCAGAAGCTTTAATAAAAACTGATCGAAAATGACATTTTTTCTTCGTTTTTTTCAAGATATAAGGAAAATTACACCAAGTAGCTTCCAGCCTCATATAACCATCATGTCAAACTCATCTCAGGATATTGTCCAAGTAAGAGCCACTTAAGCAAGCAATCTAGTATGTACATGACTCTCCAATTTCAATTAGCAGCAATGACAGTTCTAAGTATGGTGTAAGAATTGCTCCAGATCCTCAATGGGGAATGTTTGATGACAATAATTTGGGGAGTGAGAGAGGGAGATGGTAGGAGAAAAAATTCAAGGAATCCACGGGAAATTGAAAAATATATAACTAATAAGGTGAAGACACTTTGTAACCTAAGAGAGAAACCTGTTAGGAAATGGGTGAAGTTGGTATTACACACCCAATTGGATAACCTTGAAGAGAAAACATTTCTCCCACTTTATTTGTTGGCATAACCTAGTAAGTGTTATTCACTAGCATGTATTTTGTAAAGGCCTTGACCTAGTTCCCATTCAACTCCATCCACTAGGTTGTAGAGGATTCCAAGCCTAATTTCATGAAAAGTAAGTTGGGGATGATCACATTGACCTGCTTAATGACATGTCTATGAAGATTAACTACCTTGAACTATTTTTTTGCATAGGGAAAGAGACACATTCCCATGTCTGAGCATGAAAACGTTCTTTGATATTGTTAATGCCTCTAGTGTTTACTTCTACAAGTTCTATAGGCAGAGTCTGTAAAGGGCCAGTTAGCCTCTGGATCTCATCTTTTATGAAAGGTGACATATCTAGTAAATGCCCCTACAGTAAATCTCTGGAATGGATCTAAATAGAAGTTATTCATTTTAATATCCATAAAACACAACAAATTTAATGTAAAATATGTACATGTGTCATTTCTCCCACAAACTAAAGTGTATAAGTTGCTTTGAAATTTGTGTTCTACATAATTTGTGTACACTAAATTACAAATTGATTTTCTGAAATCTATTTTGTGTATATGTCGACCAATAGATATATATCACGGAGGATGAACGGCGAAGATCAGCTGAATCCCATATGGAGGTTCAAGGATCGAGGGATGTTCAGGGTATTTAAATATAATCTTAAATCTCCATACATGTGTGTACATATGGAATTAATTTTTTATTAACTTTGTGAGTTAAATTAGTTGTTAATAAGTTTCATATTTTAATTTTTAGGAGGTAAGAGGAGAATGGTTTCTACTCTATCCATGGAGCGTGCCCATGGTTCAACCGGTCGAGGTATGGTTCACGCAATTTAATCAATGAATATGTATATGTATTTATATGTACACATGAATGTATTTTTCAATTGATTATAAATTCGTATTTGTTTATGAAGCTTCTCCCTCGTCTTGAGAGGTTGGTGGTGGTTTAAATCCACCTAGAGGGCCATCAATGAGTGGTAGCAGGTTGCGTGAAGGGGGTGATATTTGTTCCCCCGAAGGCCAATCAACGATTGCTGGTTCTCAGCAAGGTCATTCTGGGTCTGGTTCTCAGCAGGGTCATGTTGGAGAAGATGCTAACCAACAATGTCAAGGTTGCCATCAATTTCAATATTTTTTCATTAAATTTGTACAACTTTTTTTACACGTGTTTTTTCTAACATACGAAATTATATATATATATATTGATGCAGAGGCCGAAAATGTTCGAACTAGTGGTCAAAATAGACGCAGGGCAGCCCTCTACGTTCAAGAAGAAGGTTGTCAACCCAGCACAACTTATCCGCCCGAGATTACTGATATACCATGGGAAACCAACATGGCGGAATGCACCTTACAAAGGTGTGAAAGACTTCATGCAAAATTGCAAAGAGATCTCGTGGCTTTGTCTCTACCTGCTGAGAATCGACAAAGCCTTGAAATATTTACACATTCATTGGGTGAAATGGTAAATTTGTACAGAAATCTTGGGCCAACGACTGATTCATTTGTAGAAATGATGAGAAAGAGAAAAGAAATAGTAATGGGTCCAGATAAATGGGAGGACGTAAAAAAAAAAGTTACAAAAAAAGTGGCCAAGTCAATGTTTAATTACAAGGAAGGGCCAAAAAGAAAAATGTTGAAGGTGCAGTATTTCAAGCACCCAGACATAGCTCGTTACTTGTATGATAGGCACCTTGCGGCCTATGGAAGGCTCCCATGGAATGATGAGGTTCCTGTTTATTTTGCACAAATTTTTTATGCAGAATTTTTTTTGGGTATGAAACCCAACTACAATGACCTTCTGTCAGAATTTTTTGGCCTGGGGAAAGGTCGATTATATGACCGTAAGGGCGCTAAGCGAGATGTGGAGTTGCCTCGCCCTGAGCCGCCATTGGTGAGTCGACCGTTTCGGGTCGAAACTCTGCGGTCAGAGATGGATGCGACTTTTGAAATAAGTCGAGAAGCAAGGGATGTTATAATCGACAATGTTCATAGTGGATTGGATGGAGTCGATCTTTGTTTAAATCGACAAAGAGCACGTGAAAATGCACGTGCCAATTTTGTATATCGTACAGATGAGGAGATTGACAACATGAATGTTGAAGATCTCTGAATATATGCAAAAAATTGTCGCAATGGTTTGCAAGACCTAATTTTTCATGAGGAAGAGGGCACCAGAACAGTATGTGTTAGTGACCTTAGGGTTTGAAATTATTTTAACATACATATACATGTGTACAATTTGTAATAAATACATGTGTATGTACATGTATACATTTATTTGTATGTGTACATTAATCTAAAAAAAATGTATGATTATATGTTAAAACACCATTTGCAGTTCTCACACATGATGCATGACGAAAATGTTAATATCACGTTCGGGACCTCTGGTTCAAACAATGCAGATGGGTCTGACCATCAAGATATGTTGGCAAATGTTAGTGTTTTTTAAGTGACTTTAAAATAAATAATTTTTGCCACACATGTACATGTATGTATATATATAATTTGATAAAATGTTTTAACAGGTACTGATTCTGTCTGATGTTTTTGGGATGGCGGTACCTTCTTCTTCCTTGGGAGATGTACCTTCTACTTCCTTGGGAGATGAGCCACAAGTATGGACAATTTTTCACAAGTTTAAAATTTATGTTTAAAAGTTATATATATATTCTACCTCAAAAAGTTCCATTAAAAATTGAGATATATATATATATATATATATATATATATATATATATATAGAGAGAGAGAGAGAGAGAGAGAGAGAGAGAGAGAGAGATCTATATTTTGAGTTATTTAAAAAAAATTTCATTTAGGTTCCTATAGAAGATTTCTTTAATCCGAGGACTCTAGTGACAGAGATAGGAACATCCACAACATGTGAACAAGTTGTCTTTAGTTCATTTTTTTAATATTATTGAAAATAAGTTTATATATTTACACATGCATTTTCATTTGAAATTCTTTAATATATATAAATATATATATATATATATATATAACTGTACATGTATATTGTACAGTTTACTGCTGCAGATGTTCCTATGGGAGAACTTGTTCATCAAATGGAGAGGGAACCTCATGAGGTATTGCATGATTTTTTTGTTATATTTTGTTTTTTACATGAAGTTCTAGATATATATATATATATATTCTCATTCATTTTTAAAACATCAAATTTTAATGTTCAAGTACATGTGCATTGTGTATGTAGGTTTCCCATGATGCTTCACATGATAGGGAGCGGATTGAGACTCGGATAGGAAAGACGCTAGATCCGTCTCTATTTGATGGACATTGTTTGTAGATTTGATTTCAAGATTTAGATGGTTTTAAAATTTGTTTAACTTGATACAGTTTGATACTTGTGAGATCTACAATTTTTGGACGTATTTTATTACATTGTTAATATAATTTGTTTTATTTAATTTTTGGATGGTTTTAGTACTTTTGGCATGTGAATGTGAAGTAATGTTCTCATCTGAACTACATTTGGCATGTTATGTAATGACATGTGTTATAATTTATTTTGTTTTTAAAATTTAAGTTTTGGATGCTTGGAGTACATTTGGCATGTGAAGTAATGTTGTGATCTATATTTTTTTGTTAAATTAAAAGTTAAAAGTTTTGGATGGTTTCAATCTACATTTGGCATGTGATATTTAATGTTAAATTTTTTTATTGGATAGTTGAATTATAATTGGCATGGCATGTGAAGTTTTTAAAACTCAAGTTTTGGATGGTTTTAATCTACATTTTGCATGTGATATTTAATGAACTTTAAATGTTTAATGTTTTAATGTTGCACGATATATAATCAAAAGGTTTTTAAAACTTAAAGTTTTGGATGGTTTCAATCTACATTTGGCACATGTGGTATATAATTTGTTAAATGTTTCTATTGGATCTAGTTTAACTATAATTGGCATGGCATGTGAAGTAACGATATATATAATCAAAAAGTTTTTTAAACTCAAGTTTTGAATGGTTTCAATCTACATTTCGCATGTGATGTTTAATGTTTTAATGTTGCACGATATATTATGAAAATTTTTTAAAATTTTAAAGTTTTGGATGGTTTCAATCTACATTTGGCACATGTGATATATAATGTTAAATGTTTCTATTAGATAGTTGTTCACTATAATTGGCATGGCATGTCAAGTAATGTTGCACAAATCCCTTTTGGATGGTTGAAGTACATTTGGAATTTTAAGATTGCTTTTGATCTCTACATGTAGTCTTGTTTGAATGAAAAAAATTCCAATAGGAAGGACATAGCTTTTCAATGCAACTAACCATGTATCAATTGAGCTCTAATTGAAAAAAGAGTTTAAAGAAGTAGATATATGTACAAATTATCCCTTTAATTTTGATTGGAAATATAATTCTAGTACATATATATTTTTGTTGAATTTGGGTCAATGTCGTTAATGCACTCAAATAGGTAGCCTTGTCAATTTATTTACATTGTGGAAACTTTTTACCAGAAAATCCAACTAGTTTTTCATCAATGCACATAGAAAAACTAGTTCCAGTTAATCACATTCTAGAACATATATATTGACTACGTAAATAATTTTTCATCAATGCACATAGTAAAACTAGAACAATTAATTTCATTCTAGAACATATATATATATATATATATATATATATATATCCAATACATATAACATTTTTCATCAATGCACATGTATAGAAAAGCTACTCTCAGTTGATACTAGAGCATGTGCTTGTACCCAAACAATGTGTACATGTGCAAACACTTGCACAAATAACATAAGAAACTCAATTTTTAGTTGAGTACTGGAAGTTATAAAACATATTTAATCCAAAGAGAATAAATTGTTGGACAATTCACTCAAAAAAATTCTAATGGAATTCCATCTTCAATAATCCGTTCATGATCGGATTTTGACATTTTCCATCTCTTAATTTTCGATTTTTTCTTTGATTGAACTTCTATCAAATTTATGCGTGCTGCACACACCAATTGACTATATTGACAACTTATGGAATTAGGTTCATAGTCTTCAAAGTAAACAAAGTCTCCACTTTGATGAGTTTGTCTGAAAAAATAACCTTTCAGTATAATAGACCCTCTGTCATATTGAAATCCATGATCATTATAGTTTTGTAATAATTTCATTTTTCGTTCAGTGCAACGCATCAAATAATACTTCACATTTTCATTGTTGTCAATAGGTGCAATTACAACAAAAACATCTCCTACACAATAAAATAAACTTAACAAAATTATACATATTTAAATTTATTTATAGATCTTTAAATCATTAGAAAGTAATTCAAATGTTACCTTCTCTAACAAGATCAGAAACTTGATCACCATCGGATGATAATGTAGTTTTCTCTGATTGCATTTCTTCAAACATTGCAACAGACATTTTTCCCTTTGTATTTAGCTCTGTATGTTTCCAATCGTTCACATACATTTTGTTTTCACAACCGTCATTGGATTTTGTGTTGTCTATGCAAACATCACAAAAACAAGAATATTTTCTTTTATCCAATGCAAACACATTTCTGGATGACTTTGTTTGAATTGAATGCAATTTTCGAGTCCCTTCTATTGTTTCAACGTCACTTCCAATTAATCTATCTAAGTCTTCGATTCCAATATGCCAAAAAAACCTTTATATGGAAAATTAGAAGAAGAATTTGTAAATATGATATCAAAATACAATCAAAGATAATCATTGCATGATAAATGTACAATGTTTAAAATTAGATTTCCAATATAAATTAAATTGAACGTACCTTTGCACTTCTCTTGATGGGTTAGTTTCATAGCTTAGAGCAGCAATGCACCATTGAACAACTTCTTCAGTGTTCACAAGTCGGCTTGCAGAGTGGTTCATTTGATATCTTCGAAGTGCTCGTTTTATGCATGCTCCTGCATCGCCATGTTCTCCTTTTCCATGGCCAGTCTCAAAGAAATTCCAACAATGTTTAATGCAGGTTTTCTTATGAAGACAACATAACCAAAATAATGATCGTGCAGATTTGAATTGACCTGCGCATCCATCTGACCATATCCAGTGTTCATTGAATGTTATTCCACGATTTTTCAATGAATCATAAATTTTTCCAAAAAAATGTTGTACAAAACATGTATCATGTGTACGATCGTCACTGATATAAAAGTGATGTTATTTAATGATATGTCGATTTTCACTCATGCTTTCTATATGATCGACATTTTGTTTAGCATGTTTATATATAATATGGATGAGCATGGAGACTTGGTCAGAATGATAGTATTCACTCTGAATTTCTTTTTGTGGAACAAATGTGTAGTTTTCTGCAAAATCAATCACTAAAAAAATGGTCCCTGGTGGAAAAACTTCACGAGATTTTTTGAATTGCAAGTCTTTCCATCGAGCTCTATGGGAATGCTTGGTGTATTTGTAAATTTCTGCCTCAAACTTTCTCAAGAAGTCTATCAGAAAAATTTTGTCTTCTAGTAACTCAATTCTTTTAACACTATTTGCACCTTGAATCGATGTATCGATATATTCATATCTCTTCCATTTCACTTTCACGTTGGACAATGATTGATCATTTATATCAATATGATATTTGTTTTGAAATTTAGTCAAATTTCCACAATCATCGCATTTTTTACCACCAATACATTTCTTTTTGTAAAATAGTTCATCGTTTTCTCTTTCACATAGAATTTGAGATATGAAATCACGGATAGTGGAAGGAGTAGGTGAATCCTTCCGTAATGTTCTACCGAAATCAAGGAATGTGTCATAATATAACTCAAATTCCACATGATAACGACAACAACAAGTGTCACGTACGGTGATAGGTTTTACATACCATGGTTTTTGTTGAACAAAAGCACTGAGTGAAACATGAATTTTACGATTCTCTTCTTTGAACTTGTTGAATAACTCTATCTGAGTGGTTTCCAAGAAATATTTTTCATGTTCTTCGTACTGATTTCATGCTATTATTCTTCGCATCACATGCCTTGCAGTTGGCGAAACACGTGAATTGTTCTTCCAATATTCATATATTATTTTTTGAACATTTTCTCCAAGTCTATCTTTGTATGGTTGCCTACAAATAGCTCTCCAACAAGCGATTTCATCATTTACATCTATTTGCAGCCGAAATTTTCGATGTTTGTGCAAAGTTTTTCGCGAGGTTCCCAGTGCTCGTGCCATAGATGTTACCAAACGATTCTCTTGAGTACTTGATGAAACCATTTCCATTTGTATTCCTCTACGTACAATTGAAACATCTTTCTCTCTAGATCTCTGAATTGACTCTATAGCACTACTCATATTTCTTATCACATCTTCTTTCATTTTTTTATCTTTGGTTGATTTTAGAATACCCAATAGTGTCGTAGCTTCTTTTAATTTCCTTAATGATAGGAGACCTTTAAACATTTGAGCCTGAACTGTCACCCGCTCATTTAAGAAATACTTTTCAAAAATGCAGTTAACACAATATCGTATAACATGGTTAGGTTTTTTTATCTCCATATGTGTGAGTGTCAAAATTTTCTAACATCTCATTATCGATAGTGATTTCATCTGTACATATTCGAAAAAATAGTACATATTCAATAAATAACTAAATTAATAAATATATCTATAATTTCAATGATATGTGCATGTGTTTAATATATATATACCTTGTGATTCAATTTCTTTATTTGGATTTCTTTCAATATTTTCACCATCTTCAATCATTGGTTCAATATCTCTTTCACTTTCTCTTTCAAAATTTTGTATCTCATCATCAATGTTTTGAGGAATATCTCTATCTATTTACATTAAACAAAATATTTTTCAAATTATTTCATCAAATAAAAATTAAGCTTCACATTTAACATTAGGAAAATTTTAAATATATCAATAGATCATAATATTTACATTTACATACCTGCTTCAATTTTTTCTTGAGGTTGATTTTCTTCTTCAATATTTTGAGGAATATCTCTGTCTGTTTACATTAAAAAAAATATTTTTCAAATTATTTCATCAAATAAAAATTAAGCTTCACATTTTACATTAGGAAAATTTTAAATATATCAATAGATCATAATATTTACATTTACATACTTGCTTCAATTTCTTCTTGAGGTTGATTTTCCTCTTCAATATTTGAGAGGGCTTCTAACTTTTTTTTTGCGAGATTGTCTCGTCTCTTCTCTACGTTCCTCAGGGTCTCTTTTTCGATCATATTTTCTCGCACAAGTTCTTCGATTTCCCATGATAATAGGGTATGAAGTTCAAAAAATTTCCTTCAAAAAATTAGAAAATAACTCAATTACAAAAAATATCACAAAAGATTTAATTTAAAAAAATTCAGTGTAAATTTTTTGCAAAAAATACATACTCCAATCCAAAACACTTTAAAAAATTCGAGAGAAAAATGTCTTATAAAAATGAAACGAAGCTCAAAAGATTTAATTCAACTCAAAACACGTACATACCTCCAATAAATGTCTTTTGAATGTACGTCTAAGAATTTTTTTTAAGTCCAAAACAATTTTTTGCAAAATCAGGCCGCCTCCAAGAAATGTCTTTCAAAAAAATTCTTTAAACCCAAAACAATTCTTTGCAAAATCAGTTTGCTTCCAAAAAATGCTCTTAAATCCAAACTTTGAAGAAAATTTTTTAAACCCAAACCAAGATCTTTGTAAAATTGACATCTAATGCTGCTAGTCAACTATGCCAACAAGCTAGTAGTGAAACTTGGTCTCCAACCATAAATATAAATCAAACCAATTCAAACTTTTGTTGTTCAAGATTTTGGCCTTCTCAAATCTGCCTAGAATTTTGGCTTGCCTAGAAGCTGCCTAGAATTTCAGTCTGCCTAGAAATATACCCAGAAATTTGACCTACCTGAAAATCGCTACCTAGAAAGGTCACACATGCAAGTTCTTGGATAGAGAGAGTCTGAACTAGAGAAAGATATCTCTGTCCTTCTTCTTTTCATCCTTCTTCTTTTCCTTCGCTTGGATGCCCAAAATTTGTCTTCTTGTGATGAGATCGAATGGTGCTCTTGCGGAGGAGGTCGAATGCCTTTATACAGATTTTTTTTCCTTCACGAATGGTTGTGTCTCTTCACTGTGGTCAACCTGACTTGAGGGAGGGCCAACTTGAATTTCTTATAGCCAAAAATTCAAATTTCAAATTTCAAAACTTTCTCTTTTAAATCTGACATGAAGAACATGTATTATATAATTTCTTTCAAGGGATAAATAATCAAAATGACATGAAGAACATGTCTTACAAATTATTTTTACATTATGAAGACCAAAAATAGCTACAAAAATTCAACACTCCCTCTTATCTAGGTACGTATTCATAATGACAATACATGTTCTTCTTGTGAAAAAATTTCTCTAAGAAAAGGTTATAACAATTTATCATCAATCAACTACCATAATTTTGGCCAAATAAATTTGACACATGGTAGGATAATAGCATAAAAAAACTACCATAATTCTTGTCAAGCATCTATGACACATGGTAGATCAACAACATAAACAATTTTCCATAATTTTGGTCGGTACTCCTGACACACAAAATATCATTAACATCAACTAGTCACCATAATTATGGTCAATTTGATACATGGTATACAGACTAGTCTTGGTTCACCATCATTCTTATCGGTACCTGACACATAGTGAATCTCCAAAGGCCACACTCTAGCTAAGTAATTTTGGGCCTGATGCTAATGATATTGATGTTGGAAAGGACACACTCTATCAGAGTAATTCGGGGCCTATAGGATGATTCTTCCTAATTTTGGTCATACATGACATAGGAAGAATTCCATTCCTATGCTAGACCATTCCCCATAATTTTGGTCAAAGTACTTGGCATAGGGATAGTTTCCCTAATGTTGGTCACAATACTTAACACAGGGAGAATTTCACTCCACGATGCTATCTCATCATCACTCCCTCTCAATGAGAGAGGCATTCTCCACAAGTCCAACCTTTTCTCCAAATTATATAAACTTCGCATAAGATAGAGGCATCATCAAATATCTGCAATCTACTCATTAATGGAGACATACTGGACCTTCAATGCTCGCTTTTGTACCATATCAAGGATGAAGTGGTACTTGATCTCAATGTGTTTTGACCTCTCATGGAGCCCTGGATTCTCTGTAAGCTTCAAAAAAATTTGATTATCACAATAAATCGCGGTCAACTCGAGCACATGATCAAATAGTCTCGCGAGTAACTTTAAAAGTCAAAATACTTCACAACTCGCCAAGCTAGCTACAATATAATAAGTCGTAGTAGTCAAGAGTATGATAGATGTATGCTTCTTTCTCATCCATGAAATCATAGCAGAGCCCAAACTAAAGCAACCACCAGAGGCACTCTTCTTGAATTCAACACTCCCTTCCCAATCTGGATCGATATATCCTTGTAGTTGTATATCACCATTTGAGGCATATATCAAACTATATTCCATCATACCACGCAATTATCTCGATATGTGTTTTGTTGCTATCCAATGATCGTGTCTCGATTCCACTTGGAACTGGCTCAATGTGTTTTCTATAAAGAAAATTTCTAGCCTGATATTAATCAAAAACATCAGTGAACCAATAAGATTCGAGTACATTGATGTATCTATCAAATCAAACTCAGTGCCTCTCAACTTCTTCAAATTTGGAATCATGGGAGTCGACATTGATTTACAATCCATCATACCAAAATTTTGTACTGTATTGAATATAATATATTTTACTTTACCAAGAAATATTTCTCCAAGGCTTTTCCATACTTCTAGCCCCAAATAATAGTGCATCAAACCAATATCATTCATATCAATTTCAGAAGCTAGCTCCCTCCTACACTAAATAACCAAATGCTCCATACCTATCACAAATAGGTCATCAATATATAACAATAGGATCGCAGGTTCATTATTCTCGAACTTGAAGTATAGGTTTGGATTAACATTGCTTTTGGAGAAACCAAGTCTCGTCAGATAATTTTCAATTCATGTATACTAGGCTCTTGGTGCTTTCTTAAGTCCATACAAGGATTTATTCAACCTACATATGTGAGACTCTCTATCATGGACCACAAAATCTTGAGGTTGCTCTAATTACACTTCTTCTTCAATCATTTCATTAAGAAAATAAGTATTCACATCCATTTGACATAAATTACAACCCATATATGAAGTAAAATAAATAATGGATCTAGTTTTAGTGTACTTGATGACTGGAGAAAAAGTTTCATCATATAATTAACCCTCTTTTGGGGAGAAACCTCTAGCCACAAATATCGCCTTGTATTTTCCAATGCTACCATCCACTACATGCTTGATCTTGTATACCCACTTCACTACAAGGAAAAAACCCTCTAATGGAGGTTATAAAGGAGGTTTTTAGTGTTATAAAATTGGCAAAATTTGTCAAAAAAAAAATTTCTACAACATTCGTTTATGGTCACGGAGGTTTTGGCAGAGCTTTTAACAGAAATTCAACACAACTAAAAAAAAAAGGGTGGTCGGAGGTTATTATATATATTTTTTTCATCAGTGCGCTACTCGGTCTTGAACGCACCGGTGCATACATCTATAAGGTGGCCTGAGCCAGTCGAAGGAGAATGCACCGGGCCGTCAAGGTATAAAACCGCACCAGGCACAGTGTTGATGATAAAATGCACGGGGCCGTTATAATTGGTCTTGGGATTTGTCCGGTACCCATAGGTCGTCTCAACGCACCGGTGTGTAGACTTATAGAAACACACCAGTGCGCAGTATCACACAAATTCACCAAGATTTATAATTGGTATCGGTATTTGTGCGGTGCCCATAGGTCGTACAAATGCACCGGTGCGTAGAGACACATAAACGCACCGGTGCGCAGTATCACACAAATGCACCAGTGCACAGTATCACACAAACGCACCAAGATTTATAATTGGTATCAGTATTTGTGCGGTGCCTAGAGGTTTTTTAAATGCACTGGTGCATAATTCCACATAAACACATCAGTGCGCAGTATCGCACAAACACATCGATATTTTTAATTGGTTTTGGTATTTGTGCAGTGCCCATAGGTCATAGAAACACACCAGTGCGCTTCAGAATACAAACACACCGGTGTACAGTAACTGACACACACCGATTTTCATTTTGTATTTTTTAGAAACATCGACCTATGACAGTGCAATTATTGTGATTGTTTTAAATTTATTATTCATCAAAATTCGACACATCTTATAATAGTATTCATATTAATTAATTTTTTATTAATGCATTTGAATTTGATGTTTGGATTAATTTGTTATATCATATCATAATTATTGTGATTTTTTAAAATTCATTATTCATCAAAAATTGACACATATATATCTTATAATAGCATTCATATGAATTAAATTTTTATTAGTGCATTTGAATGTGATGTTTAGATTAATTTGTTATATCATATCATCAAATTTTACATCTTTTCATTATAATATTTAATCATCCATAAATTTAATCAGTGGTGATACATTTCACAACGACAATGGAGAATGTAATAGAATAAATTAAAACATATTTTATTGTGTGTGTGTGTATATATATATATATATAAGACAGTCTCTGTCATACAAAATGGGACAGCTATTGGTATCCCTTTGTCTTTCAATTGGGACATTATGTCCATTACATTAAACAAAATGTCTGATTTCACAGGACAATATTTCAAAAAATACAATGCCTTGCTTTGATATCCAAACATAGTGATCATCATTCTTCGCTTGAACTGTTGTCACTGCTAGAGCTAATTCCATGACTTGGGTTATTTTCAGGAATGTTTTGTTCATGGTGTTGATTGTTTTCTTCTTCTTCACCTTCCATCTAAAAACATAAAAATAAATTGTAATGAGTGTATATACATTGGTGATGATAATGAAAATTTCAATATTAAATAATATACATCAATGTAAATTGAAAATAAATGACTAACCATTGCAACAATTGACTCATAAACTATACACATTCTTTCAAAACCATGTAACATTCCATCTTTCAAGATTTCATCTGTTGGCACAGTTCCATACTTTGTTTCCTGCAATTTTTATACCCCATAACAAATCATATATTTAATATAAAATATTTTTGTGTTCTACTAATTATAGACGGAGCTAAGTAAAACAAAATCGATAGATGCTTACAAATTTCACAATTAATTGCTGATATGCCAACATATACTCACAACCCATATTTAACCCAATTTAAATCAATTCCTCTTATGGTTATTCTTTGTATGTTAGCACCTGTTTGAAAACATTCAATGATGAATTTTGTAAAACAACTTAAGAAATACAAAAATTAAATCTAGTTAAGTTTAGGAAGTAACAATGACTCACAAACTTAGATATCAACCCTTTTCTTCCTTTTTGTCCTATTTTATGTGCTGAATGGGTTCCATTTTCTTTTCTTTTCTATAAGAAAATACCTGAAAATTAATATTTAATGTTAAATTTTTTATTTATTGTACCTAATGATTGAAAAATTCAATGATTACATATTATATTTGAAGCACGTTGTTGAGATGGCTCCTCCTGCGATGCAATTTTGTCCATTTCTTTGACCATCTCCTTGTACACCTTTTTGGACATTCCTACTGACATATTTTTGATATCAGCTCGTTCATCTTTTGAGATTTTCATAATCTTCCTAAAAATGTAACATGACAATAAACTATTTAATTTTTATATTGATATATGAAAAGTAAATATAACAAAAGTGATATTTATAAATAATTCTAGACAAACATTTAAAGGAATATTACTTTTTCATTCCTTCTTCTTTTTTGTATGTTTTCTCTATTAAAAGTCTGACATGTCTCATTGACCAATTCTCTGGAAACTCTTCCTATAGTTTAGATAAAATTTGGTTCTTGGAATCATTGGATTAGTTTTTGTATTGTAAGTGGAAAGAACGTCTATACATTCGTTCCACTAGATCCCTCAAACATTTGTAAAAGTTTTTCCCCCCTTCGTTAACCTCCAGCACCACTCCAGATGAGCTAAGGAGCAATTCATTTTCATTTGCATGTTCTATTTTTTTTCTTTTCTTAGAACAACATTCCTTTTCTAAGTTGTTGGTCCTTGTAGAACATTAAACATATGTGAATTAATAGATTGTTTGAAACATGTTATCTAATCATTTTAAGTATATTATTAATAAAAAATAAAAAAAGAAACTCATATTGGATCGATAGTATTTTTTCATTCACCTGATTCATCATTTTGCAATTTTTCCATCAAGATTTTACGCTCTTCTAGTTCTATATTAGAAATAATCTTATCGAGCTTTGTCATTTTGTGGCTCTGCATGATACACAGTAAATAATACATATTAGTTAAACTTACATATAGTTCAAAAATAATATTTTTTGTAAAGAATTTACAAAGAACTTGCCTTTTTTGCTTTTCTTGATGTGTTATCAGTATTTTTGTTACTTGATCTCTTGTCAATCATTTCTTTATCAATCTGAAACTTTTACCATATCATTCATTAATATATTTATAAATAAATTGTCAACTTTTCAGGTAAAAAAAAAATCTCAAGATACCGGTGCGCCATTCATTATGTACGCACCGACATCGATGCGTGGAGGTATTATAAACGCACCACATAAACAATATAATAGACCGTACGGTGCTCAATGTCAACAAGGAGTACCAGTGCATTACATGTTAACCACTGCACCGATTAACACAGAGAAAATAATAAAAATCGTCGAGTGTTAGTTTTTGTAGCATAAACTGGTGCCATATTTTACATATGGCGCACTGATTAAAAAAAATTGTTTTTTTTTTTATTTTTTTGTCGCAGTACTTTTGCGATGTGCTTGGAAAATACAGCGCACGGGTGCGCTAGGTTACACTGGTCAGGCACACCGATGAAAAAAAAATCTATTTTTTTTTAAATTCATGCAAGGGACAACATGGATTGGGATCCGACTATGCAAGTCATCCCATGGGTCAGATGTCTTAGGCCTATATTTAGAAATAAAAACCCTATAAATCTTAAATGAAAATCCCTAATTCTGAAATAACAGAAAGAAGGAGAAGAAAGGGCAGAAACAAAAAGAATGTAGGGTTCGTTTCTAAAATGGATTCTTTTTTTTTGGTGCGAAACAACACGTTCACGGTGCGCCATAATGAAAAAGCACATCGGTGGCACATTTTACATATGGCTTACTCAGAAAAAAATATTTTTGTTTTTTAATTTTTTATCATAGTACTTTTGTGGTGCACTGGGATAATACAGTGCACCGGTGCGCTAGGTTATGTCGGGTGCACCAATGAAAAAAAAATATGTTTTTTTTTTAAATTCACTCAAGGGCCGACATGGATTGGGATCCAACTATGCAAGTCATCCCGTGGGTCGGATTTCTTATTCCTATATTTAGCAATACAAACCATATAAATCTAAATTGAAAAGCTCTAATTCTGAAATCATAGAAAGAAGGAGAAGAAAGGGCAGCAACAAAAAGAATGTAGGGTTTGTTTCTAAAATGGATTTTTTTTTTTTTGCGAAATAGCACGTTCGCGGTGCGCCATAATGAAATAGCGCACCGGTGCCATATTTTACATATGGCTCACTGATAAAAAAACTTTTTTTTTTTAATTTTTTATCACAGTATTTTCATAGTGCGCTGGGATAATACAGTGCACCGGTGCACAAGGTTACATCGGGTGCACCGATGAAAAAAAATATGTTTTTTTAAAATCACGCAAGGGCCTACATGGATTGGGATCTGACTATGCAAGTCGTCCCGTGGGTTGGATGTCTTAGGCCTATATTTAGCAATACAAACCCTATAAATCTAAATTGAAAAGCCCTAATTCTGAAATCACAGAAAGAGGGAGAAGAAGGGCAGAAACAAAAAGAATCTAGGGTTTGTTTCTAAAAATGGATTTTTTTTTCTTTTTTTTCTTTTTCTTTTTTCTGTCTGAAAACTACAGAAAAAAAGAAGTAAAAAAGCTACAAAAAAGGTAAAAAAAAACAATAAACATTGATTTTTTTCTTTTACTGCATAAAAAAAACTGTAGAAAAAGTAAAAAAAATAATAAACTTTAATCACAAGATCGTTTGAAATTCTATGCTACAGGGTTTGAATCACTAGAGGTTTGGAATTATGATTGTCTGAATACTTATGTTCGAATGTATTTCCCTACTCCATAGTGCTCTCATGCTTTGTTTTCTCCAGGTATGTCTCCTGCAAATCTCTGGCTGAATTTTTTTGCAGAAATAGTGAAATACTGAAAAATGTTTAGTATTTAAAGAAATGTTTTATGAAATTAGATTTTTGAAAATATTTTGTCGCCCATTTTTCAATTTACCACTTCTTTTTTTTCACTTCAAGAAAATAGAGTTGCGCTTTTTTATTTTCGGTTATTCGTCACCAGTGTATCACTTAATAGCACCGCACCGGTGCATCTATTTATAAAATTACACTGATGCGCAGTACCAAAAATGCACCGGTGCGGTGATCTGTACATTAGCACCGATAACAAGAAGTCCATTTTTAAGGCATCGAAATTACTTTTAGGTGTGTGCACCAAAATTTATTGTTGATTTTTCTCAAATGCAGAGAGAAAATATCATAATTATATCGAATGGACAATTATTCAAAATCTAGCTCGTTCCATAATATTTCTCAAAGTCCATCGTAGAGTTCTCCCTATCCATATCGAGACGTAATATTTACTTTAGATTTTATTTATATTTTCATTATCTAATTGGATTTATGTTTTTTATCCATGTCAATCATGCACAGCTTAATTAAATTTATAATGTATACAAATTTGCAAGTTCATGCAGATTCAACATCAAGTTCAGTTGCACAAAATATTCAAACAGCTCCAAAACATCAGAATTTCTTATCAGGAGCTGCATACCGCAAGGCGTATTTTGTAGATGAAAATGGACAGCTACTTCACCCTGCCAATTGTAACAATATTGCATCTTCTAGCCACAATCCCGGGACAATGATGGTAATAATTATAATTGTTTGGTATATTGATTAATGTAATTATTTCAACGTCAAACCAATTTATAATCATGCAATATTGTCAACGTGGTTACAAATTGATATCATATATTTTGTACTAATCATGTTCAAATATTTTTTTTTTAAATTATTAGGATTCTAGTGATGATGAGTGACCTACCTACCATATTACGTTGCACCCCACGATAATGTCATCGAGAGAAGACTGAATTAAGAGAAAAAATCGGAGAGGAACGATACCAAGAATGGTTAAATCAACCACCGATTCAATTCCCGCTACGTCTAGATTCACCAATTAGGAATTACTATAGCAATAGTAGTTCTTCACAAGCTGGCAATGGATGCAATCAAATAGAGGTTGGTATGGATGATTACTTAAGGGATACGGCTGCCATGGAGACAATGTCATTAGATTCATTCCAAAACGATGATCAGCTAGGGGATGATGCTCATATCGCTGACACCTTTTTCAAAAGCCTTAAATTTGCTTTCACCACCCCTCTCTTTGAACCTGGTGGTCAATCAAAGTCAACCCAGTTGGGGACAACGATGTTACTGTATAACTTGAAAGCAAATTTTAGCTTGTCGAATGCATGTTTCTCAGAACTTTTGAGGTAAGTTACCATAAAGTACTCCCTTATATAAAGTTGAAATATAATCAGTACATTGCAATGAACATTACAAATGGTAAATTTTATGAACGTTAATAATTATATCGACATTAATGTACATTTATTAATATATTTTTCCATGATCACCAACTACAGGTTATTCAAAGATAAGGTTCTTCCGAGTGATAATGTCTTGCCCAGTAGCTATAAAGAGGCAAATAAATTATTGAAAATGTTGGTTGTTGAGTACATATCATATCATGCATATCCAAATTATTGTATTATATATAGAGGAGAATATGCAGACAAAGATATGTGTCTGAAATGTGGGCATGACAGGTATGATAAATCAAAAAAGTAGGGTAAATCATGTATTGGTCCTCCTTTTAAGACATTGAGGCACATGCCTATAATCCCAAGGATTCAAAGGCTCTTTCGTTGCAAAGAATTAGCTATGTTGCAGGGATGGCATGCCTCACACAGAAGTGAGTTGGGAGTTATGTGAATCCCAATTGATTCAATAGCCATGAATCATATAGAGGATACATGGCCCGAAAAATTCAAGGATGAAGTACGAAGTCTACGACTCAGCATAGCCATGGATGGCGTCAACCCATATTCCCACCAGAACACCAACTATTATGTTTGGCCTGTAGTAGTGATCAATAGAAATATCCCCCCATGGTTGTCCATGAAGAATGAACATCTTATGTTGGCTCTCATAGTCCCTAGTATAAGAAAAGTGAAGAATATGGATGTTTACTTACAACCACTGGTAGATGAATTGAAGGAATTATGGGATGGTATAAATGTATACGACGTATCAAGACCCATCATAGCAGAGAGGAGTTTTACTTTGTATGGCATATGTGCTTACACAACACATAATTATCCAGGCTTAGGAATTTTCTCTGGTAAATTACATGTTTAATTTATTTATTTTCTTATATACGTAACAATATTTTTTCACATATTAGTTATTTAATTCGTTGTAATATTTTTTTTGATCTTCATGATATTATTTAACGTTCCATGGATATTAATTGTATATAATAAACTCGCAGGTCTTGTAACAAAAGGGTATTTTGGATGTAAATGTTGTGTACCTTCTCTGAAAGCTAGATGGTCCAAGGACCCATGAAAGCTAGTGTATGATTGCTCCAGGGTATTCCTCCCAGAAGAACACCCTTACAGAAGAGCAGCATCTGCTTTCAATGGTAAACGAGAGAGAACCCAAAGGCCTCCAATAACGACACCAGTTGAATGGCTTAGAGCATATGAGAGAGAGAAGGAGAAGTAGTTCATATAAATGTTCAATTCAAATTGGGAGCCTATGTTCGATGATTCATAATTCTTCGACACCTATGTTGAGAAATTTCCCATTGGGATGAAAAGGAAATATATCTTTTATAACCTCCCATATTGGGAGCATCTTAAGATTACCCACTTCTTAGAACCCATGCATATATTTAAAAATGTTTCATCTTCTTTATGGAGGCACATATCATCGAAAAAAAGTGACACATTGGTTGTTAGGAAAGATCTTATTACTTCAAAAACTAAAAAGAAACATTGGCCAAGACGATTAGAAAGTACAAGATCAGAGGCAGACGTTGGTCCCTCTAATTCATGGTTTTTCAAAGAAGGTGATGTCCCATGGATTTTAAAAAAATATGATATTTCTTTCGCAAAGGAAGTTATAATGGGTGTGAGGGTGCCAACTTCATACGGGTCTTCACTACAGCGTTGCTTCACTGTGGATGACCATTTGTCGAGGTTGAAATCGCATGACCATTTGAATCTTCTAAGAGTACGTATAATGTCAAAAGCATGATTTTATTATTTTTTATATTAATAAATTTTATTTCATGCGAGGATCATAAAACATAACTAATTTTGTATATTATTGCACATGTTTATAATTTTTCAGTGTCATTATCCTTTTTTGGTGCATGGGTCTGTGAAACATGAATTCCCTCAAGACCTAGGACATGTCATATCTAAATTATCTACATTTTTACATTGGATCACGTCAAAGGAGAGTCATGTGGCTAGCATTCCATGGTGGCGTCAAGAGATAGTTGAGATTGTTTGTATGTTTGAGAAGGAACTGCCAGCAAGTTTCACGGACTTACAAGTTCATCTTCTAATCCACCTAGTATATGAGGTTGAATTAGTTGGGGTGGTTTCTTGTCGTTTGATGTTCTTCTTAGAGAGGTACATGAAGAAATTGAAAGGTTTTGATCGACAAAGGGCAAAACCCTATTGGTCTATGGCAGAGGGGTATATATCGTATGAGTCTTTCTATTATTCCAGTGAGTACATCAAGAAAATTTGACAATAGACCAGGTGTAGTGATTTGGGATGATGAAAGGGATGAAGACAAAAGAGAAGGGGAGTTGCTCCAAATGAGTGGAAAAAAGCGCTTGATAAAGAGTAAGCGACTTATAATTTTTCAAATTTACACAAAGTTAATATTCATGTTGAACTTCGATATAATGTTTATTTTGATCTCTAAGTACTATATAATGTCAATTTGATTTCATCAGCGAATGCATAAATTGAAGCAATCAATAAATTTGTTCTTTACAATTTTGAAGCGACACAACCGTGGGTCGCATTGTACGAACAAAAGAGGATGAAATGGGATAGTGAAAGGAGAGAATTCAGATGGTTGAATGGTAGAAGTGTGCCTTATCCCAATCATTTAAAAGAAAATATTCCAAAAATATGCCCCAACAGTTGGGTTGCTGACCAAGTCAGAGATAAATACAGTGCAACCAGTCATTACCCGTGTGCTGAAGAGGATGCGCTAAATGTAGGGATTGGGTGCAGCAACTCGGCAATAATATTTTTAATTTATATGTAAATTTGAAACTTATAAGACATTTATATTTCATATTTTAACTGTTGGGTTATTATAAGACACATGACACTATGATTTTTTTAACTTTTTAATAATAGGTGCATTTTTTCCCATCTATGTGGGCATATGGACACCATTTTCGCACAGAAAATTCCGATGCTGGAAACATCACACAAGACTGTGGAGTAGAAGTCGAGTTCGATCAATCTAGTTGATATAGCCACTGTGATCAAAACCTAGTACGAGGGACGTTAGGTTACGTTGGAAAGATACAAGAGATCATTGAAGTGGATTTCTCTTCTTTCCAATGTGTCATTTTTAGGTGCAAGTGGTGGGACACCTTTGATCGGAATAATGTAAAGGAATATTGCGATAGTAGGCTGATATGTATCAACTCTAGAAAGATGTGGGATGAAGCTAAGGAACCCTATGTTTTCCCCAAACACTTCAACCAGGTTTTTTTTTACCCAGATGTGTTGGATAGGGATTGGTGGTTCGTATTGACACATGAACCTAGATCAAAACATATTTTTGAGAACAATAGTGTTATCATGCCATGCAAGCTAGAAGATAATAAGGGTGATCATGAGAACCGAGAGTGATATGATACATGTGTTATTTCATCAATATTTATACTTTTTAAGATGGGTTTTTCGAAACATTACAATATGTATTTTGAATTAATTGGTAATTTGCATTGTGTTAATGTCAAAATCAATATTTCAGTTGATAATTTGCAATTATGTTGATCTCAAAAACAATGGTGTACTGTATAAATTAGTTCTTTTTTTTGTACCTAAGATCATAATAAAATAATGATAATTAAAGTACATTAATTTATTTGCAATATTTTATAAACTTTATTATGTTACAATAATTTATATTATTCTAGATTTATTATTTTACAATTATTTAAAATTTTACAAATTTAAAAATTTAAAAATTTTAATAATATCATTTCACATTAATACAATTACAATTAAAATTAGAATTACAATTACAATTTTACAATTTCACATACAATTACAATTACAATTTTAGAATTTTACATATATACAATTACAATTTTACAAATTAAAAAATTACAATTGCAATTACAGTTTTACAAATTTACATATATACCATTACAATTACAATTTTAGAATTATACATACAATTAGAATGACAAATATTACAATTTTACAATATCATGATCATTTAATATTAAATTAATTAATAAACATCACATTTATGATAACCATCGTACAAACATCATATTTGACTAAAAAACACATTCAAAATCGCTAACGTCATCGTGATCATGATCATCTAACAAAACACAATTAACATTATATATTAACATCATCACAACACAAACATCAAATAATTCATGCTATCACATACACATATATCTGCAATTTGCACATTAAATGAACATATCTAACATGACCTAACAATATACACATCATGATGATCACCAACATGTAAATTAAGTACAACTGCAACATGAACATAAAATACATGGACCATATATATATATATATATATATATATATATATATATATATATATATATATATGAATGAATAATTTCAAAAATATACAAATGTAATATAAATGTCATGGATCAGCTGGTGGTACAACATCAATAGTAGTACTAGTCGAGGCTTTCTCAGTTAATGGTGCAGCCTCGACGGTCAATGGTCCAACCTGCTCATGATCATGAGTACTATTGGATACTGCAGGCTGCTGACTGGATGTGACCGATGGTCCAGCCTGATATCCATGATGACTACTGCTAGATGCTAGTGGAGGCTGCTCATCTGGTGTGGTGCGAGGTGAAAAATCATGAGCTGATGAGTCGCTGCTCATGGAATGTCGATCACGTGTTGCGTCTCAACCACATCTATAACGTGCAATGGTCCTCCTCAGCCACATAACTAAGGTCGTAGCTCCTACGACATGCCGCATCAGGCTGTACATGTCATGTGGCATGCCTCTCCACATATGTAACAGCCTACCATCGACCTGTATGTCTCTCATATGAGTAGGCTTGATGCCCACCTCGACAATAAATGCAGTGATTTGGTCGCCCAACTCCATCCTGTATCTGCTATCAAGCCGATTGCGCCTAGAAAAAGGTGGTACCGGCACACCAGCAGGAGCAGGTCTCTTTGCACCAACCTCCTGATAATCCTCGGCATCTGGCATGCCCTGATCATCATCAGGATCCACACCTGGATCATGTGGTGGTGTCGGCATGTCCTCACCATCAAAAGACCCAATGTCTACAAAATATATACAAGTACACAATAATAATTAGACAATTTCATTACACAATTTAATAAAAATAAGTTAAAGAACATGTTAGAATAAATTTAAATAAAATATTAATATTACCTCTATCATCCAGCGGCTCATCAGTTGTGAAGAGGATGTTGGCACACCCTCGCAAATCCAAACACGCATAAGGACAGGGGAGAATAATGAAGGGATGCTCGTCAACACTAGCTAGCAACTCCAATGCATCATTCAATATCCTCGCTGGAAACACTGTCTCGCCCCTCTTGGGCATCATCTGCCCCAACATGTGCATTCGTGCCTCAAACATCGGCCTACGAGGATTCCAAAAAAAAGTAGGCCTCGTCTCTAGAAACCTCTCAAAAAATAAACAAAAAAAATTTGAAGCAAAAGGGAAGTTGACCCTCCCTTGTGCATGAGCACGACATCTATCTAATATTGTACATAACTGCCACAAAAAATGGCAGACCACCTGAAAAGTCATGTCTCCTGTACTAAATAATCAACATAATATAGAAGCGATCAACTAATGTGTTGCCCATCACTGGTGTTGTGTGAAACGGTCGAAATGAGAAGTGAGAGCCACTACACCTCCTCACTACCAAATGCACCAATACGTAACTGACCTCCAACGACCTGAAAATCTGAAGGAGATAGTATTGATGCTCCAATGTATCTCTGGGAGTACACTAACTGACTCCCTGCTACATAGCCAGCTGGAACCTCTAGGAACGAGGGAAAATCCACCCCTCTCCTTGATATCCCTATAATGAAATATATATCCTCCTCAGTGGGTGTGTACCACTGGTTGCGACCAACCCGGAAAGCTTGTTGGTGGGCATTCCACCTTCGGATAAGATGTCTCAAAAACAAACAATGGCCCTTTAGGGAAGTAGCCTCCTCATATAACTTGAGGAGGCCTACCTACCTTAGGAGCCCCTGGGTAGCTACTGTAATAGGGTGAGGGTACACATCTCTCTCCCTCTCTCGTGCCTCCCACAGGCGAACCATGTTATACTGGTCCGCTTGTTGTTACTGTTTTTCCCCCTCTTCTCTCCTTTCACGTCTCTAAATGATTGACATATTAAATACAATTTTTTTATTAAATGAGACATGTATTTAGAAATATTCATATATAATTTTTTTTGGAAAAACAAAAAAAAATAGTCGGTGCGCCAAAAAAAACAGTCATGCACCAGTCCCTGTGTGTCTTTTTATGGAGCGCATCGGCGATGGTGCACCAGATAATATTCAACACACTGGCGGCAGTGCTCCCGAAAATTTGTAGCGCACCGTTGACTATGTACGGTGTGAGGAGTGCGGTGCGCTGACTAAACTCTACACCCCGGGACGTATAGTTAAGTCAGCAGACCAATCTCCTGCCATCATTACATAGTCAACGATGCGGTCTTTTACCAGGCCGCACCGTTGACCCTGTCGAAATACAGAAAGCGGTGTGCTGACAAAAATACCCATCCCAGGGCGGATATTTTAGTCAACGCACCACATTGTCGCTATTCCACTAGGTCAACGGTGTGGCCAGGTAACCGACCGCAACGCACTTTTTAAAAAAAATTAAAAATAACACGGTGCACCTTCGGTACCACCCCAGAACCTGTGTGAATACCGTTAGAACTAGTTTACCAGGCCGCACCGTTGACCCTATGGAAATGCAGAATGCGGTGCGCTAACAATGTTACCCACCCCGGGGCATATATTTCAGTAAATGCACCGCATTTCCGCTATTCCACATGGTCAACGGTGTGGCCGGGTAAACGACCGCAGCGCACTTTAAAAAAAAAAAAATAATAACACGGTGCACCTATCGGTATCGCCTCGGAACTGGTGCGGATACTATTAGCACCGGTTGTGGTGTAGCCTGTAAATTTACAAGCAGCTCCACGAATCGGTGCGAGCCGAACAGCTCGAGCGCACTGCACAATAATTTGTTTTCTTTTAAATGATTAATTTTAAGGTTATTTGAAATTCTAATCAACTAAAAGGCTTAATTATGGAAAAACAAGAAAAATACTTGTACATTTGGCCGTCAAGGAGGCATATTGGCTGTAGAATTTTCAAAAGAAAAATTTCCCGCCATTTTTCAAAATTCAAGCTAGAGATTGGTGGGCAATGCACAGCAGCAATGTGTGCAATGGGTGCAATGGGAGCACCGATGTCAGGGCGGCTCAGACAAGGATAAATTTCACTGGTGTTTGAGAGCTCTGGAGCACTAAGAAAAATGAAAAATGTGGTTTTTTGGCTGTATTTTTTTTTTTTATTTAACGTTGTTCCGATGTGCGGGGTTTTTATGGGCGCACCGATGCAGTTGCTTAATACCGCACCAGGGCATTTCTGTTTTGGTGCGTTTTTTTATGAGGCACCGATGCAGAAGAGTTGTAAAGCACCGGTGTGCTATAGTAATACGATGCACCGGGCGTGTGTGTATGAAGTGCACAGTGTCTAGTGTGCCAATTTTTTGTGCGCACCAATGCGATTTACAATGATAAGCACATCGAACGAAAAACATCTGCAAAAACCTCCGCCTCCCAACCTCCTCTAGTAACCTCCGCTAGAAACGGATGTCTAGGGTATTTTTATAAGGGGTTGCTCAAAAACATCCGCTAGAGGGTCTTTTCCTTGTAGTGCTTGGAGGATGCCACTTTTTTTTTTCTTCAGGTATAGGCATGATTTCCCATACATCATTCTTCATAATTGATTAATATTCTTACAACATTTCATCCTTCCAAACTTTTTGTTTAGCAACTTCTTCATAAGAGGAAGGTTAAACATCAATAATATTTTTCATCTACATTGCATAACCATAATACCTATTTGGCCTCCTTCTTTCCTGGAAGGAGCCATGTGGTGATGCATGTCCTTCGACTTCCTGCAAAGTAAATCTTAACAAAGTTGGCCTTTTCTTGATTTATGGTTCAATAACTAAGTTTATTGATTCACTTTGACATTCTAGATCTTCTTGATTCTCAACTGAATTTTCAGAAGGATTTGATGGACCAGATCTTTGTTCCTTAGGAGCTTCATGTTATTCGTTCTCAACAGATTCCACTTCGTTAGACTTCCAATAAGCCACATTCTCATCAAAAGTTACATCCCTATTAAATTCAACTTGTTTTTGTCCTGGAATATATATTCTATGTCTTTGATGATTCACAATAACCAATGAATATTCCTTTCTTTCTTTGCGACCCTAACTCCCTTCTTTTATCTTTAGGAATATGAATATAAATAGGACAACCAAATATTCTTAAATGACCAGCCCAGGGTTTTTGTCTAGAGAATGCATCTTTAGGAGTCTTTTCTTCCAATATTTGATGAGGAATTATATTTTGAATGTAGACAATGGTCCTTGATGCTTCACTCCATAGAAACATAGTTAGGTCTTGGTCATACATCATTGCCTTAAAAAATTATTCAGTGGTTCTATTCTTTCTTTCAACAACTCCATGTTTTTGTTGATTATATGGGAATATCATCTCCCTCTTAATCCCAATATCTTTTCAAAAGGAAACAATCTCCTTGGAGATTATATATTCTCCTCCATTATCAGATCTCAAAATATCAATCTTCTTTCCCTTTAAGTTTTTGACTTCAGCATTGAATTCCTAGAACTTGTCAAAAACTTCATCTTTTGTCTTCATGAAGTAGATCCACATCTTGCAAGAGAAGTCATTAATAAATGTTACATAGTAAAATGAGCTTCTAAGAGGCATCACTAGCATAGCACCACATACATAAGAATGGACTAAGTCCAAATCTTCCTTGGATCTACTTTCACTGATTGGAAAAAGGATTTTCACATTCTTTCCAAGCGCACATCCTTTACATACTCCTTCATGCTCTTCCTACGAATCTAGAATTCCTAAAAAAAAAAATAAAGTAGGAAAATCTCTATAATGAAGGTGACCATATATTCTATGCCAAATATTACATGGATTAATAAATTTATGTTCAAGTGGTTGAGTAGTTTGTTTCAAAAGTCTATACAACCTCCCTTCACAAACTCGAATTATTCTTACAAAATTCATATTAGATCCTTTGGGCCAAACAAGAAATTTGACATAAACAAAAGATACTCTCTCTCCTTTATCTTATGGCCATGAAATAGAAACCAAATTGTTTTCAAACCTAGAATGTATAATATATTGTTGAGATGAACACTATCACCTAATTCTAGTTCAATGGATGTATTTCCAGTTGCTTTAACTGGATAATTGTTGTTGTCTCCAAGTTCCACCTTTTGTGCTAATATTATTTCCAACACACTTTTGAGGTTGTCTCGACCTCTCGTCATGCACCTTGAGGGACCACTATCTACCAGCCACAAGTCTTCACTATATGCAACAGAACTAGTAAGAGCAGAGAAATAAAAGAATTATTTATTACTTGGATTTTCATTACTTGGTCTCCTTGGAAGTTCTTCAAAATATTTTGTAGAAACATGCTAATTTTATTTTATCTTTCTATCACCTGATATTTTTCAAGAGAATCACTTCTACAGTGACCAAATTTGTGACATTGATATCATTGAACCTTTGACATGTCTTTATTTCCTTGAGGGGCATATCTTATTTCTTCTAGTATTATTCCTTCCTTTCTTCACCATCCATTTCTTCTTTGAAAACCAAACTTCTTTCTTCCTCCTCCTTTCTTGAAATGTGTTGCATATGCCTGAGAATCACCTTCATCATATCTTTGAATCTTTCCTCTTCATATGAGTCATGATTATTCTTGAGTACAATTGGTCCATAGTTCATCAAATTTTGGAGTGTCTTTTCTAGCATATATTCCTGCTTCAAATGCGTCCCATGGTTGAGGTAAAACATTGAGTGTTATGGTCACTAATTCCTTATAAAAAATGATTTCATCATTTTATTGTAGTTGATCTCTTAGCTTTGATATCCTCATGAAATATGAGGATATAGTATCATTCCTAGTCATTCTCACATCACGAATTTCATTCTTCAAACACATGGCTTGGCCAATATTGTTGATAGTGAACAAACCAGTTAGGACATCATACATCTTCTTTGAGAATTGAAGACTTGAAACATAGGGAATCAAGTGATCCTAGATAGAGTCCACAATGATGCTCATGGTTGTGATATACTACTTCTCAAACTTTTCTTTCTCTTAATCTTTTTATGGTTCGATGAACTTTCCTTTAACATTACCTAAGAGACCTTCTTTTGTAAGGAGAATATAAATCCTTTTCTTCCAAGCCCTAAAGTTTGTAGCTCCTTCTAATTTGGTCTTTGCCTTTATGTGAGAACCCATAGTATTTATACAAGCAAATAGATTGTAGAAATAGGGTTTCAAGAGTGATATCTTACCAACTTTATTTAAGAGTGATCTCAATGTCCTTTTTGTCACCAAATCTCTGATACCATGTTGATTTTTTGAGTGAAATATATATAAAAGTACATATTTCTGGAAATTTTAATAAGTACTTCTAATAATATAGTTACTCTTTTAAAAATTCCAGTTTATCATAAGGAAATTACACTTCAAAATTTCAACCATAAACCATAAGGACAACAGATATCACAATTCACACAAAGAGAACACAAAATTTACCCTCGGAAAACCCACTTAGGGGGAAAACCCAACAACCTTTTTCTTCAAGAAATTCTTCAATTCAACAAGAGATACATCTAATACTTCTAGTAAACTATGCCAACAAGGTAATGGTCAAACATGGTCTCCAACCCTTAACTCAAGTCAAACCATGCCAAACTTATGCTCTTCAATATTTCGGCCTTATTAGAACTATCTAGAAATTTGTCCTGCCCATAAAACAAAGTTACCAACTTAACGGTAAATGTACTGAGTTCTCATATTTTATAGGTTACAAAAGATTATCCAATTTGAAAAGTGTCTATGCATAAACAACCCTTTTTTAGCATATTTTTGACACTTTAAATTTTATTTGGTATTAAGTATGTCCTTTTTTTTTTATTAATGATTTTCGTGCCAATTTTGAAAAGTGTTGATGCAACATCAACCTTTTTTTTGGGCATTTTTGACACTTTAAATTTTCTTATGCCTTAAGTATGCACATTTTCTTTTAAATGTTAGTTATTTAACCATTTTTCAAGTTGTCTTCTTCTTCTTCTTCTTTGTTTTCTTCCTGAGATGTCTATTTTTTAAATGTTTTTCATGTTTGTGTTTTTTTTGTTTCTCTTTGCAATGTTTTTTCTGTAATAAAATTTTCAATTTTTTGGGAAAGTTAAAAAATAATAATAATATTAATATTTTGAAGTTAGAATTTTTTATAGATTTATATATCGTTAATTAATACTTCAATACAATTAAAATAATTATCACTAAAAAAATAATAATTTTAAACACTTGACAAAAAAATACACATTTTGCATGTAGATATAAATAAAAAATTCAAATTTTGAGACTTTTTTCATTAGAAATGACATGTCAAATAAAGAATTTTATGAAAAAATAAATAAAAATAGCGAATTTTATGAATTTTATGTCCAAAAAATAATAATATTTTATGATTTTTCCCAAAATAATGATTCAAATAAAATTTTACGTAAAAATAAGAAAATAAAGAAAAATGTTTAAAAAATTAAAAACAACTTTAACAAAAAATGGTGGAGCCAACAAAAACACAAATAAATTGTTAAAAAAAAAAATTAAAACTAAATTTAAAACCAACAAGATTTCATGGAAACAATTTAAAAACATTAAAAAAAAAAAAAAAAAAAAAACAAAAATTTAACCAATAAATAAATAAAACAATATAACTCAGTTAAAATTATCATTTAAAACATGAAAAAAGAAATTTAAAAAAAAATATTAAAAAGCAAAAAAATAAAAAATAAAAAAACGGTGTTTCATAAATTAAAAAAATAATAATAAAAAATAAAACAAAAAGTATATTGTTATTAAAATAAAAAATACTAAACAATTTTTTAAAAAATTAATTAAAGCTCGAGAGTCCGATGGCTCAGGCAGCTATCCTGCGGCAACCCCTGTGGTCGCTCTTGCAGCTGTTCCCGAAGGGACTCCAACAATGGTTCCTATGGTTGTTCCTGCTCGGGAGATATGAGGCTCGAGAAGGGGTTCTCCCAAATTGGTTACTACGTTAATAGTTGGGTCTAGCATGTATTTAGATATTAGTTTTCATATGTAGTCTAGTAATTTTTTTGTTATAGACAGGTCTGTAGATTATAGTTGTCAAGAGTGTCATAGAGGGAGACCTCAAAGTCATTATAGACAGGAAAAGTTTTTTGATTTTTTCAAGAGGTACGTGAAACATAAGAATTTACTAGTTATTTTGCGCAGAAGTAGCACTAAGAAAATTTACTATTGCAACTGGTCTCGTTTCCAATTTGGCAGACCAACTATTATTTTGTACTCTCTACTGACTTACCAAAAAAAATTAAAAAATAAAAGGGGGGAAAGAGAAACAAATTTGAAAAGAAAAAAAAAATTATAGATATAGTTTAAAAAAAAATTATACAAAATTATTAAAAAATATCTAAATTTATATATATTAAAATATAAAAAAATAATAATAATAACAACAATAAAATATTAAAATATTGAAATAAAAATAATAAAAAAAATTAACCAAATACAAATATAGAAAAAAATAATAAATAAATAAATATTGTTAAAAAAACATAAAAATAATAAATAAATAAAATACAAAAAATGGGGTTCCCTGCCCTGGTCATATTTCCAAATGACATCGCTAAGGTGGCAGCATTTTGGCAACGCGACTGGGGCAAGGGCTCAATTCCCTCTTTATGGGAGATACCTCCAACCACAAATCTCACCTTGTATTTTTTAATGCTACCATCCATTGCATGCTTGATCTGGTATACCCATTTGGATGACATCACTAATTTTTCTTCAGGTCTAGGAATGATTTCTCTTACACCATTATTCATAATCAATTGATATTCTTCCAACATTGCATCCTTCCAAACTTGTTGTTTAGGGACTTCTTCATACATGGAAGGATCAACATCAATAAGATTTTTCATCAACACTACATAACAAAAATACCACTTTTGTCTCTTGCTTTCCTTGAAGGAGCCGGATGGTGTTGCATTTCCTTCGACTTCCTACAAAGTAGATCTAAACCAAGCTGGAATTTTCTTGATTTTAGGAACAACAACCGAGCCAAATGGTTCACTTGGCCCTCCTCATTCTTCTTGATTCTCAACGAGGTGTTTAGAAGGATTTGATGCACCAGATCCTTCTTCCTTGGCAACTTTGTGGTTGTTGTTCTCATTAGACTCCACTTCTTTAGACTTCCAATAAGCCACATTCTCATCAAAATTTACATCCATGTTAACTTCAACTTGTATTTGTCCTAGAATATATATTCTATATTCCTTTGATGATTCACTAAAACCAATGAATGTTATTTTCTATCTTGAAGGCTCTAACTTCCTTATTTTATCTTCAGGAACATGAATATAAACAAGACAACCAAATATTCTTAAATGACCAACCTAGGGTTTTTGTCCGGTGAACACTTTTTTAGAAGTATTTTATTCCAATATTTAATTAGGAATTCTATTTTGAATGTAGGTAGCAGTCCTTGATGCTTTACTCCATAGAAATATAGGTAGGTATTGGTGATACGTCATTTCCTTAACATATTATTTAATGGTTCTATTCATTCTTTCGACAACTCCATTTTGTTGTGGATTATATGGGACTATCATCTCCCTCTTAGTCCTAGCTTCTTTTCAAAAGGAAACGATCTCCTTGGAGGTATATTTTCCTCCATTATCATATCCCAAAATATTGATCTTCTTTCCCTTCATGTTTTCAACTCAACTTTGAATTCCTAGAACTTGTCAAGAACTTCATCTTTTGTCTTCATGAACTAGATCCACATATTGCAAGAGAAGTCATCAATAAATTTTACATAGTACAAGGAGCCTCCAAGAGACTTCACTGGCATAGGACCACATACATAAGAATGGACTGAGACCAAATCTTCCTTGGATCTACTTTCTTTGATTGGAAAAAAAGATTCTTGACATTCTTTCCAGGCGCACACCATTTACATACTCCTTCATGCTCTTCCTGTTAATTTGGAATTCCTAAAAATATTTTTTTTAGGGAAGGAAAAGCTCTATAGTGAAGGTGTCCATATCTTATATGCCAAATCTCACATGGATTAATATCATTATGTACAAGTGCTTCAACATCTTGTTTCAAAATTCTATACAACCTTCCTTCACGAACTCCAATTACTCTTGTTGAATCAATACTAGATCCTTTGGGCCAAACAAGAAACTTGTCATCAACAAAAGATACTCTATCGAATTTATCTTCCAACCATGAATTAGAAACCAAATTCTTCTTCAAACATGGCACATATAATATATTTTTGAAATGAACAATATCACTTAATTCTATTTCAATGGATGTCTTTCCAATGCCTTTGACGGGATAACTGTTGTTGTTTCCAAGTTACACATTTTGTGTTAATCTTCTTTCCAATAGTCTTGTGAGGTTGTCTCGATCTCCCATCATGTTCCTTGAGGAACCATTATCTACTAGCCACAGGTCTTCACTATCTGCAACATAACCAATAAGAGAAGAGAAATAGAAAAATTCTTTAATAACTGGATTTTCATTCTTTGGTCTCCTTGGAAGTTCTTCAAAATCTTCTACAGAGGCATGTTTCTTTTCTTTTCTCTTTTATCACCTGATATTTCAGGACAATTCCTTCTATAGTGACCAAGTTTGTGACATTGATAACATTGAACCTTTAAAATGTCTTTCTTTCCTTGATGGGGAAATATTATTTCTTCTGGTCTTCTTCATTCATTTCAAGGGTGTCCATTTCTCCTTTTAAAACAAAACTTCTTTTTTCCTCCACCTTTCTTGAAACATGTTTCATATTGTTATGAGGAATTCTAATCTACAGATAAACTAGTCTTCCTTGAGTGTGGTGTTCCTTCACTCAGAACAACAGAAGAAAGGTAAATGTTCTTTTCTCTAAAATAGACAGAAATATACAAGGGATAAATACCTACTTGTGATCCTTCACTCTCGTTCCTCTTCTATTGTCATTCCCGTTACTCTTGATCTAGCTGAAACATGCTTGATCAATACCTAAATTCAAAGACATAAGACAAAAAATGACATATAGATATACATTCTATCTACCTTAACCAAATTGAACCAATTAAATTTGAGAATACATACACATTCGAGAATACATTCACAAGATATAAGTGCATATATGAGATAAAGAACAAATATCTTTATTGAAACAATAAGAGGAGTAGATTAAAACTAGTGGATCAGTTTGTCATCAACCTGCTCCAACTTCATTCCATCCTCGTCGCACCAAGCATCATCTCAGTAGCATAACAGTACTTCAGCTCTCAAGAATTGAGAATCCAACAGCATAACACTACACAAATTTCTTCCTCCCTTGCACTTAGATGAGTGCTCAATTTATAAGGAAACTATAGGTAGTTTCTCAATAAATGATATTGAATGGCTTTCTAATAATAGATGATATATGTTTCCAAGTTCAATAGTGATGGATGAACACATGTATTTGAAGTATGACATCTATGAGCTCTTCTAGAAGGCATTGGAAATGTGGAGATTCCCGGAACAATGATGATTTCACTCCTAGGAGACCAAAGTTCCCTTAAGTGTCGGGAATTTATTTGCAGAGCACCCTTGCATGGGGGTAAGTGATTTGCAACACACTTAGGCCCATTCAAAGGAGTGTTTATGATTCAATGGGTCATTTTAACTATACTTCAAACATTGAAACTCTCATGAATTAAAGCCATCAATGGAAGGACTTATCTAGGGTATGTAGCAACTGAATTAGGGGATGATAAACCCTGTTTGTATTAAATTAGGGGATGATAGACCTTTTTCATACTAGTCTTAGGGATGATTCCCAAATTTACCTGTAACAGCTGCCCCATAAAGCATGAAGTCAAAATAATGATAATATTTGGATGAGATTCTTTACGGTGTGATGAGTAGGATTTGAAGCGGAAGGTGACCTACATCAATTTGCAATACATTACATCATCATATCTTGTACATCTTGGACATGAATTATTGAGGGAGGCATACCCATTCTCAGCACATAAACTATCATAACACATACATAAATCAGAAATTCGTCTACAGATATAGGCCCATGATAGGATGACCATCTGTATATAAATCCATCGTATGGATGATGTGGTACAATTCCTGAAATCACAACCCAGATGGATGAAACTAGATCTGGGATCTTCTATCTCGTTTACTCGATCATTCAAAGTACAGTTCTAACCATGTGAATATGTGATCTAAAGTCGAACATGGGAAGACATCGTCTGATTACCAACCAATGATGTAAGTTGTTAACATATGTGAGAGAAACCATCATGATGCTAACGGTTCTTAAGGTAATGCTGTACAATTTGCAAGGCGTGAAAATATGATTTGATGTTGAACACCAAACAAAATATTTTAGTCAAAGGTCTATGATGTTAACCTATCGCCGAAAGTGAGAAACCTATCATTTTATGTAAGCAAGTCCAAGGCACTGGAAAGATGTTTCTAAGTCAAATTCCTAGACGATTAGCTTATGCTGACAGGAAGCGACTCATCACAGATACAACATGAAACGGTATTAATGATTTTGGAGACAAAATGTGACTTGATGAAGCAATGCTCAGGGATGATGGTCATGAAAATGAAGGTTTATGAGTATTTCAAAAGATGAGGAATTATTGGATGACTTCTCTTGAACATATCGGCAACAATGAAATGAGTTGGCAGCATTGACCCAAAACCAAAGTGATGGATGGTATGATAGACCGTCAAGAATATTACCTAACCCAAAGCCACAGAGATGAAGTGAAAGTGTCATTTTCAAGAGTGACCTTCTACCATAAAGTGTTTTATTCTTTTTCCCAAATTTTCCCTAGTCATTGCTGGCCAGTACCTCTTTTTGTTTTGACAATCTTGAGGAGGGTAACATATGCTTGATCTATAATTCGACCCTTCGAGTGAATCCATCGCTATTTGATGATTTAATGAGTGTAGCGATAGTGAAACTCAATCTTGTCATGATCGTACAAGTCCATCCCTATTTGATGTTTTAACGAGTCTAACAACAGTGAAAACTCGGTCGTTTTTCATTTTTAGAGAGTTTGAAAAAGGGATGAAAAGAAAACTCCATGAGACTTTTTTCGTAAATTTTTCACTCGGGTCCGAAAAAGTGTAAAATTATACCTGAGAAAACCTCTTAGCCATGGTCAACTAAGGTGTTCATTTTTCGTAAATAATCTATCTCAGCTTGGAAAAGGTTTGAAATTATACTAAGTAGATTTCGTTTCATTTCCTTTTAAAAGCTCAAAAAGAAAATTGCTCGACAATATATTCACATTAATGGAGTCTGAAAAGAGCTAAAAGAAGACTACAGGGGGGTTCCTTTTTTCGTGTTTAATAGAGATCCAAAAAGAGATAAAAGTATGCTCTGTGGTCAAATCATTTTTGGATAATTGTGCACTTCAAACTCATTGTATCAGCTGTAAACATGTTCAGAGAACCATCAAACGGATTAAAAATACTTGTTTCATAGTAAAAATGAACAAAAACTATAGTCACATCATTAAATATGAATAAAATAATCAAAATGACTGTTAACAATAATTTTTTACCATTCCATTGTTACCATTTGAAATTTAGGAGCTCTGAACCTGTTTTTCCCTCGAACTTCAGCGGTCGATTGTGACAGTTTCAGAGGACGATTTCTCATGTTTTTGATCCAAGTTGTAGATATGAACCTTCTCTTTCTTTCAGTGTCATTTTTGTTTCATTTCATGCTGAATTTTTAGGTTTTTGAGCACCCTAGGGTAAATCTATTGTGTTCAGAGGGAAACACACCCTTGCATGTCGAAAAGTACATTGCAGAGCACTGAAATTGAAGCTCAGATGTTATACAGTGCTATGTCTATAGACCAGGGTTGCGTTGGGTGCATTTCTCAATTTTGTTTCTTGTTGTGTGCTCAAAATTTCCCAAATTTTTTTCATGAAATAGATCCTAATGAAGCTTATGGTTGGCTTTCAGGTATTAATCAGATCAAAATGAACATTACATGGTGAGTAAGAGAACATGAAGAACAAGGCATGCTTGCCCTAAATAATCCTGGAATTATAAGAGCCCTCAAGGATTGTGGGTTACTTAAGTATTTCAGATTATCAAGGATGAGAAATCATCTTGAACTATTGGAGTTCTTGGTTCGTTCATGGGATCCAACATCTCAGGCATTTCACATTGGGGAAAAAGTGCTCCCAATACTAGTTGAGGATGTTTAATTTCTTAGTGGATTATCAAGACGTGGTTCTCCTATTTCCCTCACGGAATCTGCTCTTGGAGGCGATACAGTGAAGGAATACATCCGCCAGCATTGTCAGCCAGGTACTAAGCCTAGAAAAGATGGTAAGATAAACATTCATGATTTGTGTGATTTTCCTTTGAGAACTATACTTTTCACTATTGCAAAACTTGTTGGCTCTGTGACACTACATGTTGCAAACCGTTCATACATGCAGTATGTTCTTAAGTGTCGTGAACTGAAAGTGTTCAACTGGGCTGAAGCAGTACTATTTCAGATGAAAGAACAGCTGACTAAAATAAAGGGTGGAAAAAAAAAAAATTTCAGTTATGGCTCGATCCTGATTTCCTTTATTTTAGAGTGAGTTCCATTGATGCAGCCGCAACATGTGACACTGAGCATATCTGGTCCTAGAGATCCTCAGATGCAGTGATGGGTCAAGTTGATGGCTAGGCATGGTGGTCAATCAACTATCATACTTTCTATTTCATATTTTTCCTGGCTCCGATGACATATTATCGCCATAGAGGAGTATTCTTACGCAGGCATAGATTTTTGTGGAGATCCAAATTTGATTTTACCAAATGGCGCTCAATGAGGTGCAATGGGTAAAAATGTTTTGACCATGTTTTTAATTTTAAGGTTTCTACATTTTTTTGTATTTTTGATGTTTTCCAAGAGTAAACTAAAGCTTTTATGTACACAAATGTGGGTCACGTTCGACCAGTGGGTCGACCAGAGCAGGAAGCAGATGAACCAACAGAGAGGACTATCAGGAGAGAAGTCCTTCGGGATTTATATTTGACCGAGACTCTTGATGAGTTGCAACAGCATGTTGAGGGATTGAATCTTGGGATACCAAATGTCCATATCGAGGAGTTACCTATGAGGTTGGAGTGCCATATGATTGGTGTTCCTAGCCATTGGATGAGGCTATTGCGTAGGATAGCTCAGGTAGTTTCTTGTTATCATGAGCATCACTAGTTTTACTTTTCACATTTTTGTATAAATTTTGAGGTCAGATGACCAATCTTGGGCACAAATTTTGTAAAAACCAAATCTATCGATTTATTTTATTTTAAATTTTTCCTATGTTTAATGCGTAATCCTATTCAATTGTATGATGTGAATTGAAAATATATCTTTACATGTGTTGCAAATGTCTATTTAAAACATAATTCGCTAGAGAATCAATTAATGTGCTCAAGTTTATGAAAATGTGTTGATAGTGAATGTAATCAAAATGCCTTTCCAAAAGTCGAACTTTAAGGAACATATGATGAATTGTTGGATTTCAGACGGTATAGATGCCAGTAAGTTGTAGTACGACAAGCTGTGAGTCTAACCGAATTATGATGTGGTTAATGCCAAGTGAAATGGCATCAAAGAGAAGTTAAATCAATGCGCTATACTTAGTGATATTTTTCATGGATCGACCGATACAAATCCCTTGAAAAATCACTAACTTGCCTCCTGGGGAAAAAATGGCCTGTGCTGCAGAGGATAGGTTCTGCGTACTACAATTATCACCATCAACGTACCCAATGAATGGTTCCAAAGGTTTATTCATCTGCGATGAAATGTAAAGTGGATTACTAACTTTCAAGAAAACTCTAAAAAAAAAACTAAGACAATTAATGCAATCAAAGCATATACACAATATGATACAAAAGCTTACTACCCTCAATTAATCATAGTAACGTTTAAGATACAACCCATTTCGAGGTTGCAACAATGGAATTCCATCATAATCAACTAACTAGTAGGCACCCTTAGCCAGAACTTTTTTGACAATGTAGGGGCCATGCCACAGTGGCTCAAAATTTCTTGTTCCTATGAAATCAGCTTCTTGATCATAAAGCAAGACCAGGTCTCCCTCTGAGAAGATGTGAGGTTTGACATTGTGGTCATATTGTGCCTTGATTCGTCTCTTATGCGCTTCGTTGGCCAATGTGGCTTCACGACACGTTTCATCTAGATGGATGAGGTTTAAAAGACGCACTTCTTCATTAGAGGTGTCAGGTAAAAAGTCAATAGCGAGTTTTAATGATGAAATTTTGCATTGGATTGGTAAGATAGCTTCCAGACCATACACCAATTGAAAGGGAGTAAATCTGATTAAATTTCTCACCGAGGTTCGATATGTCCATAAAGCTAAGTACAAGATTAAATACCAATTTCGTTTATGAACCCCTATCATTCATTGAATCATTCACTTAAGGATCTTGTTAATGGATTCAACTTGTCCATTAGATTGCAGATAATAAGGGGTATAACTATCATGCGACAGTCCTAATTTGGTAGTCAACTCATTCATCATGTTATTGTGAAAATTCTTACCATGATCTATAACTATAGATTGTAGTACTCCAAATCGAGAAACGACATGATTGAAAAGGAACAATGTAGTTTCTTTGCTTGTGCTATTGAATGTAAGCATCGCTTCAACCCACTGGGTAAAGTAGTTGATGACGATAATAATATAACCATGCCCCCCAACCGAACGAGGGTTGCAGGTCATGAATTCAATGCCCAATTTTTCAAATGGTCCCACAACGATGATAGGATGCATAGGTGCTAGCAGCATGTGGATTTTACGATCAAATATCTAGCACACATGACAACTTCTGACTGCGGGAATGCAGTCGCGAAATATGGTTGGTTAGAAGTAACCAGCACAGAGAATATTCTGCATGGTAGCATACCCAGACAAATGTCCACCACAAGCACTCGCATGACAATCATTTAGAACTTTCACTAGCTCCTCATGGGTGAGGCACCTCCTTAAAATCATATCGATACCATGATGATAAAGTGTATCATCGATGATCATATAATCTTTGGCTTGGTATCAGATACGTCGTTGTTGTGAGCAAGAGGTATTGGGCCAGAAAGTTTGGGTTTGGAGATAATTGATAAAATCCCCATACGAAGGGTCGGATGACCCAATCAAAAATAGAGACTCATCTGGAATTGATGGTTCTGATGTAGTTTCAGTACTGTCAGAGGGAAGGTCACAGAGAAGCTCTGCAAAAACCAAAGACTTCTTTGACTTGGATTTAATGAATTCCAAATCAAACTCCTGCAAAATGACGATCCATTTTGAATATTTTCCCCCCAGAAATTGATGTGACATAATTTATGTCATAAGGTTGCAATCCAAAATGACAATGGTCTTCCGGAGTAGGATATAATGGTGAAATATTTGGACAGCTTGAATGGTCACCAAAGCGAGCTTTTCAATGTATGAGTACTTAACTTTCGTATCATTGAGATTATGACTTAAATAATATATCAGATGTTCTATCCCAACTTCTTCTTGGAATAAAACCATAGCAATGGTTGTATCTACAGCAGTGAGATACAGGAAATAATCACTCTAATAACTAGGGGGATACATTAATGACACTCGGATCAGGGTATCTTTAAGAACAACAAAAGAAGCTTGCACAATATTATCCCAATCGAATGGAATCCCCTTTTTCAAGAGACGAGTAAATCCTATAGCCATTTCGGTGTAGTTGGGTATGACCCTTCTTAGAAAGTTAGCCTTTACTTGAAGTCTTTGTAACTGAATTAAGTTTGATGGCATAGGAAAATCGATAATGGCCTGGACCTTCAGTGGGTCAATTAAAATTCCACATTTTGAGACAATGAATACAAGAAAACGATCATAACCAACACAAAACACACATTTGTATGGATTGAGGTGTATCTTGTAGTGTTAGCAGTGTAGAAATATAGCTCTCAGATGCGTTGGGTGATCAATCTATTTTCGTGAATGCACGACTAAGTAGTATAGATAAGGTTGAACAATGTTCTTAATGTCATGGAAAGCATAATCCATTGCTCCCTGAAATGTTTCCCCAGCATTCTTTAAACCAAAATGGATTTTAAGATAAGCAAATGTGCACCGGGGACAGATGAATTCTATCTTATATTGGTCCTCTAGGCGAATATTGATTTGATTGTAACCAGAGAATCCATCCATGAACAAAAATATTTCACAGCCGGCACATTCATCAATAATTTGGTCAATAAAGGGAGTATGATAATTGTCTTTTGGACAAGAAATATTGACATCCCGATAATCAATGCACACTCTGATTGTCCCTTGTTTCTTCATGAGAGGAACAATGTTGGAAACACAATCAGTAAGCGGAACAGGGTAAATGAAACCAGCACGCGAAAGTTTTTCAACTTCTGATTTAATGGAAGTAGCCTTCTTTGGATGGACAAGAAAAAGGCATTGACGTATTGGTTTGACATCAGGGTACATTTTAATTGTGTGTTCAACAATACTAGAATCTGTGCCTAGCATTTCCTCATAATACCAAGCAAATACATCTCGGAATTCACGAAAAAGAGAGAGATAAGTGTCAATTTCGGATGCAGAATAAGACACATCGACATGAATGTTCTCTACAATACCAGGTTTGGTTGAAATATTGGTTGAATTTTTTCTTCAATATTTGAAAAGTTTCACTCTGATTCAATGGCATTAATTGGAAAATAATTCAAAAAGAAATCAAAGATCGTAGGGCGATAGAGTTCAATAAGATTATCTTCATTGTAATCCGGAAGACATGAACGATAATGATAATCATCCCATGGTTCTCCTTCTGGAATCATGGCTTCCACAATTCTCTCATTAGTCAAGAATGTGGATGAAAAAGGATCAGAAGGAGTACCAAAATCTAATGAATGATCGACCCAAACGATCGGCGACGATGGATCAAGATGCGTTGCCCAAGCCAAGAAAATTGATATATGCGAGCTCAATTGGGCTTTACAACAGAAATTCACCCAGCGTATCAACTTTAGAATTATTAGTAATCTTCCTTAAGTCAGATGAAGTGGAAGATATCATGCAGTAGGTATCTATATTTTCAATTTCTACCGACGTCGCGGGCGGGGGTAATGAAAAGATGCCCATTAGGGAAGAATTGTTAAAGAGGCCAACACCAATGTTATGAAGTGCTAGCTGGGATGCGTGAACTAATGGAATGCTTCTGGTTACCTGGGAACTAGAGGCAAAGAAGGAGAGTTGATTGATGACTGTGATGGTGCCTTTATGAGGGAAGGCGATCATCCGAAAGTAAGTAGAAACGATCACAGTCATAGCGTAAACCCATTTCCTTCCAAGTAAAATGTTGTAGTCAAGGGGTCCGTCAACCACCTCAACTTCAATAGTTATAGTTTCCCCCCCTATTTCAACATGCATGTTATTGATAATACCACAATTCTTATATGTACGATCGTCAAAAGCTTTCAACATCGTAGGCGATTGAGATAAGCAAGGCGAGCCAAGTGACTTTCAGCAACTGAGAGACATAATACAAGTAGATGCTCCCTCATCAATAATAGTGCGATGAATGAGGTGATTTAGAACATTTACTTGGATTGAAAATGCTAATTCGACTGGTAATTGTGGCACATAGCCCGTGTGATTAAAGATTACAAGATTATAATATGTCGAGTCGATTCCACCAATTGCTGACAACAAATATTTCTTCTAGGAGGGATAATTTTGAAGTACCTCAAGTGTCAACATAGTTGAAGGTGACTGAGACATATCTTCAACTATATTATAATTTTGATCTGCGTGAGCTCAAGGATTGAACATCGATTTATGGGCGACTCCCTTCGGTGGCTTTATTGTTAACTCTGTAATAACAGGTGGCGGAATTGATTCAGTGGATGGATTCGTGGTCGAGGTGGCAGGTTGATCAGTAGCCTGACTACCGTAACATTTATTTCACGTAGACACCAAAACATCATTTTTTGTCTTTGTGAAAGATAGCATAAGCACTTGGGAACTAGAAGTGGGATCCGTAGCAACCATGTTTTTGTCCCAATTCAAAAAAGGATCTGTCAACACAACAAATGTAGGCGAAGTCTTAAGAATTTTTTAGACTTCAGAGCGGTGAGGACAGTCTCATGTAAAGTGCTCTTCATTACATATCAAGCAAGGGTAACTAGGTTTATAATAATTTCCAGATTGTTGATCATATGATCTTTCCTGCGTGGGTGAAGTTTTATTTTTCTTTGTTTTCCCTTTTTTCTTGCTTCTGGGTTGCTTGTCACTTTTGCCTTTGTCAGATGACACAGCATGTATTTTGGAAGAAGGTGCAAGATCAGATGCAGTAAAGGTGTGAGTGTTTTCAGAACCAATCATACCGTCATTGGCATGAGAGTCCTTACCAAATGGAGGAGGAATAGTGAAATTTGATCGAGGAATGTTTGGAATTTTCTCATAGAGCATGACAGACTGAGTATAAATAAAATCTAAGTATTGGGCATGAGCAATGACTTGCTCTTCAATGACGATGCCATTTTTAGCTACATCCTTAGTGATATATGGCAGCAAGCACTTAATAAACCACTCATCCAAGAGCTGATCAGGAAAAAATGTTTTGACCATTCAACGATGATGACGTCACTCATGAATATGATTAGAAATGTGAGTAGTATTTGTCTGTTTAAAGTTGGTCAATAGTTCCGTTCAAGTTTTATATTGTATGCCAAACTAGAAGTGGGTTAAAAAGGTAGTGGCTAAGGCAGTGAAGTTATCAAACGAAGCTCGTGGCAATTCAATATACCACTTCGCAACTAGACCAGTAAGCATACATTGGAAAAGACGTAGTCTAAAGGAGTCATCATTTAAGGAATTTGATGAGCACCACAAATGATAAGTCATAACATGCGTTGATAGGTCTTCTCCAAGATTTCCACTAAATTTAGGAATGTCAGAGAGTAATTTGTGTTGAATCACGGGCCACGAAGGAGAATAGTTGATGGGATCATTGGTAAGCCATTTTAAATTAGGTAATTCTAATGTTGCGACAAAAGGCAACTGTCGATTCAATTCAGGTTGAGCATAATCAGGATAAGATGGAATTTCTTGGGCAACAGGCCTTTTTGCACCAGCATAATGCATTTGTTAATGGTAACCCAGATAGGGGTTATTTTCATGACCAAATGCTTGAGGGATTTGTTGACCAAGTCCTGGATAAGCTAGTTGTTGTTGTAATTGTTGTTGTGGTATTTGAGGCTGTGGCTGCCAAGGTGATTTCCTACCAATATTATAGCCCAAACCAGAATAGATTGGACCCAGTTGTGAATAGGTAAGACCAGTAGGACCTGCGACATCCCATAAAAGGGTAATCTAGACTGTGGTTGTAAGATTCCAGATACATGTGGTTGTTATACACCAGCTAAAGGAGGTGGAGTCTGGAGACCCAAGACTTGAGAGTAATGGGTTGAAGGACCTGCCTGAGATGGTTGAGGTACAACCAACTGAGCCTGTAAATGGAGTAATGAAGTATTAACAAGTGGGTTAGATGTAGGCGCAACAGGTTGAACCGGTTGGTATGAATGCACAATCGTTTGTGGTTGAATTGGTAGGATAGGCTGCCACTAACAAACAATCATTCCAACATTTAGGTGACCATAAAACGACGGAGTACTGTCAAAATGGGTGACCATAGGTTACCCCCCAGCATGAGGAGTACAAAAAAATGGAATATAGTGATCTCCAAATGGTGGGAGTCCAGTCGAGATTGAACTGGATGGAAGATACCCAGATGAACCAGCTTGATGTTGAACTAAAGATGTGTATAAAGGATCAAGTCATTCAGTACTCATTAGAGATGTACCAAATAAGATACCAGAAGATGACATGGGTGAAGTCCATGGATTTTAGGAGGCACTAGATTAGGTTCTAGATAATTATTAGTAACTTGGTGGGATAGAAGGACCACCATAATATATGACTCGGGTGACATGGTAAACATCGAAGGAGTAGCAACAGTAGATGTTGTCGCAACTATAACAGATGGTATAGCCGGAGATGTTGACTCAACTATGGTCAAATGACCCAGTGAATACCCTATAGGAACTACGGGAACTTGGATCGAAACATGATCAACTGAAGCAGTGTAAGTTAATCGAGGAAAATACTCGTAAAGATAAAGCCCCGACCCAAAATGAGTTGAAGTTGAGGGTGTTTCTTCTTGTTGAGGTTCTTCCTCAATCAAAATCAAACCAGGTGGAAGAATTTCACTGTCAGGCCCGAGATATATTTCAGGTGGTTGACTGCGCGATAAAAGGGAAGACTCAATGGCTACATATGACTAAGGAGAAACCGATACAAGAAAAACTATTTGTCATTCGACTTCGGGATCTAGATGTTATGTTAAAATAACGATGGGATCCCAATAAAATTCCAGTTGAACAACGTCGGGTTCTGGATACATGGTCTCACTGATTAGAACTTCAGTTTCGACGACAGGTAGCGATGAGGACTCTACTTCGATGATAGTAGATAAACTAGGATGTGTAGAAACGACTCGAGACGACTCTCATAGATCTGATTATGATGATGCACCACATGTAATGATGGTACTGGATTCGGTAGAACGGGGTCACCTTTTCTGACCATAAATGGATTCTGGTGGTAAAGGTGGTTTAAGCGCTATTCTATGCGAACGACGGGGAAAGGGTTGTTCTTCTTCAAGATGACTAATTGATTTTATTACAAAAACAAATAAAAGGGTGATACTAGGTAAAAGGTTTACCAAGTAATTGTGAACTGTAGAATACCTCCTAGTGAACCAAGAAGTACAGGTAAGAAATCTCCCCAAATGTTGTGTTCGGTGTATCACAAGTTACAAGGCGACTGAATCGGTTACCTATGGATGGTAAGCAACCTAAAGTTCATTAGGGGAATTTTGAGGTATAAAATGGGCCTCCTAAGAAAAATTTACAACAAAAATAAACTTTATAAGAACCAATAGGATTCAAGAGGATGATGTCAACCATGGGGGATGATTCACCATTTTTTGAGTAAAAGGGTAAAAAGTTTAAAAAATAATAAAATAATATAACTACTTTTTCAACTCCTATTTTCAACTTACCTCCCAAATTTTTCACTCAAATTTCGAGCGAGAGTACTTGTTGGATGTAAAATTTAATTCCTCATCCAAGGAGTACCCATGTTGCATACTTTCGATGGACCCTGCTACATGAAAAATCAAAAATACATAAAAAACGTGATTACGAACACGTTTTTCATGTATTTCTCATTTTTCGTGTAGCAGGACCCATCAAAAGTATGCGACATGGGTACTCCTTGGATGAGGAATTAAATTTTTCATCCAACGAGTACTCCCACTCGAAATTTGAGTAAAAATTTTGGGAGATAAGTTGAAAAAGTAGTTTTTTCTTTTTCCCCTCTAAAATTTGATGATGTAATCAAATCTTATTTTATTATTTCCACTATTATTTTATCATTTCCTTGGGAGGCCCGTTTTAGACCTAAAAATTCGCCTAATGGTTCCCCCATATATACCTGAAGGCACGTGAAGGCCCAAGTCCGTGTTAGCGTTGTCTAACGTGAAACCGCACAGTGAGAGCACCCCCTTATACTTTTCATACTAGAACACTTCTCTATATACCCGAAGGTACGTGGACAAGATATGATATACTTACGTATGTGGAGTGTGATTTCACACTCAGAATGTATCGTAGACAAGTTAGCAACAATTGCTATGTCTAACAATGCTGGAACACGCCTCTAGCCTAGACCTTCTAAGTGTTATCGTTAATGTTACAATGCTTTCTTAGGTTGATTGAGGTAAATTTTATGTCGATCTTGCTTAACATTTTATCTTTCAGGTTCACCGCGTGATGTAATGGTAAATTCCTAAAATGTAAACGAAATGAGAAGTAAACTTTTCAATTCATTTTTTCAATGAAAACCTTAGCTACTAAATGGATAGAGCAATCAGATTTTTGAGCATAGATCAAAGAGCACAAACTAAATGTGGATTTCCCTAAACTATTCCTATGCAACACTCACAATATATAAATGCACATGCATGTTTTTCTTTTCAGTTTCCTTTAATGTGAATGATTAAAAAGAAACTAAATGCAAAAATCAATCAAACAATGTTTTCTTTTTGAGAAATGAGGACTGAAACAACAATTTTCTCTTAGGAAATGAAGACTGAAATAATAATTTTCCTTTTGAAAACAGAGAATTGATCTAATGAAAATTTTAAAACTTTGGATTTAATTTGACAATGATAAAGAAAACATCTAATGAAACATTGAACAAACAACTATCCAAAGGAGGAAGAACTGGCAATGTTTACTGGTATCTAAGAGCAATCAGACATCTGAGAATACAGAAATCAACTGGCTGAAACTAAATGCAAAGAAAAATTATGATGGAATTTGGTTGGTTGAGGGGCAACACACCCCTTAAGGGCAGACAATGTGTTGCAGAGCACCTCTGAATGGGAGATAGTGCTATGCAGAGCACTGGACCTTGACTAACAGCATGTTGGGAGCAGTGAAGCTTGAACATCAAGCAGGATAAACACACTTCTAAGGAAAAAAGTACATTCAAATGACTGAATAGATGAAGTAAATTCTACTGAAGATGGTAAAAAAAGACAGAAACACCAGGAATGATGGATTTCTCCCCAGTATGGTCACCAATTTGTTATGAGGAATTCTAATCTACGAATAAAATAGTCTTCCCTGAGTGTGGTGTTCCTTCACTCAGAACAACAGAGGAAAGGTAAATGTTATTTTCTATAAAATAGACATAAAGATAGAAGGGATAAATACCTACTTGTGATCCTTCGCTCTCGTTCCTCTTCTATTGTCGTTCCTGTCACTCTTGATCTAGTTGAAACCTGCTTGATCAATACCTGCAATCAAAGACAGAAGACAACAAACGACATATAGATATACATTCTATCTACCTTAACAAAATTGAACCAATTAAATTTGAGAATACATACACATTTGAGAATACATTCAGAAGATGTAAGTGCATATATGAGAGAAAGAACAAATATCTCTATTGAAATAATAGGAGCAGTAGATTACAACCAGTGGATCAGTTCGTTGTCAACCCGGTCTAACTTCATTCCATCCTCGTCACACCAAGCATCATCTCAGCAGCATAACAATACTTCGTCTCTCAAGAATTGAGTATCCATCAGCATAACACTACACAAATTTCTTCCTCCCTTGCACTTAGATGAGTGCTCAATTTATAGGGAAATTGTAGGTAGTTTCTCAATAAATAATATTTAATGGCTTTCTAATAATAGATGAGACATGTTTCCAGGTTCAATGGTGATGGATGAACACATGTATTCGAAGTATGAAACCTATGAGCTCTTCTAGAAGGCAATTTACATGTGGAGATTCCCGAAACAATGATGAATTTGCTCCCACGAGACCAACGCACCCTTAAGTGTCAGGAAGTTCTTTGCAGAGCACCCTTGCATGGGGGTAAGTGCTTTGCAACGCACTTAGGCCCATTTAGAGGAGCGTTGATGAGTCAATGGGTTATTTTAGCTATACTTCAAACATTGAAACTCTCACGAATTAAAGCCATCAATGGAATGACTTCTCTAGGGCATGTAGCAACTGAATTAGGGGATGAGAGACCATGTTTGTATTGAATTAGGGGATGATAGACCCTGTTCATACTGGTCTTAGGGATGATGCCCAAATTTACCTGTAACACATATGCTTGAGAATCACCTCCAAAATATCTTTGAATATTACCTCTTAATATGATTCTTGATTCTTTAATACAATTGCCCCATAGTTCATCAAATTTTGGAGTGTCTTTTCTAGCAAATATTATTGCTACAAATGCGTCCCATGATTTAGGTAAACCATTGAGTTTTTTGGTCACTAATTCCTTATCAGAAATAACTTCATCAATTGATTGTAATTTATATATTAGTTTTGATATACTCATAAAATATGAGGCTATAGTATCATTCCTAGTCATTCTGAGATTACAAAGTTCATTCGTCAAACTCATGGCTTGACTAATATTGTTGATAGTGAAAAACTGGTTAGGGCATCATATATCTTCTTTGAGAATTGAAGACTTGAAACATAGGGAATCAGGTGATCCTTAATAAAGTCCACAATGATGCTCATGGTTGTGATATCATCCTTCTTAAACTTTACTTTCTCTTCATATTTTTCTGGTTCTGTGAATTTTCCCTTAAAAATACCTAAGAGACATTCTTTTGCAAGGAGAATATCAATCCTTTTCTTCCAATCCCTAAAGTTTGTAGCTCCTTATAATTTTTTATCAGCCTTCATGTCAGAACCCATTGTCTTTAAAAAAGCAAACAAATTGTAGATCTATGGTTTCAAGAGTGATCTCAACATCCTTTTCGTTGCCAAAGCTCTGATACCATGTAAATGAGCGAAATATATATACAAGCATGAATTTCTGATTTTTTTTATAATTACTTCTATTGATATAATTCTTCTTTTAATAATTTCAATTTATTATTGAGTAATTATACTTCAGAAATTCAACCATAAACCTAAGGATAGTAGAGATCGCATCCACAAAAAAGAGAACAAAAGGTTTACCTTGGGAAAAACCACTTAGAGGAAAAACCCTAAAACCTTTTTCTTAGAGAAATTCTTCAGTTGAATAAGAGATACATCTAATGTTGATAGTCAACTATGCGAACAAGATAATGGTCAAACATGGTCTCCAAACCTTAATTCAAGTCAAACCATGCTAAAATTTTGCTCTTCAATATTTCGGCCTTCTTAGATCTACCCAAAATTTTGGCCTACCCAGAAAATAAAGTTGCCAACTTAACATGAATTGAACCGAGTTCTCATTTTTTGATAGGTTGAAAAAAATCATTCGATTTTGAAAAGTGTTGATGGAGTATCAAACTTTTTTTTAGCATATTTTTAAAACTTTAAATTTACTTATGTATTATGTACATTTTTTTTTAAATGTTAGTGATTTTCATGTCAATTTTGAAAAGTGTTGATACAACATCAACCTTTTTTTTTTGGGCTTGTATTTAACACTTTAAATTTTCAGATATGTTAAGTATGAATATTTTTTTTCAAATTTTGGTGATTATCATGCCGATTTTGAAAAGAATTCATGCAACATCAACCTTTTTTTTTTCAGGGGCATTTTTGACACTTTAAATTTTTGTATGTCTTAAGTATGCGCATTTTTTTTCAGATGTTGGATATTTAATCATTTTTCAAGTTGTCTTTTTTTTTTCTTTTTTTTCTTCGTGAGATGTTTATTTTTTAATTGTTTTCCAAGTTTGTGTTTTTTATTTCTTTGAAATGTTTTTCTGTGATGAAATTTTTAGTTATTTTGCAAATTTAAATAATAATAATAATATTTTGAAGTTAGGATTTTTTTATATATTTATGTATCGTCAAATAATACTTCAATACACATTATATTATTGTCACAAAAAAAATGAACAGGTGACAAAAAATACATTGATTGTATATATATATATATATATATATATATATACATACATACATACATACATACATACACATACATACATACATATATATATATATATATATACATACATATATATATATATGTATATATGTATATATATATATATATATATATATATATATGGACTTTTTCGCTAAAAATGACATGTCAAATAAAAGATTTTATAGACAAAAACTGAATATGCAAAAAAAAATGGAAAATATCAAATTTTATGTCCAAAAATGATAATATTTGATGGTGTTTCCAAAAATAATGATTCACATTAAATTTTTAGTGAAAAAAAAATAACAAAAAATGTTTAAAAAGATTAAAAGCAAATTTAACCCAAAAAAAAAAAAGAGTCAAAATAATAAAACAAAAAAAATTGCTTAAAATAAAATTAAAATTAAAACAAAGATTAAAAGAAACATTTAAAAAAATGTTAAAAAAACAAAAATTAACCAATAAATAAAACAATATAATTTAGCTAAAATCAATATTAAAAAAAAATGGAAAAGTAAAATTAAAAAAAAAAGTTATTAAAAAGAAAAAATCTTAAAGCAATTAAACAAAAAAAAACGTTATTTTAGAAATTAAAAACTAATAATAATAAATAAAATAAAAAGTAAAACATTATTAAAAAAACACTAAACAAATTAGAAAAATAAAGAGAAAAAATAAAAAATGAAAATAAGTATATATCTATATAATTAAATAAAATGCAAATATTAAAATATAAATTAAAAAATAACAATAATAAAATATTTAAATATTTAAAAAACATTAAAATAAAAATAATAAAAATATGAATTTAGAAAGAATAAATAAATGAAATGGGGTTCCCTGCACTGGCTACGCAACCAAAGGGTCGTCGCCAGGGCAACAACTCTTTGGTGGCACAATCAGGGTAGGGGGTTGATTCTCTCTTTCTAGGAGAATCTCTAGCCATAAATCTCGCCTTGTATTTTTCAATGCTACCATCCACTTTCTGTTTGATCTTGTATATCCATTTTAAGGACACCACTAATTTTTCTTTCGGTCTAGGCATGATTCCCCATACTTCATTCTTCATAATCGATTGATATTCTTCTAACATTGCATCCTTCCAAACTTGTTGTTTACAGAATTCTTCAAAGGTGGAAGGCTCAACATTAATGAGATCTGTCATCAATGTTGCATAACCAGAATACCTCTTTGGCCTCTTGCTTTCCTTGAAGGAGGCACATAGTGCTACATGTCCTTTGTCTTCCTACAAAGTAGATGTTAACAACGCTGACCTTTTCTTAATTTCAGGAACAACAATAGGGTCCACTGGTTCACTTAGCCCTTCTAGCTCTTCTTGATTCTCAATGGGATGTTCAAAAGGATTTGATGGACCAACTCCTTCTTCCTTGGGAGCATTGTGTTCTTTTTTCTCATCAAAGTCCACTTCTTTAGACTTCCAATAAGCCACATTCTCATCAAAACTTACATCCTTGATAACTTCAACTTGTTTTTGTCCTGGAATATATATTTTAATGCCTTTGATGATTCACTATAACCAAAAATTATTCCTTTATTTCTTGATTTCTCTAACTTCCTCATTTTATATTTAGGAACATGAATATAATCACTGTTAAACACCATGTTGAAGCACACACATGGTGTATGAGGAAGAAGAATGCACACACAAGAGAAACAACACACAATGAAAGATAAGCGTGAGGCTTTTTTTTATTTTCCATTATACAAAGATGTACATTTATAGTACAATGGTGTGACTCTTGGTTTCACATTCCAAGGTCACTTGGACTCCATTGTGACTTTTCATATTCCACACCTACCCATGTAGGATTAGGTGTTCCAACATCCCCCCTTAATCCGAAGGGGTATGTGTGAGTCGAAGAAAAGAGTTGTAATACAAATATGCAAGGTATACATGGCAGCACTTGGCTGAATCAACTCTCTGAAATGTTGGAAAAAAGAGTTGGTTTTAGGATGACCACAAACACTGGAACGCAAAACTTGTTGCAGTTCCCGGAACTCTTCCAAAACTGGCAAGAAGCTGAAAGCTTCTGCTAGAGGAATTGTCCCTCATAAAAAAGGGAGACCTTCAACCTAAAAGAAGGGAGGTCTACTACCTGTGGTGGTTTTAGGTTGTCCACCAACCAAAGATGATGGTTTTAGGTTATCCATCAACTGAAAATGATGGTTTTAGGTTATCCACCAACCGAAGATGATGGTTTTAGGTTATCCACCAACCGAAAATGATGGTTTTAGGTTATCCACCAACCAAAGATGATGGTTTTAGGTTATCCACCAACCGAAGGTATGCTCATGGGCATCCATATCTCTGGCTACATCTCTGAATCCAGAATGACGAATTGTGGCTCAGGCTCGCTTGAACTCTGGCTGCAACTCTGAATCTGGAATGAGAGATTGTGGCTCAGGCTCGCTTGATCTGTCGTCAAAGCTTGTACATGACCACCATTTTCCCCCCTGTCAGGGACAAGGTGAGATGATGGCGAAAACTCAACTGCAAGTTTGTTCAATATGCGTGAACAAGTTCTAACATGTGTTGTAAACATCTTCTTGGCTGCTGATGCCCATTGCCAAGAAGCGATCCATCCAAGTTGAATCTTGGTTCTTGCAGGAGGCTTGTGTTTGAAGCATCTATCTGAAGAATGGGTGTGCCGACCACAGTGCTTGCATGGATGAAGATCAAAACAGTGATCTTTCATATGGCCAACTCGATCACAGTGTTGGCATTTCTCAATCTGTTGTGGAAGTGGAGTAGGATCTGGAACAGCTGCAGGTGAACTGTCATACAAGAATCCGACACTCTGAAATATGATGGGCTTTGTGTAGTCTGGAATATGAAAGGACACATCCTTGTCATATCCAAGACCAATTTTGTGCTTGTTGTGGACAAGCTCTTCCCAAGGTCTGATAATGGGTTTGAGAAGTGCAGAGGAATCGCTACATCCTGTATGTGGCATCTCGCCGATTGGAATCAATCGCAACCACCGACTTGCCGCATGTAGCTCACAATCTTCTGAACAGAAACAAGTTCAGAATGGTGACTCTTTTGCTGAAGTTTGTCTTGTTGGAGCTGGGATTCCAACTGCAAAAACTCGATCTTTTCATGTGCATCTTGTAAACAAGTCTGAATATTACAAAGAGCATCCTTGCTCATTTTTATCATGTCATCAACATTGGAATGAATGAGGTCATTCAAGAACTCTAATGCCTCATTGATTTTGGCCATTTCAACAACTTAGGCTCAAAAAATGAAAGGGTGTCGGCTTCAACCGAAAATGCACCCGTTTACAATGTGATGCAACAACAAATACAATTGACTCAAGAAATTCTCAAAGTACAAAGTGTGCTCCTCAAATGATGGAGGGCAATCAACAATCCAACAACTCAAATACTGACATAATTACATAATATATAAGATAATATTTCTCGCAAAAATGTGCAAAGCAAAAACAATGTGCAAGAGGCCTTTAGCAAATGCAGTTTTCAAATAACCTGTTTGCAATGATGGCAAACTTGTCTTCTCATGTAAAATTTTTCAAAAAATCACCCTCATATCAAAAATCTCACAATGTCAAATTTCACTTTCTTCTTCTATATGTATAGTCCATGTCATTTCTTCAATTCTGCCTACAAAATTTTCCTTCTGCTTTTTTTAATTGAAAATTAATTAAAAAATAATTATTTGGGATTTAAAAAAAAAGAGAAAGGGAAATAATTAAAAAGAGAATGGGGAATTAACTTAATGGGAATTAGGAACTATATTGAATATGGAAGAGGGAGCTTTTATTGAAAAGGTAAGGGGGTTATTAAAAATGGGAGGGGGGGTATTAATATTAAGGAAGGGAAATTTATTGAAAGGAGGCAATGTTAAAAAATCGAATTAAATGGAAAGGGGAGATAAAGTGGGGGGGTATTTTATTAATGGAGGGAGAGGGCTTTATAAAATCGAATTGTGGGAGGGAGATATATTAAAAAGGAAAACGAATAGTTCGATGAGTACAAATTCGAATTTAAAATGGAACGTTGACTGTGTAAGGTGCTGGAGTGAGAGTAGGGAGCGTTGGTGAGGAGAGTTAACACAGGTGCAGGTAGAAGGGGCGGCGTAACGCATGGGATGGGAGTGCGGATATGGTGCAGAGGGAGGCGTAGGAAATAGAAGTTGTAGAGATGTGAGAAGGGCGTTACACAAAACAGGGCGCAGAGCGCAGAGAGCTGCGATGTGCCTAATAAGAAAGTTTGGTGTTGGCATTCGAAAGCAAACGGTGGGGCCTGCGGTAGATGCGTTGAAGAGTGTGAGGGTTAGGTAAGTTTGCAGAGCCGTGAGAGCAAGCAGGTTGAGCCAGAGGAGTGGATAAGCGGCCAAGCAAAGCAAGGCAGAGACGTGGGAGATCGTGTGAGCGTTTGAAAACGTATGAGCAAAGGGATTACTCACAGAGGGCGTAACTTATGTGAGAGGGTGGAGTGGTGTATGGGCAGACCAGTGAGGGCGTATGGCTCGAGTGGGTAGAGGCGTTTTCAAATGGGTCGATAGGGCAAGGAGAGTAGTGAAAGGCCGAGTTAAAAAATAAATAAGGGAGAGGCCACGCTGTAGAGGCGTTGGAGTTTGAATGTGCGTGGAGAGCGCTGGTGTGGAAGGGAATGGGGTAGAAAGTAGGGGCTCGAGTGATAGCCACAAGGTGAGGGCCGAAAGGTCTCGAGAGGGGGAAGGACAAAGGCCGAAAATTGATTTTTATTTTTATTTTTTTTTAATTTATTTTTTTATTTTTATTTTTAATTTTTGTTTTAAAAGCAGAGAGCAGAGAGATTCCAGAATTGCAGAAAGCAGCAGAATTTTTTTTCTTTCAAATATAGAGCAGAGTTTTTCTGGAACATATAGCAGTAAAAAATCCAAAATTTTGCAGGAATCTTCGAATGAAAAACTCAGAAATTCTTTCTCATTAAAACCAGAGACCTCTTCAGAAATCAACTTTAAACAATTTTCAGCAGCTCTTTCAAAATGATGCATATTTTACTGAGCAGAAATTGCAGAGAAAAATTAGAATGAAAACCTTCAGATGGGCACAACTGCTTCTCTTCAAAACCAATGCTGAATGGGGCAAATTTCTGAATGCTGCTCCTTCTCCAAAACACTTCTGAATGGCGGCAAAAACACTGCTGCAGAAATCTCTGAGTGCTTCAGATGTGCAGTGCTGCTTGCTGCTCTTCTTTAAAGCAAATGCTGAATGCTGCTCTTTCTTCTGAATGCGGCAAAAACACTGCTACAAACACTTGAGTGCTGCAAAAAAACCAACAATTTTTGCGGATATGCATAGGCCATAAACACAAATGACTCACTCAATTTGGAGCAGGGCAAGCAATCGCCCGCTCTGATACCATGTTAAACACCATGTTGAAGCACACACATGGTGTATGAGGAAGAAGAATGCACACACAAGAGAAACAACACACAATGAAAGCCAACTTGGGTTTTTTTCTGTAAATTATTCTTCAGGAATATTTTCTCCCAAGATTCGATGAGGAATTATATTTTGAATGTAGGCATTCATCCTCGATGATTCACTCCATAGAAACATATTAGGTATTGGTCATACATCATTTCCTTAATGGTTTCTTCAATGGTTTTTATTATTTCTTTCAGCAACTCCATATTGTTGTGGATTATATGCGACTTTCAGCTCCCTCTTAATCCCAACTTCTTTGCAAAATTAAAAAACCTCCTTGGAGGTATATTCTCCTCCATTATCAAATCTAAAAATATTTATCTTCTTTCCCTTCAATTTTTTGAATTCAACTTTGAATTCCTATAACTTTTCAAAAACTTTGTCATTTCTCTTCATGAAGTAGATACACATATTACGAGAGAAGTCATCAATAAATGTTACATAGTACAAGGATCCTCCAAGAGACTTCATTGGCATAGTGTTGAAAATTGTAACTAGGTTTGGTATTCATTATAATGTAAATGTAATCACGACATTGCATACTCTTTATAAAGAAAGAAAAAGAAATTATATTTTATTTTGGAGTATGGGTTTCATACTCAAGCTTGAGTCAAAAGAATTTTCTTCTTGCTTTTAGGTATTCTATGTATTTCTAGGATAAAGAATAATATTGTGCATGTGGCATAGTCCCATTTGGATTCATTGTAATAAAGGAAACTATTTATTTTGTCAATAAAAATCCATATATAAGCCTAATACCAAGTCGGCCCAAGGAGCATATCAAGTTAGCCTAAAATGAGGGAATTCAACCCTCATGAAAGGTTATATAAATGAGTGAAGTTTAACTCATTTGGACACTCATCTCAAGCAAGTTCGATCTGCAACAACAAAGGTAAACAAGAATAGCTGGGACAATGAAAAAGAGGAAGTATAATTATATCCCTCTCTTGTTTCACTAGGGTTTTTGAAGCTTCCAGTTGCATGGGGTCAAAATTCTGAATAAATTGCAGGAGGACGAATTACAGGGCCAAAATTCAAAATCAATTGTAGGAGGTCGAGATTGCAAGACCGAGATTCTAGTGCAGGGGTTGAAATTGCAGCATCACGCTGGAAGCAATATCAAGGTTCTGGAGTTGTCTCAAGGAATATATTTATGGGGGTTGACTTGGGGCTTAAAGTTTTTGTTGGATTTGGTATTTGGGTATTGGAAGTCTCCTTTGTAAGTAGATTTTAAAAAATAAGAGAGGCATTTTTTGGGTTTTCCCCTTTGAGGGGTTTTTCCCTGGCTTGGAGCCTATATCTTGTGTACTCTATTTCTTTGTGTTATTCATTGTTTTGGTAATGGCTTGATGGAAAAAAAAAAAAGCAATAAATAACCAACTAGCATCAAAATTAATTATCATTATAAGGAAAATAAGTTATAATCTACAAGTCTCCATAGTTTCTAGCATAATGTGTGAGCTAAGGTGAAAGAAGGATTCTAAAGATCACATCTTTTTGGCACTATGGAAAGGGTTATAAGGAAGGGTTTCAAGGTTATTTTAAATCTCTCTTCATCTATCAAGAATTGTCTAATGAAGATCATCTCCAAGCTCACAAATAAATTAGTATGTGAAATTGTGTTCTCCGCTTTATCCGACACATTCAAGGACGAAAATTTATGGGTTTTTAACAGTGGTGACTCCAGACATATGACATGCTAATGCAGTAAAATCCAAACCCTATCTAAGGAAAACTCATACCACTCTATTGAACTTGGAGACAACAAGAGATATCCAGTGAAAGGAAATGGGTCTACATAATTGGAGCTCAAGTCGCGTGGAAGCATTCACCTCAACAACATCTTATATGTTCCAGGTTTGAAGAAAAACTTACTTTGTATTTATTATCTAGAGTATAACGGTGATAGAGTTTTTTTTGTTGATGGAAAGGCTTTGGTTTGGGGTAAGGGCTCTAGTATTAATGAAGAAAGGGTGATTAGAATTCGTGAGGGGACATTGTATAGACTTTATACATCTCTGGACCAGACTCTAGTTCACATGGAAGTGAGTCCTTCAGAAATATGGCATAGAAGGTAAGGACACCTTCATTATAAGATTTTTCCATATCTGATTCAAATGGTCAATTACATCCCAGAAATAAATGAATACCATGAAGGAACCTATAAGGGATGTGCTCTAGGAAAGAATGTAAAGAAACCATTTGCAAGTAGTGACACGAGATCTAAGGAAATTTTAGATCTCACACACTCGGATGTATGTGGACCTATGATAGTCAAGTCTCTTGGTGGACATAAGTATTATGTAACCTCCATTGACTATTAATCAAGGATGACTTGGTTATGCCTTGTCGAGAACAAGGATGAGGTATTCAAAAAGTTTTAAGATTTCAAGAATGAAGTGGAAAACCTAACTGAAAGAAATATCAAGATTCTAATGTTAGACAGTGGTGGAGAATACACCTCTAAAGAATTAATAACTTTCTGCAAGGAAACATGAATCAAGAGGGATCTCATTGTTCCCTATAATCCTGAGAAAAATGGTGCAACGGGCATGAAGAACCATAATATTGAAGAATGTGTCAAAGTTATGCTACATGATCAATATCTCCATCAATTTCTATGGGGATAGGCATGTATGACAATTTTTTACTTACATAACCAAACTCTGCACAAGATCCTCAACAACATGATTATGGAGGAAGCATTTACATGAAAGAATCCAAGTGCAGATCATATTCATTTTTGGGTGTCTTGTGTATATTCATATACCCAGGGATAAAAGGAAGAAGTTAGATCCTACTAGTCTAAGGGGCATATTTTTTGGGTATAGTGCTTCATGTAAAGCATATAAAATATATATTAATGAGGATCGTCGAATTGAGGTAAGTATATATGTCATCATTGATGAGAGTATAGCTTACAATAAATCAAAGGATGTTCCAGTTGACTCTGATGAATAATATATACCCATCTTTGAGGATATCTCTAGGGAAAATGATGGTCAAGAGCTGGGACCTACTAAGAATATGTTAAAGTTCCTTGTGAACCTATAAAACAAGTAGTTGTTCCATAAAAGAGGAAGAGGTGTGTTTGGTTGAAAACTACTCTTCAATAGGAAGAAGGACATACAACACCAGGAACATCTAGGAAAAGTAAGAGACCATAAAGGTATTATGGATAGGTTGCATAATGAAAAAGCTAACTGAGGCAGATTATTCCTCCTATGAAGATGCAGCTAAGCATCAAGAGTGGAGGAGTGTTATGTAGGAAGAATATCAATCCATAATGAAGAATGCTGTTTGGGAAATTGTCCCTAGGCCAAGTGAAAAATATATAGTCACTTCAAAATGGATTTACAAGATAAAGCATGTTGCAGATGGGAGAATAGAAAAATACAAAGAAAGGTTTGTAGCAAAAGGATTCTCACAAAAGGAAGGAATTGATATTGAGGAAACATTTTCTCCCACAACTAGGTATACAACAATAAGATCACTTGTTTCATTAGCTGCTACTATGGGATGGAAGATCCATCAAATGGATGTCAAGATATATTTCTTGAATGGGACCCTCAATGAGGAGGTTTACAATGAGAAACCTCAAGGATTTGAAATAAATAAGAGGGAGACACATGTCAGTAGGTTGAAGAAGGTTCTATATGCCTTAAAGCAAGCACCTAGAGCTTGGCATGCAAGAATGGATGCATACCTACTGAGACTTGGTTTTACCAAGAAAACTGCAGACCCTAACATGTATACCAGGGTGGTCCAGAGTGAACCAGTTATTATGCTCTTATATGTGGATGATATATTGTACTATTCATAGATGTAGAGCATCGAATTCAGGAATGAAAGAAGCAATTGGAATTTGAGCTTGATATGAAGGATATTAGGACTAGAAGTATGGAATAAATAAGTTGAGATATATCTTGGTTAAGGTAAGTATGTGACCAAGATGATTCAAAAGTATGGCATGATGGATTGCAAGCCTATGATGACTCCTATGACTACCAATTTGAAGAAGTTATGGAGTTCAAAATATAGTCCAGTGGATCATACTTGCTACAGAAAATTGATTGGGTCCTTGATGTATCTAGTAAACATTAGACCAAACATTTGTTTTGCAATGAATTTCCTAAGTCAATTTCAGATGGAGCCAAAACAATATCATTGGATTGCAGCCAATTCTATCCTAATATATTTATGTGGGACTATATAACATTGCCTCAGGTACATTGGTAATGAAATCCAACTCGTGGGATATGCAGATTCATATTGTGGTGGCAGTGAGATAAGCGAAAGAAGCACAACAGGTGGATGCTTCATCCTAGAATATTCCATGGTCTCATGGATGAGAAAAAACCAGGCTACATTTGCTTTGAGTGGTGCTAAATATGAATATTTTGTTGCAAGCGAAGTCTATCGGGAAGTTATTCAATTCAGGAAATTATTATCATATTTGTTTGAAGGACTTCTCAGCCCTACATGGATACATTTTGATAATCAAAGTTGCATAAGATTGAAAAAAGACCTGGTGTTTCATGTGAAGATAAAGCATATAAACAACAAGTACCACTACATCAGAAGCTTGGTACAAGTTTGGGTCATGGACTTGCATTATCTACCTACAGATGAACATGTAATTGATATACTAACTAAACAATTACCAAACAAGAAACTTGAGTACATGAGTGGTAAGCTTCGTTTGGTGGATATCTCTTCCATGATTGAGAGGGAGTGATATCATATAGTTCTTGTATTTATGGGTCAGGAACTGGAATAATACTAACAGTTTTAAGTCTTAGTGAAGGCCAAAAAGGAAGAATTGATTCTAGATGATTGGATAAGCATCTAGAATTGAACTTCTTATGGATTGAAGAATCTATGGAAAGAAGTTCATCACCAATGCTATTTGAGGATGAGGTAGGGAATCCAAGATAAGAGTAGTCGAAGAGGACTAATATTCTTTGAGGATCCAAGTTTGGGAATCCAAGATAATAATATTCATAAAAGGACATATCTCGTAGACATTCAGATGGGGTATGTGCTTTCATAGGTAGTGTGGCAGATCGCGTAAATCCTCCCAGCCTAATGCTCATAATTAAAAATGAGCTTGTCCAGTTAAGTCCTTCAGAGAAAATGTTGGTTATGATAAATATTCTTGACAAAATGATGGCTTATCAATCTGACTCTTCTTATGAGAATGATTCAAGATTGATATTCCATGTACCATGAATACCCCCCAGTTAAGAGGGAGTGTTGAAAATTGTAACTAGGTTCGTTCTTCATTATAACGTAAATGTAATCATGAAATTGTATATTCCCTATAAAGAAAGAAAAAGGAAAGAAAAAATATATATATTGGAGTATGGGTTTCATACTCAAGTTTGAGTCAAAAACATGTTCTTTGTGCTTTTAGGTCTTTTGGTTCTTTATAGGTCTTTCTAGGATAAAGAATGATATTATTCATGTGTCATAGTCCCATTTGGACTCATTGTAATGAAGGAAAACATTTATTTTTTCAAGAAAAATCCATAGAGAAGCTCAGGACAAAGTCGACCCAAGGAGAAAATCAATTCAGCCTAAAAGGATGGAATTCGACCCTTAAGAAAGTTTATATAAAGGAGTGAAGTTCAAATCATTTGTACACTCATCTCAATCAAGTTAAATCTACAATAGCAACGATAAAGAAGAATAGATGGGAGTGAAAAAAAGAGGAAGCTGAAGTCTATCTCTCTCTTGGTTCGCTAGTGTTTGTGAAGATTCCAGTTGCAGGGGGGAAAAATTTTGAAGTAATTGCAAGAGGATGAATTGCAGGGTCGAATTCTGAAGCAGTTGCAAGAGGGCAAGATTGTAGGACCAAGATTCTAGTGCAGGGGCCTAAGTTGCAACATCAAGGAAGTAGTATCGAGGTTTTGAAGATATCTCAAGGAAGATATTATTGGGGTATGACTTTGGGCTTGGAGGGTTTGTTCGATTTGGTCTTTGGGTCTTGGAAATCTATTTTGAAAATATATTTTAAATAAGAAGAGAAGCATTTTTTGGGTTTGCCGCTTAGAGGGGTTTTTCCCTGGCTTAGAGCCTATATCTTGCATACTCTGTCTCTTTTTTATCTTAATTTTTTTGGTAGTTTCTTATGAACAAAACTAAAGAAGTAATAAAGAACTAGCTAACATCACAAGCAATTATCATGATAAGGAAAAAAATATATAATCTACAATTCTCCATATTTCCCAACAAATAGCACCACATACATAAGAATGGACTAAGTCCAAATCTTCCTTAGATCCACTTTTGTTGCTTGGATAAAGGCTTATTCACATTATTTGCAAACACACATCCTTTACATACTCCTTCATGTTCTTCCTACAAATATATAATTCATAAAATAATTTGTTTTATGGTAGTCAAAGCTCTATAGTGAAGGTGACCATATCTTCTATGCCAAAACTCGGATGGATTAATATCATTATGTACAAGTTCTTGAGTATATATTTTCCAGGAGTCTAGAAACCTTCCTTCACAAACTCCAATTACTCTAGCAAAATCAATACTAGAGCCTTTGGGCAAAACAAGAATTTTTCCATCAACAAAAGATAACCTATCGCATTTATATTTCAACCATGAAATAGAAACAAAATTCTTCTTAAAACATGGCACATATAATATATTTTTTAGATAAAATCTATCACCTAATTCTAGTTCAATGGATATTTTTCCAATGCCTTTGATTGGATAACTGTTGTTGTCTCCAAGTTCCACATTTTGTGCTAATATTTTTTCCGATATAATTGTGAGTTTGCCTCGATATCCCATCATGTGCCTTGAGGCACCACTATCTACTAGCCACAATTCTTCACTATCTACAACAAAACCAGTAAAAGCGAAGAAATAGAAGAATTTTTTATTTCTTGGATTTTCGTTCTTTGGTATCCTTAGAAGTACTTCAAAATATGTTGCGAAGGTATGTTACTTTTATTTTCTCTTTATATCACCTGATATTTTAGGACAATAACTTATATAGTGACCAAATTTGTGACATTGATATCATTGAACCTTTGACATGTCTATCTTTCCTCGAGGGGAAGATCCTCTAATTTCTAGTCTTCTTCCTTCATTTCTTTTTCATCCATGTCTTCTTTGAAAACCAAACTTCTTTATTCCTCCCCATTTCTTGAAACGTGTTGCATATGTTTGAGAATTTCCTTAATCATATATTTGAATATTTCCTCTTAATATGAGTATTGATTATTCTTGAGTACATTTGGCCCATAGTTCATAAAATTTTGGAGTGTCTTTTCTAGAACATATTCCTATTGCAAATGCGTCCCATGATTTAGGTAAATCGTTGAGTGGAGTGGTCACTAATTCCTTATCAAAAATGACTTCATTAATTTCTTTTAATCAATCTATTAGTTTTTTTATCCTCATAAAATATGAGGCTATAGTATCATTCCTAGTCGTTCTCACATCACGAAGTTCATTCTTCAAGCTCATGGTTTGACCAATATTGTTTATAGTGAAAAAACCGGTTAGGGAATCATGCATCTACTTTCAGAATTGAAGACTTGAAAAATAGTGAATCAAGTGATCCTTGATAGAGTCCACAATTATGCTCATGGTTGTGATATCATCCTTCTCAAAATTTTCTTTCTCTTTATGTTTTTCTGGTTCAGTGAACTTACCTTTAACAATAACTAAGAGACCTTATCTTGCAAGGAGAATATACTTCCTTTTCTTCCAATCCCTAAAGTGTGTAGCTCCTTCTAATGTGTTATTTTCCTTCATGTGGGAACCCATAGTCTTTAGACAAGAAAATAAATTGTAGATCTAGGGTTTCAAGAGTGATCTCAACATCCTTTTTGTTACCAAAGCTCTGATATCATGTTGAAATTCCGAGTGAAATATATATATAAGCATGGATTTCTAAAAAAAATTATAATTACTTCTAATGATATGGTTCTTCTTTTAACAATTCCAATTTATCATTAAGAAATTACAATTTAGAAATTTAACCATAAACCATAAGAACAGTAGATATCAAAATGCACAAAAGAGAACACAAGATTTACCCTCGGAAAACCCCAACAACCCTTTTCTCAAAGAAATGCTTCAGTTCAACAAGATTCAACTATGCCAACAAGCTAATGGTCAAACATGGTCTCCAACCCTCAATTCAAGGCAAACCATGCCGAACTTTTTTCTCTTCAAAATTTCGACCTACCAAGAAAACAAAGTTACCAACTTAACGAGAATTGTACCGAGTTCTCATTTTTTTAGAGGTTGCAAAAAATCATCTGATTTTGAAAAGTGTTGATGCAAATCAACCCTTTTTTAGAGCATATTTTTGACACTTTATTTTTTTTTAAATGTTAGTGATTTTCATGCCAGGTTGAAAAGTGTTAATGCAACATTAACCCACATTTTTTAGGCTTATTTTTTACACTTTCAATTTTGTGATATAATAAGTATGGATAATTTTTTTTAAATGTTGGTGATTTTCATGCGGATTTTGAAAAGCATTGATGCAACATCAAATTTATTTATTTACTTGTAATTTTTTTTCTTTTCAGAGGATTTTTTGACACTTTAAATTTTCTTACGTCTTAAGTATGCACATTTTTTTTAAACATTGGTTATTTAACCATTTTTTAAGTTGTTTTCTTCTTCTTCTCTATTTTCTTCATGATATGCTTACTTTTTAAGTGTTTTTCTAGTTTGTGTTTTTTTTTTCTCTTTGCAATGTGTTTATGTAATGAATTTTTCAATTATTTTGCAAAGTGAAAATAATAATAATAACATTATTAATATTTCCAAGTTAGTATTTTTTTTTTATAGATTTATGTATCATTAATTAATAATTAAATACACATAAAATAATTGTCACCAAAAAAATAATAATTTTGAATATTTGATAAGATAATACACACTTTTCATATAGATATAATTAAAAATATATATATTTTGGGACATTTTCGCTTAAAAATGACATGTCAAATAAAGGATTTTATAGAAAATTTTGAAAAAATAGCAACTTTTATGAATTTTATGTCCAAAAATAATAATATTTAACGGTTTTTCCAAAAATAATGATTCACATAAATTTTTAAGTAAAAATAACAATATAAAGAAAAATGTTTTAAAAAAAATAAAAACAATATTAACAAAAAAAAATTGTCAAAAAAACAAAAACTAAAAATTGTTTAAAAAAATTGAAATCAAAATTTAAAACAAACAATTAAAAAAAAATTTAAAATTTTGAAAATTAAAAAATAAATCAATATAATTATATATAGAAAAATGTAAAAACAAAATTTAAAATATATATATATATATATATATATATATATATATATATATATATATATATATATATATATATATATATATATATATATATATATATTAAAAAAGAAAAAGAATAAAATTTTATGAAAAACAAATTTAAAAATATGTTGTTTCAAAAATTAAAAAAAATAATTAAAGAAAATAAAGCAAAAATAAAAAATTATTAAAAAAAGACTAAACAAATTAGAAAAATAAAAAGCCATAATTTAGTTTTTTTTAAATGTGAAGAAAAACAAATATATATATATATATATATATATATATATATATATATATATATATAAGAAATTTGAAAATAAAAAAACATACATCATTGTTTTTCAATGGTCAGTGGAATGAATTCTAGGCCATCTGCAGAAGTTTTCAACCTTTGACACTTTGTATTGTTTGAGACTAATGACTCTGCGAGACTGAAAACTAGATTTAGATACAGAATTAAGGGCAAAACACTTTGTAGGGGAGCTTCCCGGGGAACGTTTGTGTAATTGACAGTCAGGGTGGGCAAAAACCATGCATTGATTAAACTTTTGAGATATACATTCTAGCGCCTTCTGGGCAGAGATAAAAAGGAGACAAAAATTCCAGAGCATTAAACTTAACTAAAGTGACTAGTCTTCTTCCACTGTGATGGGTTTTATCAGCGATCTACTCACCTGAACCCCATCCTGCTTCAAGTTGTCAGGGCTCGGAATAGAGTTGTCATCCCTCCGTTATTTTTTCCAGCGTTGCGCTTAAGCCTATCATAATGGGGTGAAACCTTGGTTACAAACTTATTATATTGCACCGACTCCACGTAGATCGTGAATTTTGTGTCAAGTGGTTCCAATTTCTCCTCAATGGATTTCCTAGCCTGATTGTTTTCCTGTATTTCCAGACCCATGAGAGCTTTCATTCTCTAAGTGAGCTCGATTGTATAGCTATAGTGATTTTCGTGAGCTCTTGTCAAGCCTAGGTCTAGAATCCAGTTAAATTGTTCATCCACAACCTTAGTGTTGGTGTTCTTCCTTATTTCTACGACTTTCTCTTCAAGCTGACTGATGCCTGCTTTTACCTACGATGAAATGGTGTTGTGAAAGTTGAGGGTCGCTTGATGGGTCGCCATCTCTACCCTAGTTCTTTGATGCATGCCTTCCTTCTTCCAGTGGTCTATGATGTGACCTTTTGGTTTGTGGCTCAAGGAGGAGGCTATGGTGGAGTGAGGGGTGCAAGCCATTAGGGTTATACGAGGGGAGCGAGAGCTAAGGGAGCTAGAGCACAAGAGGGTTGCAATTAAAGGGGAGGTGGGTAAGGGGACATTTGTAGAGAACTAGACAAAGGTGAACATGAGGAAACAATGCAGACTTGATTGGGGAAAAATGTCGAGCATCATGTTATTTAGAAGGCCAAGAATAATTATGGAAACTTCAATGCTTTAATTCATCTCATGTACAGAGATATCTACTTTAGAATTTAGATAATTCAAGCTGATGATGGATGGATGGGGTGGGCGATAGCTCCAATAATCCATATTCTTAGATATCGAGGGTTCATTAATAGCTTTAGGTTGGGAGAGGCATGTGAGGGATTTCGGAGCACCCTCTCTATAATTCACATACTTTTCCATTATGAAGTGGGATTCTAGTTGGGAGGAGGGACTGGAAGCCCTTGAGAACCATTACCATCATGTCCTTTTGATGAATATATTCACATTACTTACAAAACTTTCACTTAGATAAATCTTACCATGCATATGATTTGAATGTGTCATCACCACATATCCCCTCATTGGCAAGCCTATTATCCAAGGAATTCACCTTGTGCTTGACAACTTGGAAGTGGACCCCACCAAGAACCCTGATGTGGTCATGAATGCATTGAAGATTCTTGGAATCCACCAGGTGGTGGTCACTTTTCTGACAAGTTAAGATGGGGCAGTAATTCAGGAGGTATATTCATCCTTAAGGAAGGTTATGACTATCTGGACAACCACAATCAACTAAAACAACATCCTCGATGGATTTCTCTCTGGTCAAAAAATCAATCGCCAAATATCACTCTTTTCCTACAGCTCGTCCTCCACGGAAAAATCCTCACTTGGGATAACCTCATAAACTGAGGCTTCTTAGGCCCTTCTAAGTGTCACTAGAAAATTTGGCAGAATTTCCGACGGCCAATTCGTCGCTATTCCGACACATAGTCGTCGTAAGAGCGACAGTTCGAGGGCAAGAAAAACATGGTTTTCCATACCATCGTAGTTCCGACGCACTTAAAAATTGTTGCACTATCGACACTTTTTCCGTCGCTTCCAAACAAGCGTCACTCTTCCGACGTTTCCCAATCCGTCGCACTTCCGACGTTTGTAAACTGTCACACTTCCGACGAAATGTGGTCCGACGTTTTGAACGTCGCTCTTCCAAAGTTTAATGGCGTTGTCACAGTCTGACGAGGAAATGGTCAGACGACTGAACGTCAGCTCTTGCCCGTTTATGTCGCAGGTCGACGCAATGTGGTCCGAAGTTTTGGACGTCGCTCTTTTTGACGGTTGTAAGCTGTCGGCCAACGAAAACTATTACTGGCGTTTTGAGCGTCTCTCTTCCGACATTTATGCTTGTCATAGTCGATGAAATGTGGTCCAAAATTTTGAACGTCGCTCGTCCGACATTTTTATACTGTCCCTCTTCTGACGTTTTTAAGCTGTTGCAATTCCGATGCTTACAATGCATCGGTATAGCGACGGCGGGTTCAAATTTTTTTTTTTTTTTTTAAATGAAACTTCAAAAGAGGAAAAACGTTGTTTTGAATATATTATATGAAGTAAAACAGTCCATGAATTCATTACATTTTCACATCTAAAGATTGGAACCCAAATATCCATCCAGAAAAGTGGAAGTCCCACCCCAGACAATGATAGAAAAATACCCCATGTCACATACAGGGACATGATATAAAACCCAGTAACGGTCCACATGGAGATTATCGACAAATCTGAGAAAGCATCCAAATATGCCCGAGGCATCTATAAGAAAGTGAAATAGCAGTATGTAGAATAGTAAAGCAACGGATAGAGTACTGACGTCCATTGTTCCAAATACAAATTAAAGTACCCAAAATCCTGCAATAGAGAAAAACGCTAATCATGTGAGGAGTGTGATATGTCCAAAATATAAAAATACCATCAGACCATATCAATAAACCAGCAACATAGACCGGCATCGCTAGTTTTGAAGGCAGAGTGATAAACATTAATCATTTTTTTTTCACAAGAGAAAAAACGTTGTTTTGAATATATTATATGAAGTAAAACAGTCCATGAAGTCATTACATTTTCACATCTGAAGATTGGAACCCAAATATCCATCGAGAAAAGTGGAAGTCCCACCCCAGACAATGATAGAAAAATACCCCATGTCACATACAGCGACTTGATATAAAACCCAGTAACGGTCCACATGGAGATTATCGACAATCTGAGAAAACATCCAAATATGCCCAAGGCATCTATAAGAAAGTGAAATAGCAGTATGTAGAATAGTAAAGCAACAGATAGAGTACGTACCGACGTCCATTGTTCCAAATACAAATTAAATTACCCAAAATCCTTGAACAGAGAAAAACGCTAATCATGTGAGGAGTGTGATATGTCCAAAATATAAAAAGACCATCAGACCATATCAATAAACCAACAACATAGACCAACATTGCTAGTTTTGAAGGCAGAGTGATAAACATTAATCATTTTTTTTTCACAAGAGAAAAAACGTTGTTTTGAATATATTATATGAAGTAAAACAGTCCATGAAGTCATTACATTTTCACATCTAGAGATTGGAACCCAAATATCCATCCAGAAAAGTGGAAGTCCCACCCCAGACAATGATAGAAAAATACCCCATGTCACATACAGGGACATGATATAAAACCCAGTAACGGTCCACATGGAGATTATCGACAATCTGAGAAAGCATCCAAATTAATATGCCCAAGGCATCTATAAGAAAGTGAAATGGCAGTATGTAGAATAGTAAAACAACAGATAGAGTACCGACGTCCATTGTTCCAAATACAAATTAAAGTACCCAAAATCCTTGAACAGAGAAAAACGCTAATCATGTGAGGAGTGTGATATGTCCAAAATATAAAAAGACCATCAGACCATATCAATAAACCGGCAACATAGACCAGCATCGCTAGTTTTGAAGGCAGAGTGATAAACATTAATCATTTTTTTTTCACAAGAGAAAAAACGTTGTTTTGAATATATTATATGAAGTAAAACAGTCCATGAAGTCATTACATTTCACATCTGAAGATTGGAACCCAAATATCCATCCAGAAAAGTGGAAGTCCCACCCCAGACAGTGATAGAAAAATACCCCATGTCACATACGGGGACTTGATATAAATGACGTTGCTGATTATCGACAAATAAGAAAACATCAAATATGCACGAGGCATCTATAAGAAAGTGAAATAGCAGTATGTAGAATAGTAAAGCAACAGATAGAGTACCGACATCCATTGTTCCAAATACAAATTAAAGTACCCAAAATCCTTGAACAGAGAAAAACGTTAATCATGTGAGGAGTGTGATAACCATCTACAGAAACCCAGGCTCGCTTGTAAGATCAGGCTCGCTTGATTCCAAAATTGGTAACCATTTATTGCATCCGAGATGTAAGGTTCAGGCTCGCTTGTTTCCATTAGTAGCCCGCTACAGCATCCACCCTGTTCATAGCAAAAAGGTTCTTGTAGATATATAGAGAAAGATTATAATACGTAGACCATATAAACATGGCTCTATATTTCAAAAAACAGATTTAAAATAGAAACAGGGCAACATTTTTTTTTCTAAGTAAAGTTAATCTATTAACAGTGGGAATAAAATTACACTGAAGTCAAAATCATTGCCCAGACTCATACGGGGAAACCAGTCTTGAACGTTTAATTTACAGAATTCAAAAATATTACAAAGGTCCAGCATAGTAAAATAATCTAAAAGCAACCCAATTAAGTGAACCGCAAAGCAAGAAAAACAAATTAACCAAACTACTCCTCCAGCTCCTCGACGATTCGGAACCATCCTTCGGAAGGTCCAGGATCGCTAGGTGCTACCTCCACATTCATGCCACGGCTCCCCTCCTGAAGGCCCGAATGTTGGCCAGCTTTTTCCGAGCTCAGACTTGCCGGACGGGTGCATTCTTCCTCCGTTTGGGCCTCCTCGCGGAAAACCATAGTGACTGAAGCTGTGATTCGTGGGCGGTTGAGAGAGAAATTAAAGGAAAATTGCGCAGTGCGCATCGTGGGAGAAGGTGAACTAGCGATGGGGAAACGAGGAGCAGGGGAATCTATATGGTGGCCAGATCCTACAACCCGACCCCGCCCACTCCTATTATTTGGATAACGACCTGCGTAATAATCATTGGATTGGCCGGAAGACAACTCGGTTGAGGGGCTGGAGGGAGCGCGCAGGGGTTGACCTCTAGTGCTCCCCCTGCGACAACGCATCCTTTGACGCACGCGAGGCATGGGTGCAGTCTCACTAGCAGTGGGCACAAGAGGAGACAGAGAAGAAAAAATCCAAGAAACAGAGGAAGACAGACAAGGACCAGACCGAGAGAAATGCAGATATGCAGCAAGGTCTACGTAGCAGTTCAGCTGGTCACTTCTCCTTCTCGTCACAGTGAGCAGGCAGTGTAACCTAGCAACCGGCTCATCTGAAAAACCATAGCGAAATTCCATTTTATCGACCCGACTGCAATGCAATCGAAGGACGCCCGTCATAATTAATCTCTGATCATTAATGAGAGCCAAAGGCCGGATCATATTGGAGCATGCGGAATCGCTAATAGGAGTGGAGGTCTGATCTTGAACAACGTTAAAACTTAATGCGATTAGATGTGAAAACCTTGGAACTTAATTGAACAGCGTTAAAACTTAATGTGATTGATATGAAATCGCCACATCCATGTCCCATCGCCTTAAACGCCATCGAATGCACCCGCAGTCGGGAGCAGGGCAAGTTTTGATTGAGGACACGTGGCATAAATTGATTGGAGTGGATCTTTGTTTGGGCCGCTCGTGCAGTGGAAATCCGGACCTGAAAAATATTAGGGCAAATTTGATAAGAAATTCGCGTCACAACTCTCCCTCTGTACGCCAGCCCAACTTCGGACCCAAAAAAGATTAGGGAAGAATTCATTTGGTTTTCGCATCACAAGATTGGCCGACGTCAGCAGGCTATTTTGGAACGCTTATTTGGTTTGAATTATGGTTTATCGCCGTTTGAAGTCCGGCGGGCTCGACTTAAGAACAATTTTGTTTGATCCCATCTTATAAAATTTGTGTTGGTTTTCTTTGATAATACACATATTTATAATAAATCATGGGAATACCACACTAGTAAAAATGTGGAAAAGTTATATAAATTGTTGAGAACAATCATTTTTATGTAAAAATATCCAAATGTGCTTTTGGGAAATAATAATTCGAGTATTTGGTTCATATTGTTTTAAAGGAAGGAGTGAAGTTGGAGCCTCAAAAGATGCAAGCTATTACAAAATGACCTATTCCTAAGAAAATCAAGGTTCTTAGAAGATTTGTTAGACTTACATGATATTATTGATCATTTGTTAAGAATTATGCATGAATTTCAAGTCCACTCACATACCCCTTGAAGAAAATATCATTTATATGGAATGATGAGGCTACTTTGGCATTCTCTCTTTTAATGGATGCCATGTCTTCTACACCAACATCGGTTGCACCTACTTTTGGTAAAACATTCATAGTAGAGTGTGAGGCACTAGGACAAGGAATTTACATAACATTAACACAATAAGGGATATCATTGGATTTTAAAAGAAAGGAATTCAAAGAAAATATTTGGTGAAATATACGTATGAAAAATAAATGGAAGCAATATTACATGCAATAAAAAATGGGGATAGTATATCACTGGGAGGTACTTTAAAGTCAAGATATACCATGATAGCATAAATTATTTTTTGAAGCTATGGATTTCATTGGAATATTAACAAAAATGAGGAGAAAAAATGCAAAGTTTTAATTTTGAGATAATCTACAAAAAGGGTAAGGAAAATTTAGTACATGATGCTCTTTCTAAAATAGAAGAGGCCTCAAATTTATATCCAATTACATTTTCTATTCCTAGTGGCTAGAAGAAGCTTGCCATAATGGAAAAATGACAATAGTACTAAACAAAAACTAAAATTTATAAAGGATGGGATGAACTCTATGGAGCATTGGGAGTGAAAGAGAGACATACTTTGGTGCAAATGTAGAATATTTTTATGCACGCAAGCATATTTGAATAAACAAATATTAAGGGAGTCCCATGTCTCTCTGATGGTAGGACGCAAGGTTCCTTAAAACATCTCAAATGATCAAAAAATATATTTTTGGAAGGAATGAAGAAAGATATTCAAAATTTTGTAAGAGAAGGTCAGGTTTGCATAATAAATAAAAGAGAGATAGTAAAATCTCTAGGGTTACTTAAACCATTCCACATACATATTCAAAGACTAGAAGATATATCAATAGACTTTATTATAGGGTTACTAAAATGTAAAGGTAAGTATTACATTTTTGTGGTCATTTATATAGACAAATCTTGTAGATTTTTTTTGTAGAGCTCAAAGTACATAAACAACAAGCCAAGTGGTAGAAGTGTCCGTGAAAGAAATTCATAGTCTTCATGGTTTTCCTAAACTAATAGCAACAAGAAACTTTTGGAAATAATTATTTAATATGAGTGGAGAAACACTAGCTGCCATGAGTTCTACATATCAAACACAATCAAATGGTCAAAAAAAAATAGTTAACAAATGTTTTTAAGGTTATCTACAATGTTACTATTTAGAAAAGAAATCTTAATGGATGAAGTGGGTTCGTCAAGGAAGAATGGTAATATGATACTACCTATCACACATCTACTAAAATTTCCCCATTTAAGGCCCTTTATGGATATCCAAATCCTAGTATCTCATACTTTTTGCAAGATAAGTCCAAAGTATAGGAAACAGAGTCACATATGGAAAATACTAAAGAAACTTTAAAAATTATTATGGAAACCTTCAAATTACATGAAACATGATAAAACAACAAGGGGAACAACATTGAAGTGAAAGATAATTTGAGGAGGTTAATTGGGTATTTTTTAGATTATAGCATTATAAGCAATCTTCATTCAAGAAGAAGAAGAATAAAGAATTAGCTCAAAAATGTTATGGCCCTAAATAATTATTCATAGGATTTCACAAGTGGTATAGAAGTTATATTTTCATTCTTCTTGCATTCATAAGGTTTTTCATGTATCTTGCCTAAAAAAGGTTTTGGGAAAAAATATGCCAATGTAAATAGAACTTCCAAAATTAGATGAAGAATGAAAGTTGATTCTTGAACCACAAAAAGTTATAGATAAGCATTTTGTATCTCTTTGACATATAACCATTATGAAGTACCTAATCAAGTGGAAGAACATTCCTCTAGAAGAAGGTACATGGTAAAATGATCAATTCGTGATGAAATACCCACGGCTAAAGGGTTCGTTTGAAGTTTTGACAAAGGTTTTGTTATATGTTTTATATAACACGCGACAGAATAGTTTTATTGTTTGTTAAGGTCCCACACAGTGATAAAATTTGAAGGGCAGGTCCGAATTTCAATTAGAAGGGCATATATCTATTTTTCCCTTCCATAATGAAAAGCTTTAAAAACAAACTTTTCAATTGACCACAATAAATTATTTTTACATTTCATTTTCAGAAAGACAAAACCATCAATATTTATAAAAATAAAAGACTGTTACATATACAACAATGAAGAAGGCTCCATCTTTCATTGCTTAAATATCTCATTGGCAATGTCAACATAAGTCTTGAAGACACTATTATAAGAATTTGGATACATACCACCAAGATATAGGAGATTCTTATGTGTCAGATTGTGTAATGCAATTTTGACTTTGTCTCACAAGGAGCAGCAACATGGAGGTCTGGATTTTTCTTATAGAACTTTTATTATTATTATTTGAAACGTTGTTTATAGATATGAAGACAAAAATGAAATTATGAGCATGGTGGACAATTAGTCAAGCTCATGATGCCAAACCATGATGATGTAAGTTTGGAATTTAACATTTTTACATGTTAAAGACAAATAGTCAAAATCACTGACAACTTAGTATGCCATAATTAATAATCATTCCCTCTTCACTTTGTTAATAGGTTTATGTCACACGATGATCTCTCTTCTCTGGCATTTACTTGTATTGAAGATTACTATTCTAGGAATAAGGAGTTATTTTCTCCAAAAATAACCCTAGCCAAACATTGACAATGCATCAAGGATATCTTTCTATGCTTCACAAGCACATTTGTTCTACTTCTAAATCATGTCTTGGAAGTGGTTGTTGTGCTGGAAATTATTCACCAGTTGGTTTCATACCAAAGTCTTTTTCACATTTTCAGCATCCAATACATGAAAAAGATAATGGCTTAAAACAACATAAATATTTGAAATTTTGCAAGAATTGTTTGGCACACTTTGAATATGAATTTTGAAGTCAAGTGCATGATGCTGTATAGGATCAAGTGTCATTTTGAATACCAAATGTTTCACAAAAAACTTCTCAACATGCTACCCTGCAGTAAGGATTAAATGACAATATTGCATCAACTATTTCCATAATAAAAGTACACCTCGGCCATAAGACTAAACAACTACAAATGTTGTAGATCTAACAAGACCACACAATCAAATGTATTCCACAAGGCCAATACTGTATGAAAAATGAAAAGGAGTTTTCAACCAAAAATACCTTAGGCAACTAATTCAATTAGATACACCAAACCATCAGCAAAAAGGAAAACCAGCCTACTCAAAAGGAAAGCGTTTACCTCCTTTGACAAAATTTTGAGTTCCGAAACAAGGGCCTTTATTGTCTTGTCAATGCCCCTAGTAATTTGAACGGGGTTTGCACCTGCCGCAACAACCTAAACAAAAAGGTTTCATTTCAAATTATTTTCCACAAATTTAAGATACAACCATTGTCAGTTTTGTATTTCCTAACAAGCTCATAAATTTTGACAAAAGAACCAAAATTTTTTAATACCTGATAGCAATTTTTTCACTCAAAAACTATCTTAGACTCAATAAGCCCAACCCAAAACTAAAAAACCAAACACCGTAAGACCCTACAAAAATGAATAGATGATCTTAATCCAGTACTATCGAAAAAAAGTTACCTTTACACCCTCACTTATTAAACCCTGTGCTGTTGAATTTTAACTTCAACTGCTGCAGCAGAAGGACGGATGCAGCAGCAACATTTTTTTTTGGAAGTTGCTTGCATGCCATCCAGAAATTTAATTCAGCATTTAAAATTCCTGCAAGTTTTTTTTGTAGATGGCCGCAGCCATATTTCTGTACAGGATTGTATTTAAACACAACAACCAACATTAACGCAATTCACCAACCAGAAATTAAACAAACAGAAATTTACCCCCCAGTTTTGTAAATTCAAAAGGAGGACACATGGAGCATTAATATTGGATCGCATGAAATTGAAGGGAATCTGAAAACCTGAAAACTAGACCTGAATTTTTTATAAGGCACATTGGATTGAGAATTCGCGTTACAAATTAGGCAGACGTCAGTATCCCATTTTGGAACGTGAATTTGGTTTGAAATTAAATCTATTTAGACTTTTGAAGTCCGATGGAAAGGGTTCTTTAATGTTTTGATAGTTTACTTTTATGTATGCTTTAATATATACATATGTTTTAAACATATATATATATATATATATATATATATATATATATATCATATGCGAAATGAAAGGTGGGCCATAGAATTTAGTTTTAATTTTATTTTTTTTAAAAGAGGGTTTATTATAATATGTTTTATATGTTACGACATATAAAAATAAAAAGGACAAAAAATCTTGGTAGTTTTTCTTATAGACAGTACGTAAATTTTTTATTACACAACAGTGTGTAAAAAGTGAAAGACCGAGTGTAACTTTTTAAGTGTGTATGCACAGTAGTGCGAAAGTGAAAAACACAACAGAGTGTTTTAGAGACAGAGTATGTTTGTTTTGAACAGATAGTGAGTTGGTTTTATGCACTGCATTTTGTAGCAGTCATAATTTTGTAATCCCTCTCAGTGAGGAAGAAGTGTAATAGTTTTTTTTTGAGTTATTGAAGGGAATAGAAGTTTGTTTTCAAAGTATTGAAACTCTGTCTCCTGTCAAAGAATTTTTTATTTTCTCTGTGTTAGAGGAAGGGAGATTTATTCTCCATTCATTGTTCTGGAATTTTTCAATATTCCAACATGTGCAAGAACAACAGATGTTGTGGTTCCATCCCTAGCTAAATCATTTGTCTTTGCCACAACTTGCCTTACCAACTTGGCCCCAATATTTTCAACTGGGTCCTCTAATTCAACCAATAAAAAGGCCAAAACCATAGCATTGAGATACATTTCATTACACTGTCAATAACAATAAAATTTGACTCACCCATAACCCTTTCCTTTTATTTTTGTGAAAAGATTTATGCATTACTCTAATGTGGCTAGTCCATAGGCCAAGTAGACCACTGGGTAACAAATATGTTTCCTTTCACCTTTGAGTTTTCAAATTATGCCTACCAAATCTAAGACATTTAAGAGGGGGAACTAATACAACGTTAAAAAGAAAACTAGAGCACACATCTACAAATTACCTTCTTAGCTACTGTCACACCATCATTAACTATTTTCGGAGAACCATGCTTGCTCTCCAAGACAACATTTTTCCCTTCGCCCCAAGGGTGACTCCAACAAGATCAGCAAGTTTGTTCACACCGCCCGCAAGACAAATTGACAATGCTTTCAGTAAGTGTGCAATTGAATGCCAGACCATATGCCAAAACAACCCTCCATGAAAAATTAAAATAACACATTAAAATCGAATATAAGTGGACAAGGAAAGATCCACCGTAGGGAATTTTCACGTGCAAGTGACCTTCCTTTAAACATAATTTTTTCTCTGACCTGCAATTTTTTTGTCACTGAGCCATCCTTGTTGAAGTACAACTCATTTTCCATAGCTCTTGTATTAACTACCTTCTCTCTATCGCGTAATCTCATATTCCCTCTTCTGCTTTAGCGATTAAAGGAAATGGGTGAAAAAACTGAAAGAGAAGACAATTGTCTGCCATAATTATCAAACATTGCACCCAACTTCTTCCCCTTTCCATTGTTACCCAATGAGGTAGATGTGGCAATTGTTGTCATACTGCCTAAAGCAGAGGCCATCTTCTCTTATCCTAAATATAGAATTAAAATATCTTCATATTAGTATGAACCTTAAAAAACATGACTCCCATTGCTAAAAACCACTTTTAAGTTGTAACAGGCAAACTAAACAACTATCGCAACTTTTGGAAACTTCTGGAGCATTAAGAGAGAAACAACCAAAGAGAAATACAACCAAAATCCTCATTTTAATGAGACCGGACTATATATTTGCATTAATATAATAGAAAGAAATCACGACTATATTAAGGCCAGCACAAAACAATCTTTAACCAGTGTCTCTCGCGACCTTCAGGTTGCCATGCTAGAGGTTGCATATTTTTAATTTAAATTCTTGACCTCTCGTGCCCATCTATGAATGCATCCAATGGGATATCTACATAAAATGCTCCTTTATATCCCCAAAAACAAATTCCCTACTACAAGAGCACAAGTATTGATGGATCACCCCACACCATCCCACCCACTAGAAACGGTGAAAAAGGAAACCCGAGAAAACTTCTGAAATATCTCAAGATGACTATATGGGTGGTTATTATGAATCAACCAACCATTCAAAACATGCTCATCAATCCAAACCATGAGTATTATGTGACAATATTCAAGCAGGCACTGAATCGGATTTCTGAAGCTATGTTAGAGAAACCCTAAATTCTCACTGAAAATAGGTGAAATGTGGCACCACTCAGAGATTGACATGTGCCAATTGGTACAAGTGGTAGACAATTGGCATGCTCAAACAACGAGGTGATGCAGGAATGACATGAGGGAGAAAATATCAAAAAGGCCCCAAATCTGGAGAACTAAAGCTCATCACCAACCTGAGATTGACAACTTTACATGATGTAACCTATGAAATCGTAAATGGAGAAATCATAGCAACAATAAAGTAACCTATGTAACAACAAAGTCAGATTAATCCTGGGAGTGGTAATGGGAGAAATCATAGTGAACAACAGGAAACATGCAAAGTTGCTTACAATCAAATAGATGAAAAAACACATACAAAAAACCTAGATAATAATCATGAACAAGCTTAATATTGAATTATGAACTGTAAAGGAACTTAAAAAATGTGACATTACGAACCTGGTCAAGCGCACAAGAAAAAATATCCTGGACATGACCCTGGTTGACAAGTTGTATTGCTCATGATGCAAGAGGATTTGTACTTGCACTACCAAGTCAATCAAAATCCATCATTATCTATACAATAAATACAAGTAATTGATGTAGTATTTTTTACTCTAAGATGCATTCTTATGATAATGTTAGAACATATGTTGAAAATGTCAAAACATACCCGAATAAGCTCCTCTTTGTTTCAAGAACAATTTATTGGAGTCGCATGAACTTGGAACAAGCCTCCCACGATCTGAAAGAGTAGCAACTAAGTCAACATTGACTTTTTTGTTGCTACGCTGGATCAAGGGAGGTTTGCTCCAAGATTAAATCGCTCCAATAAATTATTCTCTACTAAAAAGGGCCAACCACGTGAAGGTGGAAGCGCTTATGGCCCCTCCCCCCCCCTCACATCACTCTCAATTCCCCAATACCAAATCTATATTTCATTTTTTACTTTCATGAGCATAAAAAAAAATATTCAATAACTAATAAAAAAACAATTCAACAAAAAGTACGCAAGGAAACATTGCAATTAATGCTTGACATAAAAATAGTATGATAAATTAGTTTTTTATATAACGCAAAAAATGTTCCAAGTATGGTAACGTTTGTCTTATAATAATACAATATTTTACATTGTCAAATTTTCTTTTTCTTCTTCCTATTTTTAAAGCTCCTAATTACACCATCAATATCATCGTGCTCTGCTCCTGTTTCGTGCCTTTCAACCCGCACTGCTGACCTAGTTGCGTATTCACGATGTCTGGGCTCATCCAGTGACGGGGCATCGCCTACAAAAACAGATAATATTAAATTTTAATTGTCAGTTTTTAAATATCATTGAACTAGTTCGGTAATATTAATAATAAAAAATTGCAATGAGATTATTTACCTGGTGCACCAGTTGTCGCCGCTGACCTAGTTGCGTAGTCACGATGTCTGGTCTCATCCATTGATGGGGCATCACCTACAAAAATAGATAATATTAAATTTTAATTGTCAGTTTTTAAATATCATTGAACTAGTTCAGTAATATTAATAAAAAAAATTGCAATGAGATTATTTATCTGGTGCACCAGTTGTCGCCGCTGACCTAGTTGCGTAGTCACGATGTCTGGTCTCATCCAGTGACGGGGCATCGCCTACAAAAACAAATAATATTAAATTTTAATTGTCAGTTTTTAAATATCATTGAACTAGTTCGGTAATATTAATTAAAAAATTGCAATGAGATTATTTACCTGGTGCACCAGTTGTCGCCGCTGACCTAGTTGCGTAGTCACGATGTCTGGTCTCATCCAGTGACGGGGCATCGCCTACAAAAAAAGATAATATTAAATTTTAATTGTCAGTTTTTAAATATCATTGAACTAGTTCGGTAATATTAATAAAAAAAATTTCAATGAGATTATTTACCTGGTGCACCAGTTGTCGCCGCTAACCTAGTTGCATTGTCACGATGTCTGGTCTCATCCAGTGACGGGGCATCGCCTCCAAAAACAGATAATATTAAATTTTAATTATCAGTTTTTAAATATTATTGAACTAGTTCGGTAATATTAATAAAAAAAATTGCAATGAGATTATTTACCTGGTGCACCAGTTGTCGCCGTTGGGACTGTTGCCCTGTCTTCCTCTCTGGTGGTAAGATCCTCAAGGGAAACATTCTCCGTCATTTAAACAAAAAACGTTATAAGGACAACCATCAAGGTATAATTAGAAAAAATTATAAGTGGAAATTAATTACCGTCACGGCCCTCACTGATAGCAGCATTGTCGGCCTGGTCCCCACTACAATGATTAGGTTGCACGAGAGGATCATCTACATCTGGCTCTAAAACTGGGTTATTTGCCTCGTCGGTAGTGCTGCTCCCCTGATTTAAACAAAGTTGTTAGACATTAAATTTATGGACGAAAACAAACATATTTAAAGGTTAATGTTTTACCTTATCAGGCATTCTGGATCTTGGGACCTACCCCAAGCTTCTGCGATGTTCAACTACGGCTTGATAGCCGAAATGGAAAGCGATATTTTTATCTTCCTCTGTAGTTTCTGTTCCGAAGTCATCACCCTACATTACATATGATTGTGTATTTTTAATCATATTTGATAGGATTACAAAAACGTTGGAAGGCGATACAATTAATTATAAGATGTTTAGCTACTTAATTATAATTCTTGCAGCTAATTTCAAGTAGCCACCCTGGCCGAGCTTGTGATGGCCCTTTTTCTCAATCCTAGCTTTGGTTGCCTTTGAGGTGTCAGGCAACCTAGCATCAAAATATTGAAGTCAGATATGACGTAGCACACTTTTATTTTAGACATAGAGAAAATTAAAGCTATTGAATTAAAGTTGTAATTTACCTTGCGGATCCAGTTGCCATTTTTCCTTCTTTCTTTTCCCTTTTCTCTTTTCCGTCATGGATGAGTGCTCTCCACTCACTCTCTGCAACTGCGAGAGGACGCTCATATCTAGGGTTAAATTGAAATTGCTTCCTATAGGTGTCCCTAGTATATTTCAAATATTTGCCGGCTACCCGAGCCACCGTTGTTTTGTCAAATGTGTCGACCCCAAAAAGGGCTTCTAGATAACCTAGAAGTTCTTTTTTCAGGTTGGAATTCTGGGAATTCCACCTTGTGCGTATGGTTGGGCCAAAAATTACCAACGCATGGCTCTCCAGAAACCTGTAGAACTCATTGTTTCCTACACAGAAAAAAAAAAAAAAAAAAAAAAAAAAAAAAAAAAAAAAAAAAAAAAAAAAAGAAAGAAAGAAAGAAGAAGAAGAAGAGATATTATCATTAATTTAAAAATAAAAATCATGATAAATATGTTTTAGATAAAGTACATGAAATAGTTAAAATATTAAAATTTACCTAGGAGTTGTACATGATTTATAGGGACACCCTCATCGTTCACCAACAACGTGCCATTAATGGTCCCTGTGGAGCTGACACGTGTAGCTCCAGGAAACGCAATAATGTAGCTGGCCATATCAGCTTCATCATTGCCAACACGTTCAGCAGTTGGCTGGGTGTCAGCTTGGGCAGGGTGTGTTTCTTGGCTAGCACCTAAAGGAGTAGAAGGTGTACGAGAGGGTTGTTGGGCAATCTCTTGCCCTTGCGTCCCACTACCACCAACACCGGGTTCAGCAAATGCCAGAAGACGCTACATACAAAAGAACTTTTTGTTAGTTTAGTCAATGTAAAAATTAAAAATCAAACTATCACAATTCATCTCATGCAGAACAAAAAAAATATCCTTTTGACTTTTTATTATTACCTAATATGTTTCTAGTTGGCTCATAAGTTGTTTTATCCTCTCTTCTGTTTCAGGTGTTTGAGGCGCGTCTATCAAAGTATTAAATTCCGACCTTGCATCTCGTGCCTTTTTTCGCAACAAGAACACTGGAGATAGGGATGAAGAAAGCTCTTCCTCAAAGAGGGAATCATCAAGCGTACCATGGCTAGGTGTCTGCATATTTGAACAAAATTAATATTATTTCAATTATGTAAATAACTAAAATAACTGAAGATAGAGCAATGCTGGCACTTTACATGTTCTTCCGCTGGCCTCTTTCCGCGATCATCCCGTCTCGGGGTTGTTCCTGCACTGCTCTGATCAGTCTGCCACATTGCAATAAAATTATAAATGTAAAAACTCGAAAACAATATCTAACTTGAAAACACAAAATGAAAACTGAAATAATTTCTAATAAGACACCGGAAGACAGAGTTAGAGTTTCAAATATGCCTTGCATTGAATTCAGTCCTGGAAACATGTCATTGCACATTAAGGTACCCAAACAAGAGACGAGTTGACAATGAAGACCTTATTGAATATATTGTTGGAGCAACTTCTAGTAAACTTGTTGTGAAGACCTTGAGGATATTTTTGGAGCAACATTGTTGAAGCTGATGGTATAGCATTGTTGAAGACGATCTTGAAGGGCCTTGAAGTGAAGCTTTTGGAGCAACTATTGAAAAATCCTTAGAGCATTTAAGTAAGGTACTTTCTATCTTCCATCACCTTTTTCCTTTCAATATCCTTTAAACGATTTTGTTGATATTTAATGTTTGAAATCACATTATAATTCCTTGATTATATGTGTTTGGGGACTTTCCCTTTGAAATTACCCAAAAATACCCTGGAAATTTTATCTTCAAGATGCATGTTTGACCCTATTGTTCAATATTTTGATTGATAGTAGTAAACATAGAGAGTTAGGGGGCTCTTGACTTGGTTTGGTTGGGCCATTAGATCCCTAACATCTACTAGGGAGAACCCCTGAGTTGGAGGAGAGCTAGCCCAAAGTGAAAATAGGTTGGTGAGGTGACAATGGGGCTATTGAATTACACATGGTATCACACTTTAGCTTTAGGACTTTATCTTGAGAAGTGCGAGATTTTTCTATATCAATTCTCAAATTGTTTACAACACTATTTTTAAGAACTAATAAGAAGTGATGTTGAGGGGTTTTTGGGTATAAGAAACAATACCATTTAAAAACTAGGGTTCTCAGTCCTTGGCATTCCTTCACCTGGGCCTAGGGGCACACCAGAATAATTTCACACTAAACCATGCAAACTTAAAAGTAACTTAACAGATCCATAAAGTAATAATAATCATAATTCCTAATTTCCCATTGTACGATATGATGCAAATTATTCAAACATGAAGCAATGAAGACATGCAATGTCTGAATTTCAAGATTGATGAACCAATACAAGAAGTTAGAAACTACAACTTTGATTCAATACTCGTGTCCTAACTCTAGGAAGGAATCTAGTTTGTAGTACAGAACATGCATCGTGTATTATCAATTCTTAATTGACAACAACTAAAGGTCATATACCTCATCAATTCCTTCCCATTTTGTGTTTTTATGTTATATTCCTTATAAAAGTGTCAAATTTCTCTCAAAGTAAGCAACCACTGAATGAAATAAAAAATAGTTGAGATATGATTGAGAAATGGCCATTTATTTCTTGAAAGGATCTTCACAATTTCTTTGGTTGTTTTTCATCTCAAGGAACAAGAAATTACCTAAGAAACTATCGTGATGTAATATAAGAAACAACACGGTGCAATGGCCATTTTCAAAGCCAAATGATGTCCATTGAGGACATGACCTTTATTTGGTTCTTGTTTCATAGGAGTTTTGGGTAGAAATGGAACTTTGTTGGAAGTGAAAGGAAAACATGTCTCATGTTGAATTATGAGAAAATCATGTTGTTCATGATGCAACAATTGACTGAAAATTGTTTTGGAAATCTCCTGGAAGTTGTAACTTGTGACTAAGGTTCTCATTGACCTTTACCCAACTTTGGAAAAGGAGGGTGTTGATTTTCATCTTGATATATTTGTTTTTTATGACACTAATACAGGGTAATGTAAAAGGGGGAAGATCAAATTACAGTTTGATTCATTGTTGATAATTAGTGCCAAACTTCAAGAGGAATGAAGAGGTTGTTATCTTTACAATCCCATCCCAACATCAAATTCAGTGATAAGTTTCTATGAGGTTCTGGGTCAAGGAAACATTCACTCCACGAATGATATATTTAAGTAGGCTTCCCCTATTCTAGGAAAACACCATACCTATAATGCATTCACTTGCATGTATAAAGGGAAAGGAAAACATGTTTTCATGCAACGGTGACAAAGGCATCTTGGGGAAAGGTATCTTCACTTTTTATTTATGTTTTTCACCCACACCACTCTCGTGTTTTCACTAATCCTGTTTTGTCATTTTTGGATTCAAATTAAGTTAAGGCCTTAAGTATTTTTTGACCTTTTGGTGTAGTTTTTATAAGTGGCATGTATGGATTTTCCATTAATTCTGCACTTTTTCTCTTCATGCGCATGTTTCCCTGGAAATCAAATGCATGATTTAGTCCTATACATTTAACAAGTTGTTGGATTAACTCCATAGGAAATATCATGTTTCCTATTCAATCAAAATTTATCTCAGTTAGGGTAGGTAGGAAGGTTTTCCCTTTGTATTAATAGGGCACTTCTAGCTTGCATTTTTATTATATCTTCCAAATTTAGTGTCGTTTCAATTAGGGCATGAATTTTTGCAACTTTCAAGGTGATAATGAACAAAGAAATTTTTTTGTGATGGATGACTGTATATGACTCCATGGCCAGAGGAAAAGGCACTAATCTACTTCTTCAAATATCTATAGTTCTCATTCACCTCATACGGAGATGGTCCCTGATTTTGAGCCAAATGTTGCAGCAAAAAGTTACCCCCCTCCATAATTTTATATTCAATGGAAATTTCTTAAATTGATGATGGGGCATGATTATGGAATATCAGTATTATTACATATCATTTAGTCTCAATTCTGCATCTTTTCCATACACTTTTCTATACCTTTTTCACTCACCTGAACCTCCCAAACTGTCAATATCATTGTATGTTAATTGCAAAAGAGCATCTAACATGGTTTTTAACTATATTTTTGTGTCTGCTGTTTGATTTAGATTTTGTTTATTTAGCTGCGGAATCTTGCCACTTTCCGCAGCTGCTGCAACTTTCCGCAGCCATTTTGTGAAACTCTATGTTACAGGTGTCTACAGGAAAAACGAGCCACATGGGCAAGTCAGAAATGATGTGGACATGGTTCGTGTCCTATTGGTTTGAGAAAACTCACTTAAGGAAGTCATTGCTGTGCTGCGGGAGTCAAATCGTAAGGTCTCACTATGATGTGACTGCTTTCTCACATGCAAATATCCACATGCACACATTTTCCAGTTGCGGGAGACACATCAACACCTGTACACGGCTCCATAGCCAAATCCAACATCCACTCTGCATAGATTTACTCCTCAACGCAGCCATGATCCTAGATCTCTGGACGTAATGGTTTACGTGTTCTCCATCAGCACAAACCTTAGGGAATTAGTTATATTTCCTTGTTATAAATAATGCGTTTGAATACGCATATTAGATTAGTCTCCATTAGCCTCCAGATAGTTCTATAATGTAATTACGTTGCCACTATGCCGTAATATCACCTTTATGTTATGACTGTATTTTAATATATAAGAAGACTCTGTTTCCAAGCGTAATTTGTACTTGAAGTCTGTTGCCAAGGCTGGTGTAGAGGGCCCCTGCACACGCTGAGGTTTTGTGCATTATTGTATAGTTCTTGTTTTATTTCTTTAAGCTCATTTTGCCATAAGTCATTCATGTGTTTATACATTGCATCTTTCATGGTATATATGCTTCATTTCTGTTTATAATCTTTCATGCTTTACATCTTGCTTCTGTCCATAATCTTTCATGTTTTATGTTATTGTTAACTGATCAGTGTTCTTGTTTCAGGTTATAAATAGGTAGCTCGGGCATTTGCATAACTTTTTGACTAATGACATGGAATTAATAGTGTTCTGCTGCTAATTTACTTTTCTTAGTTTCTGTTTAATTTCAGTACTGCTTTGTTTATTTCAGTCTTGCACATTTGTTTCAGTAGTTAGATTTAGATATATCAAATTGTTCATGTCATTTTCAATTACCTCCGAAAGCCACAGCTGGACTGATGGTGAGGGATTGAAGTATGAATGTATAGTTTGATATTAGTTTACTTTCTGCAAGTTAGATATATTAAATTGCTCATGACATCTTCAGTTACCTCCGAAAGCCACAGTTGGACTGATGGTGAGGGATTGAATTATGAATGTGTAGTTTGATATTAGTTTACTTTCTACAAGTTAGATATATTAAATTGCTCATGACATCTTCAGTTACCTCCGAAAGCCACAGCTGGACTGATGGTGAGGGATTGAATTATGAATGTGTAGTTTGATATTAGTTTACTTCCTGCAAGTTAGATATCAGGTTACTCAAGTTGTTTATGGTTACCTCCGAAAATCATAGCTGGACTAATGATGAGGGATCAGAAGATAAGTTGATGTAATTTGATTTAGATTTACTTTGTTGCAACTTTTGAATTTCTTTAAGCATAGTTTCTTTTGTGTTTGAACAGCAGCAAGAATAATGAGTTTCATGATCAGTAGTTCATTGTTTGTTTGACTAGAGTAGTGATGAAATTTCATTTTCTTTGAAGAATTAATTTTGTCATTGTGTGTTTTTAAAATTATTTTGAAGTTTGGAAAATCATTAGAAAGACATTGTTGTCTTGAATATTTGTCTCCATACTTGTATTTTAGAATTTCACAAAAATCCAAAAACGACAAAAAAAAGTAAGAGATAGGTTATCTTGCACATATAGTGCGCCACACTTCGTCAGCTTACGAATCCTGGATTGACAAATTAAATGTAGCAATTTAGGACACACTAAATTGACCAAACACATATGTAATGGAATTCCAAGATCATGATATATGTTTGCATGTGTTTATGTAGGTGGTGGAGCAAAAAAGAGCTCAAATAGATCTGAAATTTTTCACATAAAAAGGACTGTGGGCTTGACTAATGGTTCCATTTAAAAAATGATATCTAGACAGAGAATAAGTGTAGCATGCAAACATGCATTGAAAATCCATCTACGTTTGCATTGTATTACTTATGATGGATTCAAATTTGGGTTTCAAAATGCCAAGTTATGGCATGATTTTGTCGAGAAACCCTTAGTTGGATTCTCATGTTGGTTTAATTTATATTTTAAGTTTGTTTTGCAGTCTTTGGGTGATAGTAACTCATGAACTAGGTTACCAATGTTTAACAATCATATTTCAAGAATAAATTTGTGATTTTTTTATAATATTATTATTATCTATTAGCTACGAGTATTGACACCTAATGCCTGGAATTTTGACATCTTGATAGCATGGATAATTTCGAAAATGTTTCTAGTAATATTAACATAATAACTATCATTACGTGTCTTCACTTTTGTAACCATAATAAACCTGTGATATGGACTCATCACACAACTTCATATGCTATGTCCCAACAAGTTCAAACTGGTTGAACCTACCTCATAGTGTGGTTATTAAGGACAAGTTGCTTGGTATATAACTTGATAGCATAGACCGTGTTGCAGTTCTAAAAAGAATCCTCAAGTGTCAAAAAAACTTCACAATATGTTCTACTATAAAGCCTTTTGGGATAACTGAAATAATATATGTATCATTGATGACTTTTAAAGTATGACAAGATCCAGAGGGAAAGGAAATCAATGGAAGAGTGATCCACCAATAAGAACCTAGAATTTAGCATCAGATGAGTTAGAGTCTAGGAAATTGAAACCCTATAATTTTAATTAGTGATGAAGGACATCACATAGGTAATTATATTTTCACGTAGAATAATCTGTTAATTCAAATTTAAAATACATAATATGAAAGGCATACCATAAATTTTTCCACGTAAGTCCAAACAACCTATAAAAATGGAAAACCTTCTTTTTCCATGGGAAATAATTTACCTTTCCTTTTTCAAGGCAATCTAAATCACAAAAAATATGAACTATACTGCACACATTCTTGGATAATGTGAAAGTGGAAAAGGAATACCCTACACAAGTGATGCACACATGTACATTTGAACACTAATAGATTTTTGTAGTTGAAATGCAATGCTTGTTTTCATTTAAATGTAGGTTTTTTAAAGCAGGGAGAAATAATGGCTGCCAAATTAATAAGCGTTTCTTTGGGAAAAATTTAAATCTTGTATTGGGTGATGAAGATAATAGAGGGTATTGAATCTTGATTCTTGACATCAAGAGAGAACCCTACAGCCTAACACAATCCAATGTAATTGACCAAAAAAACCCAAATAGAGTCAACCCTACTATAGGAGGAAGGGCCTGCAGTAAGAGCTTACCATTTTGCAAGAGTTGAGGGCGAATGTTGTTCTACAAGAGCTGAGGGCGAACGCTGAGGGAAAATGCTATTTTTCAAGAGCGGAGGGCGAATGCGCACGTGATATCAGACGTTAATGTAGCTATTGCGACAGATACGAAACAATAAAATCATTTTTATGTAGCGTGCATATAAGTTTCGTATTTTTAAGTAGCGCGCATATAAGTGTCGTTATACTGACAGAGGACAAAGTGTCGCTATTGTGACGGGTGCCTCCAAACGTCGCAATTGCGACACTTAGACATTGTGTCGCACTTGTGATGTTTGGAGGTAGTCGTCATAATAGCGACACTTTGGGCCATAGTGTCGCAATTGCGACGTCTTCCTCCAAACATCGCAATTGTGACACTTTGTCTAAGTGTCGGTATTGCGACACTTTTCTATAAACGTCGGTCTAGCGATAGTTTCGGGTGGGATGGAAAAAATTTGGGGAAATTTCCGACATTTGGTCAAAAGCGTCGGAACCAAGTGTCGGAATTTCTGCCAAATGTAGTAGTGTGTGGTTTATGTGAGAACTGGGAGGAAACTATAAACCACCTATTGAACACTAATGAAAAACATTATGCATTATGGGACTAGTGGATGGAGGTTTTAAGAACCTCATACAGAAATAAGGCGTCAATTCAAAGCACCCTTGACTCTTGGAGACCTCAAATTTCCACTCACCCCATCGTTAGTAGGGCTTGGAATTTTCTATTGGGGGCAGGGAGGTGGAATTTCCATACATAATGATGAAATTCTCTAGATATACGATGGAAAGTCTCACCATTTCGTCTTACTGGTTGTCGACGGGGATTCTGCGGTAGCCACCCTCACTTCCCACAAACTATATATAATTATTAAAAAATATTTAAATATAATAAAGAAAGTATTAAAATATAAATTATAAAAAATGACATTAATAAAATATTAAAATAAAAATAATAAAAATATGATTTTATAAAAAAAAAAAATAATAAATAAAATCATTAAAAAAAACATAGATAAATAAATAATAAAGAAAAGGGGGCTCCCTGCGTGGTCGCACCGCCAAAGCTCATTTCCCTTCCCCAACAACCCTTTGGCGGCGTGACTGGGGCGGGGGGTTGACTCTCGAAATCGATCCCCCTTCCCCCTCCGCCCCTTATTGGAGGCGTGGGGTGTCAATTCCCGGAATCGACCCCCCACCTCCCTATACAATACCCCTTTGACACGACAATGTTGTTTTGTGGGGAGGTGCGTGGGTGGGTCGATTCGACCCCACGTCTCGGCCACACCACCAAAGGTTTATTCCAAGGCGGCAGGAACAATGGGCAATGTCCCTTTAGTGGTCAGGTCGGGCCAGGGACCCCCTTTTTATTTTTACTTTTTTTTTAATATATCTTTTTTAATGTTATATATATATATATATATATATATATATATATATATATATATATTTCTTTTTTCTTTTTTCTTTTTTCTTTTTTTTTTCTTTTTCTTTTTCTTTTTTTTTTTCCCTTTTTCGTAATATATATATATATATATATTTTTTTATTCTTATTTTTTATGTTTTTATTTTCATATTATATGGATTATTTTTGGTTAATTTTGTTTTTTTTTTTAATTTATTTATTTATTTTTCTTTCGTCTTTGTTTTTTCATAATTTTTTTATATTTGGTATTTTTTTCATCTTGATTTATTTTTTTCATTTTAATTTTTAATTTATCTTTTTTCAATGTTTTAATTTTATTTTATTTTTTAATTAATTTTATTTTTATTTTGTTTGTGTGTGTGTGTATATAATATTAATTTTTTTGTTGTGGTTGTGTCGATGTTCAACTAGCCACCTAACCCCAATACATGCTAATTTGATAGTTGATTTTTCAATTTTCGTTATAATGAATCAATTTTCGCCTCCACTATGTGTTAATTTGAGGTTGATTTTTAAGTTTTCATTGCAATGGGTCAAACATGCCCCCACTATGTGTCAATTTGATGGTAGATTTTTTAATTGTCATTGCAAAGTGTCAAGTTGTCTTAGGCTAATATTTTAAAAGAACTATAATTTTAACATTTAGTATAATGAATCTTTGATTTAGGTATTTGTTTTTAAGGTTTTTTTAGTCATGATATTTGATCTCTAAATATAATGGAAATCTAAGGTTTGTTGTAGTCATGATATTTGTTTTTATTTCCATGGCTCAAAATTGTTGAAATTTTAAGGTTTTTCAGAGTCATGATATTTTATCTTTAATGTCATGGTTGGAAAATGCCAAAATTTTAATACTTTTTAGAGTCATGATATTTATCTTTAACGCCATGGTTGAAAATTGTTGGAATTTTTAGGTTTTTTGGAGTCGTGATATTTTATTTTTAACATATTGTTGAAAATTATTGGAATTTTAATGATTTTTTGAGTCATGATATTTATTTTGAATTTCATTGCTAAAATATGTTATAATTTTAGCCAAAAAAAACGTTGACGCAACATCAACACTTTTTCATTTCTGTCTGTTTTTTCATGTTTATTGCGCAAAGTTTTTATTTTTTAATGCCATTGTTAAAAAAAAATGAAATTTTAACAAAAAAATTGTTGATGTAGCATCAAGTTGCATCAACACTTTTTTACACCAGGGTGTTTTTCATGTTTTTTGTGCAAAAAATTGGTTTTTACTGTCATTTAAAAAAAATGCTAAAAACTTACCCGAAAAAAAAATGTTGTTCTAGCATCAACACTTTTTTTTATTACTTCTTGTTCATGTTTTTTGGGTTTTTTTTGTTAGAGTTCTCATTTTGAGGTTGCAATTCTCATTAATTCAATAAATTTGTTAGAAAACTTCCTAGAAATTCAGCCTATCTACAAACTCCTACCTAGAAAGGTCACATGTGCAAGTTCTTGGAGGGAGAGAGAATGTGATCTAGGGAGAGAGATATTTGTCCTTCTTGTTTTCGTACTTCTTCTTCTTGTTTTCCTTTTCTTATATGCCCAAAAATTGTTTTCTTCTGGTGCTCTTATGGAAGAGATTGAATGCCTTTATACAAATGTTTTGTCTTCACGAATGGGTGTGTCTCTTCATTGGGGGGAACATAATTTGAGGGAGGGCTGACTTGACTTTCTTGGAGTCAAAAATTCAAATTTCAAATTTTGAAAATTTCTCTTTTAAATCTAACATGAAGAACATGTATTACAAATTCATTTTACCTTATAAGAGAAAAATGTAATTATGAAGACCAAACATAACTACAAAAATTCAACACTATGCAACTAATCATTGGGGTTTTTCGATTATACCTGTAAACAGTAGCTAGAATTTGTTATGTACAAGTGAAAAAAAATGGGTAGAGGAATATGAACTTTGCTCAAGAAGATCCACTACTAGTCCTTGTGAGAATTATGTGATGACCAAAGATATTTGAAGGTTGGGTCTGTGTTATTTTGATGACATGTGAGAGAAAAATTTGACTGTGTTAAGCCTAGTTGGAGCTAAGCATAAATTGAAGATACAAGACAAGTTGGAGAGGTAATCCAAGTTCAAGAGACAATCCAAGTTAATGAGCATAAAAAGAGTGCAGGAAGGAAAGGTGGTTGTGACCAGGGTTGAAGTTGAAAATCTAAGAGTGGCATGGTTGGGTGACAACTTCTACTCAAGAAAGGAATTTTTTGTGAACCAAGATAGGTTATGAATATCTTGAAGAACTAGGTTGGTGCCTACAAATTGCTAAGTTGGTGCTTAGTTGAGGGGATTAGAGTGTCCTGTAGATTGGCTCCTACAAAATATTTACAAAGATAAATTGTATAAGTGTTTCTTATATAAATATATTTGTTTCATGATTTACGTGCATTAAATGTTTTAAGGCTAAATTTTTTTAATAATAACGAATTACTAATTCACACCGCCCCTCATTATTTTCAATAATTGGTATCACAGCAAGTTCCTTCAAACACAACTTGAATAGCCGAAAGGTAGACCTCAGAAACAAAGATGCCTAAGTTAAGAAGGTGTGACTCCAAACCCCTGAAGGAAGTCTCCTCCATAGTCATGAATAAAAAATATTTTAAAGAAGATGAAGACAATTAGGAGAGACAGTGAAATATAAAATAAGGTTATATCATTGATTTTGAAGCAAAATATGTGGCTTTTAAAAAACAAATAGTTCGGCTCAGAAACTAAAACATAAGGATTAAATATAATTTGCAAATCCTGGAAGAGAATATTCATAACATTGATGAAACAAAATTTGTCATTCTGACATATCAAGCAAAGGAATCATAAAAGAGAGAAGATATGCTGTTAAGTAAGTTGTTGGAAAAGGTTGAGATTATGAAAAGATAGCATAAGTTGATTAAAAACATAAACACCAAGAGAAAAAAATTGAATAATTAATCTCCTTGAAAATTTAGCTAGATGAAGAAAACAGAGAGTAAGAAGTGATGAAAAATTAACTAATGGAAAAAGAAAAAAAATGTGAGAAGCTTGAAGCCGAAATTGTCTCATTAAGGAATGAAGTAGATAAGCTCAACAAAAACTTGAAATTTTGTCAAATGTTAGATGATATTCTTAGCAGTCAAATATATCCATATGATAAAATAGGTATTGGTTATGTGCGTCAGACTTCATATAAAGAAGATGCAAGCCTTAATTCACCAGAAAATAAAATTGAAGAAAATCCTTAAGATCATGTCAATACCCTTCAAATCCCAAACCATAATGGAATCATGGGAGAAAAATAAAGATGATTTTGGAAGAGATACTACACCTAGAAGATGTGGTGATCCCTTAAGGGATCCATGCACGACACAAGAAACAATATAATAAGAGTCAAGGATCAAAAAATTAGAAGTGAATCTTCTCCAAACCAGAACAAATACAAAAGAACTACTTCATCAAGGAAATCCTACTCAACCAGGTTTCAAACTATATTTCTTGGTCATTTTTTCATGTTCAAACTTTGGACATAAAGAAAGGGATCATAAATCCTATTCTATAAATGATTATGTAAGTGAAATATGCCCTTATCATACCCATAAAAGCAATACTAGAAAGAAATGAACAAAATTCCTAATGGCTACATCAACAAAAATCATAACTCGCTCACTCCCATATTCAAGTACAGTACAAATGTTATAAATTTCATCATTTTGGGCATACATCATGTGATTTCAAAAGAAAGAGGAGATTTCCTCCTAAACAAAACAAAGAATAAGACATTTCTACTAGGAATAAAGAAAAATACACCAAGGTGTGGATAATAAAACAAGAAGAGCCAAATATGCATATGAATACTCAAGGAACAAGTCTAAATTATTGATGATATATTCTTCAAATATATGCAAAGTTGAATGGTCTGAGGTAGTTGAATAAAGGGAAGATTGTATTATGCAATATGATTATCTGTTTTACTACATAGTAATCATACATTGCAATGGAATAGTTAAAAAATTTTACTTCATTGTGTTAAGGAGGAGAAAAAGGAACGTGGTATTTTCTACCATCATAGTGAGAAATTAGATATTGCTTTTGGGCTTATCGCCATGTCTCATAGGACTCAAATATTTGGTGATAATAACATTCAAGTTTGTGATGATTTTCATTATACTTGTAGTATCATCAACTCTGCAATGGTAGTTAAGGACCAAGCATGTCACTTGTGGTTTCGTAGACATAAAAATCACATTTCAATAATTATTGAAGTGGTATTTGGCTAAAGAGTAGAAAATAGTGAGGAAACAAACAACAATGATGAAATATCCGAGAAATTATTCTATTGTAGCACACAAATAAATACCTTTAGCTTATTGCATTGCTTGCCCTAGAGTACTTATATGTATTGGAAATAAGAGGACGGAAAACAACTATTTCCACTTATATGTTATTTTCCATGGTGACTAAATAACTTGTTCCCTCGAATCTTTGTGGCAGTTGCTAATACAATAAATTCCAACCCTTCTTACAAAGAATAATACCATGGGTCCTTGTCCTAGTAAGAAAATAAATTCCTATACAACTGATATGGTAGGGGTCTAGCCAATGCTTTAAATGAAATGTAATGATCCATCTTCTCTTTCTCCAAATAAAAAATGGTAGCATTGAATTCCAAACAAACAAAACATGTAGATTTGTAAGGGAATGAGTGTTATCCACATGAAATAATTAACAAAAAATTTCCAATTGGCCAGAGACCAGACATGAGGAGAGCTAAAGGGAGAATTATATTTATGTTTTAGTGGCCATTAAACTTTGAGATCTTTAGAAAAACTAAACATAGGACCTTATATAAAGCATGCTCACAAATTTTGGAATATGTTCAAATGAAAGATTTAGGTTCAAATTGAAACTATATCTTCATTTATAGTTTCACTATGAGGAGGTAGACGAATGGGGACATTGTCAAATCCTAGTTGGCTCATCAAGCACCCATTCAGGGAATATTGAAGTTACCTTCTAGAGAAATTGATACAAGCTCAACTAATATCAATATGAAGCTCTGGAAAGGTTCAACATTTCTTCATGTTTTTATAGGACACATAAATTAAATGTGTGGATTAGGATTGATGCCAAATGTAGCAATTCCCTCTGCTTACCATGATGAATCTACCAAAGAGTCAAGAAACAACAAACAATGTGGTATGTGAAATGGAGAATGATGGTAAAGACCTACATGAAATTTTGTTTCTCTCTAATGACTCTATTAAATCCCAAGTACTGAGTTTAGTCGAAATGGATGAACCAGGAATATATAGATATCATCACATTGATTATCAAATATTTGGAGGATTGGAGTACTGTATCCCTTGTGAAGGTTTCCGAGACGTACAAGGGAATTTTGATGGCATTCAATTTGATATTCAATCTAAGAATAGTGCTAAGGAGTTTCTAGTAAATATGGGAGATATCTCATTCACTTCATGTTGTGAAATTGTTGAACAATTGGTGCGTGAAGGCGGTGTGGCCCTGAGACACCCTATTTTAGTTGATGATGTTGGTCTAATTTGCTGAGTAGGATATGGTCGTATGTGACGGAGGTGGTTCATTATTTTTACTTGATTAATTTTGTAGTTGGTGGATGGAGATGAGGAAACCTTGAGACACCATGTTTTAGCTGATAATATTGGTTTAAAGGTCCTTTGAAACTCATCAGGAGTTCATATATTTTTCTCAAAATTCAAAGTTACAAGATTGGGTTGAAACCAGGATGGTTGTGTAGATCTCGTCTTCCTGATTCCGGTGTCGCGAACGGTTTGAAAAATTGATGTCATATGAGGGAGATATTGTGTTCGGATGGAAATGCCAAATAGGTAAATTTTGTGATAGTTTGACCAGGGTTGACTGGGATGCCCAATCAGCAAGGTGGATTGCACATTCAACAAAAGGAATATTTTGAGGAATATTTCTTCCTTAGAGCCAACTGAAGGTTGACAAGTGGCGCCATTTGATTGGTTGGATGAGTTTGGTACGTTGTTTTATGGGCCAATTGGGAGGTGCCACATGGCTAGCCCTGAGGCCGCCACGTGGCCCTTGAACCATTGTGTAAATTTTTGGGGAGAGGTCCGCAGGTTTCAACCCCGTGACCTCTGGCAGAGCACGCACACGACACAACCGCCCGAGCTACACATGTTTCTTAACATATAATGTTCACGGGTTTATTATAAAGTTTAATGCAATGAGTATTAGGGGTTTGGGACTGCCGGTGGTCCCAACCCGCCAGCACTCCCCGTTGGTGTTCACATGTTATAACATCAACTGCGTAGTTAACATTACAAATCTAACAACGTTAAACTGTCCGCAATGGTGGTCACATAATAAACGGTTAATGTTATTTCGCGTGGTCTATGCAAAACCTCTGACAGTCTCCGCTAGCATCCCTCAAGTTGTCACATGGCAACGGTTGTTTCCAACACCTCCGTGGTTAGCTTAACAACACGACTTCAAACTGGAGTTTAAACCTTATCCACAGTTAATTACTGCAGTTTCCGCCTATAGTTTCGTCGACCGTCACGATTAGGTCGCGGGTATGGGGTGCATGTGCCCAACTACCCAACCGCATAGTTAATGTCACGATTAGGACTAGCATATTTTTTGGAGCGCACACAAAAAGGAGTAAATCCACTATTTTGACTCCAGTTAAGTGGAGTCCTCCACATTTAGTGGAGTTTTTCTACGTGTAACTAGGAAAATGAGTAGGAGACTCATTTTCGCTTATTTAGAGTGAATGAAGAGTCATTTTTGACTAATTGGAGCATCCTGGAGCCATTGGTGTAGAGAAAATAGCCATTAGAGGCATGTAACTACATGTATTTGCAAAATTTTGAGCATATTGAAAGATGGGCATGCCATTGGGAGTTGGACCAGCAGATGTAGCCCAAGAGGGGTGAACTGCTTCATCATGCCTACTGTGTAAATGTTATGTAGTGACTTATTTCTCTATTTTACACTGCTATTAAGTGTTATTTGTGCTTATTTCATGCTTATAATTCACTAAAATCATCTACACTTCATGGTTAAAATCCTCAATCCTTAAGCAAACTAATGAGACAAGTATGCACATGTTTATAAACTGAAAAGACACTTAGCACAACAAAACTAATACAGTCCTTTCAGATCAGATTGGTATCAGAGCTAGAGTTTATTCTCTGGTGTTTTTTAGTGCAAAGAATTATTTAACTGTTTGCAAATTTTTAGATTCTTACTAGGCTCAAGCTCAAAAGAGGAGAAGGCAAATTGGTGGGAGCAGAAGGGTCTCAAGAAGAGCCAAAGAAAAGTAGAGAAAGATTGCCACAATCTCCACCACCTATTTCACCTCCTAAGGAAGAAGAAGCTACATTAAGTATGCCTCGTGAGGAAGGACAAATCCATGAAGAATTTGATCCTAAAGAGGAAGAAAGAGTGTCTAGGAAAGCATTCCTTGACATGACTAAGATGGTTAGAATTCTTTATCAAGAAAGGAATGAGATACTGGAAGGAGAAGGATCCAAAATTCACAAGGAAGTACAGGGATCTTCAGGAGGTCACAATGATGAAGATAAGTCAAAGAAGGGAAATGGAGGAAATGGAGGCAATGGAGAGCCATCATCCTCACCCTCACCATCATCATCCTCTACTTCTACTTTAGTACATCAGCCACACAATTCAAAGAATACTAGTAAAAGTCCTTTTTTAAAACTTGATGTTAAGTTTGAATTACCAATGTTTAATGGTGAAGTCAATGCAGAAAATATTGATAATTGGATTAGGCAATTGGAGGTCTATTTGAGAATCCAGAACCTTCAAGATGATGATACCAAAATCCAATTAGCTTCATTGAGAATGGAAGGTGCAGCACTTGTTTGGTGGGAAGCCAAGACAAAGGAGGAGATCAAAAAACATGGTAAGATTATTCTATCATGGTCATATTTCATTACTGCTATAAAAAAACATTTTTATCCATTAGCTCATATGCAGAAATCCATAATGAACTAGCAAAACTTTAGGCACTTGAAGGGACAAAATGTGCAAGAATACACCCAAGAATTTAGGAGAAGAGCTCTCTTATTAGGGGTATATTTGCAGAGCCAAGATACTTTTCTCAAGTACATAGGAGGCTTACATAGCTACCTAAAACATACTATTCTCATGTTTAACCCCATCAGTCTAGATGAAGTATGTGCTCAGGCCACACATTTAGAAGCTAGAGGGAAGAACATTTTTGAAGAGGGTAGAAAGAAACCTTTTAAGGGTAAAAAAAAAGAGAAGACATCAAAGGGTAAAAGAAAAAATAATGCATCAGTTATGAAAGAGGGAGAAAAATTGGTTTGTAAAAATTGTTCAAAACAAGGCCATGATGAAACTCATTGTTGGAAATGACATCTTCAAATGAGGCCCAAGAAATATAATAACAAAGGGAAACAAAAAACTGCAACTACAACTCAACATGATTTAGGAGATGATTCAAGTGATGAATCTAAGATTACAGCCATGGGATTGAAGAACATGAAGGGAAAAGAAATTGAAACTAAACCTAGTACTAGTACATCAAACTGTCACATACATGCTCCAAATGAAGAAGAAAGAATTGAATTGTTTCATGTGAGGGTCATATCCAAACATACCAAGATTGACACATTTTTTGACAGTGGGTCACAAGAAAACTTAATCTCTGAAGACTTGGTCAATAAAATTAACCTTGAGACCATACCACATCCAAAACCATATCCATTAGGTTGGATTTGTAAGGATGCAAATTTACAGGTTTCAAAGAAGTGTATATTATGGTTTGCAATCACTACAAATTTTGTTGACACAATTGAATTAGATGTGGTTCTGCTTGACATAATAGGTATTGTGTTGGGGAGTCTTTACTTGTATGACAGGAAAGTGATCTTCCATCGCCATGAGAAAAAATATCATTTATTCAAATATGGCAAGGAGTACATTTTTAGAGAACATCGCAAGAAGACAAACATTGCTATGGTAAATGCTGGATAGGTAAAGAGGCTGGTAAATTCAAGTAATAATTTGGTTCTTCTAATGATTAAGCCTAAAGTTGATGTTAATCATGAATCATTTGAGGGATGTGATCCTAAGTTGAAATCATATTTATATGATTTAGTTGATGCACATCATGAGATGTTTCAGGAGCCAACAAGATTGCCTCCAAAAAGAGAGATTCAACATGAGATTCAGTTGCAGTAAGATTGTCCTCTTCCAAACATCGGTATGTATCGCATGTAGATAATGGAGAATGCTAAAATAAAGAGGCAAATCAAAGAGGTGTTATACAAAGGAATCATAAGGCCAAGCACCTCGCCATGCGGTTCACCCATAGTCTTGATACCAAAGAAAGATGGGACTTGGCGTATGTGTGTAGATTTTCGAGCTTTGAACAAGATTACAGTAAATAATCGTTACCCACTCCCAAGGATAGATGATTTTCTTAATCAGCTAAAAGTTCTTGTTTTAAAAAGGTCTTGGTTTGGGTTTAAAGACTTTTCTTGGAGGTTTGGTTTTAAGAGCATTTTTTGGAAGCAGACTGATTTTGCAAAAAAATTGTTTTGGGTTTAAAGAATTTTCTTGGAGGAAATTTCTTGGAGGCGGCCTGATTTTGCAAAAAATTGTTTTGGACTTAAGGAATTTTCTTGGACGTACATTCAAAGGACATTTCTTGGAGGTATGTGATACATTTTTTTGGATGTTTTTTGTGCTTCGTTTTTTTTTTTAAGTATGGAGTTGGGCTTAATTTCGAAAAAACATTTTCTGGAAGTATTTTTTAAAGTGACGTTTTTTTTTAAGTTGGAGGCATTTTTTGAAGTGACATTTTTTTAGAGTACATGTTTTGAGTTAAAGTAAATCTTTTGAGCTTCGTTTCATTTTTATAAGACATTTTTTTCTCGAATTTTTTAAAGTGTTTTGGATTGGAATATGTATTTTTTGCAAAAAATTTAAAATGAATTTTTTTAAATTAAATCTTTTGTGATGTTTTTTCTAATTGAGTTATTGTCTAATTTTTTGAAGGAAATTTTTTGAACTTCAAACCCTATTATCATGGGAAATCGAAGGACCTGTGGGAGAAAATATGATCGAAAAAGAGACCTTGAGGAACATAGAGAAAAGACGAGACAATCTCGCAAAAGGAAGTTAAAAGCCCTCTCAAATATTGAAGAGGAAAATCAACCTCAAGTAGAAATTGAAGCAGGTATGTAAATGTAAATATTATGATCTATTGATATATTTAAATTTTTCCTAGTGTAAAATGTGAAGCTTAATTTTTATTTGATGAACTAATTTGAAAAATATTTTGTTTAATGTAAACAGACAGAGATATTCCTCAAAACATTGATGATGAGATACAAAATTTTGAAAGAGAAAGTGAAAGAGATATTGAACCAATGATTGAAGATGGTGAAAATATTGAAAGAAATCCAAATAAAGAAATTGAATCACAAGGTATGTACACACACACACACACACACACACACACACACACACATATATATATATATTAAATACATGCACGTATTATTGAAATTATAGATATATTTATTAATTTAGTTATTTATTTAATATGTACTATTTTTTCGAATATGTACAGATGAAATCATTGTCGATGACGAAATGTTAGAAAATGTTGACACTCACACATATGGAGATAAAAAACCTGACCATGCTATATGATATTGTGTTAACTGCATTTTTGAAAAGTATTTCTTAAATGAGCGGGTGACAGTTCAGGCTCAAATGTTGAAAGGTCTCCTATCATTAAGGAAATTAAAAGAAGCTACAACACTACTGGGTATTCGAAAATCAACCAAAGATAAAAAAATGAAGGAAGATGTGATACAAAATATAAGTAGTGCTATAAATTCAATTAAGAGATCTAGAGAGAAAAATGTTTCAATTGTACGTAGAGGAATACATATGGCAATGGTTTCATCAAGTACTAAAGAGAATCATTTGGTAACATCTATGGCACGAGCATTAGGAACCTCGCGAAAAAATTTGCACAAACATCGGAAATTTCGGCTGCAAGTAGATGTAAATGATGAACTCGCTTGTTGGAGAGCTATTTGTAGGCAACCATAAAAAGATAGACTTGGAGAAAATGTTAAAAAAATAATATATGAATATTGGAAGAACAATTCGCGTGTTTCACCAACTACAAGACATGTGATGCGAAGAAGAATAGCATGAAATCAGTACTAAGAACATGAAAAACATCTCTTGGAAACCACTCAGATAGAGTTATTCAACAAGTTCAAAGAAGAGAATCATCAAATTCATGTTTCACTCAGTGCTTTTGTTCAACAAAAACCATGGTATGTAAAACCTATCACCGTACGTGACACTTGTTGTTGTCGTTATCATGTGGAATTTGAGTTATATTATGACACATTCCTTGATTTTGTTAGAACATTATGGAAGGATTCACCTCCTCCTTCCACTATCCGTGAATTCATATCTCAAATTCTATGTGAAAGAGAAAGCGATGAACTATTTTACAAAAAGAAATGTGTTGGTGGTAAAAAATGCGATGATTGTGGAAATTTGACTAAATTTCAAACAAATATCGTATTGATATAAATGATCAATCATTTTCCAACATGAAAGTGAAATGGAAGAGATATGAATATATCGATACATCGATTCAAGGTGCAAATAGTGTTAAAAGAATTGAATTACTAGAAGACGAAATTTTTCTGATAGACTTTTTGAGAAAGTTTGAGGCAAAAATTTACAAATACACCAAGCATTCCCATAGAGCTCGATGGCAAGACTTGCAATTCAAAAAATCTCGTGAAGTTTTTCCACCAGGGACCATTTTGTCAGTGATTGATTTTGCAGAAAACTACACATTTGTTCCATAAAAAGAAATTCAGAGTGAATACTATCACTCTGACCAAGTCTCCATGCTCGTCCATATTCTATATAGACATGCTGAACAAAATGTCGATCATATAGAAAGCACGAGTGAAAATCGACATATCATTAAATAATATCACTTTTATATCAATGACGATCGTACACATGATACATGTTTTGTACAACATTGTTTTGGAAAAATTTATGATTCATTGAAAAATCGTGGAATAACATTCAATGAACATTGGATATGGTCAAACAGATGCGCAGGTCAATTCAAATCTGCACGATCATTCTTTTGGTTGTGTTGTCTTCATAAGAAAACCTGCATTAAACATTGTTGTAATTTCTTTGAGACTGGCCATGGAAAAGGAGAACATGACGGTGCAGGAGCATGCATAAAACGAGCACTTCGAAGATATCAAATGAACCACTCTGCAAGCCGACTTGTGAACACTAAAGAAGTTGTTCAATGGTGCATCGTTGCTCTAAGCCATGAGACTAACCCATCAAGGGAAGTGCGAAGGTACATTCAATTTAATTTATATTGGAAATCTAATTTTAAACATTGTACATTTATCGTGCAATGATTATCTTTGATTGTATTTTGATATTGATATTTACAAATTCTTCTTTTAATTTTCCATATAAAGGTTTTTCTGGCATATTGGGATCGAGACGTAGATAGATCAATTGGAAGTGATGTTGAAACAATAAAAGGGACTCGAAAATTGCATTCAATTCAAACAAAGTCATCTAGAAATGTGTTTTCATTGGATAAAAGAAAATATTATTGTTTTTGTGATGTTTGCATAGACAACACAAAATCCAATGACGTTTGTGAAAACAAAATGTATGTGAACGATTGGAAACATACAAAGCTAAATACAAAGGGAAAAATGTCTGTTGCAATGTTTGAAGAAATGAAATCAAAGGAAACTACAATATCATCCGATGGTGATCGATTTTCTGATCTTGTTAGAGAAGGTAACATTTGAATTATTTTCTAATGATTTAAAGATCTAGAAATAAATTTAAATATGTATAATTTTGTTTTAAGTTTGTTTTATTGTGTAGGAGATGTTTTTGTTGTAATTGCACCTATTGACAACGATGAAAATGTGAAGTATTATTTGATGCGTTGCACTGAACGAAAAATGAAATTATTACAAAACTATAATGATCACGGATTTCAATATGACAGAGGGTCTATTATACTGAAAGGTTATTTTTTCAAACAAACTCATCAAAGTGGAGACTTTGTTTACTTTGAAGACTATGAACCTGATTCCATAAGTTTTCAATATAGTCACTTGGTGTGTGCAGCACGCATAAAGTTGATAGAAGTTCAATCAAAGAAAAAATCGAAAATTAAGAGATGGAAAATGTCAAAATCCGATCATGAACGGATTATTGAAGATGGAATTCCATTAGAATTTTTTGGATTGAATTGTCCAACAATTTATTCTCTTTGGATTAAATATGTTTTAGAACTTTCAGTACTCAACTAAAAATTGAGCTGCTTATGTTATTTGTTCAAGTGTTTGCACATGTACAAATTGTTTTGGTACATGCACGTGCTCTAGTATCAACTGAAAGTAGCTTTTCTATACATGTGCATTGATGAAAAATGTTACATGTATTGGATATATATATATATATATATATATATATGTTCTAGGATGAAATTAATTGTTCAATTAGTTTTACTACATGTGCATTGATGAAAAATTATTTACGTACTCAATATAAATGTTCTAGAATGCAATTAATTGGAACTAGTTTTTCTATGTGCATTGATGAAAAACTAGTTGGATTTTCTGGTAAAAAGTATCCACAATGTAAATAAATCATCCGCAATATAGGTTTGTACGAAGATTCCTTTCAGACAAGAGACTCGGAGCACTTCTCCGACTTCTGGTGGGATTTGACCCACATCTTTATTCCTGATTAAAAATCTAGTACAAAATTTGTTTGTCCAATGGTCGGATATGTTCAATGTGCATTGATGAAAAATGTTACTTGTATTGGATAGATATGTTCTAGAATGCAATTAATTGTTCCAAGTAGTTTTTCTATGTGCATTGATGAAAAACTAGTTGGATTTTCTAGTAAAAAGTATCCACAACGTAAATAAATCATCCACAGTATAGTTTTGTACGAAGATTCCTTTCAGACAAGAGACTCGGAGCACTTCTTCGATTTTTGGTGGGATTTGACCCACATCTCTATTCCTGATTGAAAATCTAGTACAAATTTTTTTTGTCCAATGGTCGGATATGTTCAATGTGCATTGATGAAAAATGTTACTTGTATTGGATAGATATGTTCTAGAATGCAATTAATTGTTCCAAGTAGTTTTTCTATATGCATTGATGAAAAAATAGTTGGATTTTCTAGTAAAAAGTATCCACAACGTAAATAAATCATCCGCAGTATAGTTTTGTACGAAGATTCCTTTCAGACAAGAGACTCGGAGCACTTCTCTGACTTTTGGTGGGATTTGACCCACATCTCTATTCCTGATTGAAAATCTAACTTACAAAATTTGTTTGTCCAATGGTCGGATATGTTCAATGTGCATTGATGAAAAATGTTACTTGTATTGGATAGATATGTTCTAGAATGCAATTAATTGTTCCAAGTAGTTTTTCTATGTGCATGGATGAAAAACTAGTTGGATTTTTTGGTAAAAAGTTTCCACAATGTAAATAAATCAACAAGGCTACCTATTTGAGTGCTTTAACGAAATTGACCCAAATTCAACAAACATATATATGTACTAGACTTATACTTCCAATCAAAATTAAAGGGATAATTTGTACATATATCTACTTCTTTTTAAACTCTTTTTTCAATTAGAGCTCAATTGATACATGGTTAGTTGCATTGAAAAGCTATGTTCTTCCTATTGGAAATTTTTTCATTCAAACAAGACTACATGTAGAGAACAAAAGCAATCTTAAGATTCCAAATGTACTTCAACCATCCAAAAGGGATTTTTGCAACATTACTTGACATGCCATGCCAATTATAGTGAACAACTATCCAATAGAAACATTTAATATTATATACCACATGTGCCAAATGTAGATTGAAACCATCCAAAACTTTAAAATTTTAAAAAAATTTTGATAATATATCGTGCAACATTAAAACATTAAATATCACATGTGAAATATAGATTGAAACCATTAAAAACTTGAGTTTTAAAAACTTTTTGATTATATATATTGTGCAACGTTACTTCACATGCCATGCCAATTATAGTTCAACTAGATCCAATAGAAAAATTTAACATTATATACCACATGTGGAAAATGTAGATTGAAACCATCCAAAACTTAAGTTTTAAAAACCTTTTGATTATATATCGTGCAACATTAAAACATTAAATATCACATGCGAAATGTAGATTGAAACCATCCAAAACTTGAGTTTTAAAAACATCACATGCCATGCCAATTATAATTCAACTATCCAATAAAAACATTTAACATTATATCACATGCCAAATGTAGATTGAAACCATCCAAAACTTTTAACTTTTAATTTAACAAAAAATTATAGATCACAACATTACTTCACATGCCAAATGTACTCCAGGCATCCAAAACTTAAATTTTAAAAACAAAACAAACTATAACACATTTCATTACGTAACATGCCAAATGTAGTTCATATGACAACATTAATTTATAGATAACAACATTACTTCACATTCACATGCCAAAAGTACTAAAACCATCCAAAAATTAACTTTTTGAAACAAAACAAATTATATTAACAATGTAATAAAATATGTCCAAAAATTGTAGATCTCACAAGTATCAAACTATATCAAGTTTAACAAATTTTAAGACCATCTAAATCTTGAAATAAAATCTACAAATCATGTCCATCAAATAGAGATGGATCTAGCGTCTTTCCTATCAGGGTCTCAATCCGCACCCTATCATGTGAAGTATCATGGGAAACCTACATACACAATGCACATGTACTTGAACATTAAAATTTGATGTTTTAAAAATGAGTGAGAATATATATATCTATAACTTCATGTAAAAAACAAAATATAACAAAAAAATCATGCAATACCTCATGAGGTTCCCTCTCCATTTGATGAACAAGTTCTGCCCCCATAGGAACATCTGCAGTGGTAAACTGTACAATATACATGTACAGTTAAATATATATATATATATATATTAAAAACTTTCAAATGAAAATGCACGTGTACATATATAAACTTATTTTCAATAATATTAAAAAAGGAACTAAAGACAACTTGTTCAAATGTTGTGGATGTTCCTATCTCCGTCGCTAGAGTCCGCGGATTAAAGAAATCTTCTATAGGAACCTAAATTCAAAAAAATTTAAATAACTCAAAATCTCTCTCTCTCTCTCTCTCTCTCTCTCTATATATATATATATATATATATATATATATATCTCAATTTTTAATGGAACTTTTTGAGATAGAATATATATATATATATATATATAAAACTTTTAAACATAAATTTTAAACTTGTGAAAAATTGTCCATACTTGTGGCTCATCTCCCAAGGAAGTAGAAGGTACATCTCCCAAGGAAGAAGAAGGTACCGCGATCCCAAAAACATCGGACGAAATCGGTATCTGTTAAAACATTTTATCAAATTATATATACATACATGTACATGTGTGCACAATTATTTATTTTAAAATCACTTAAAAAACACTAACATTTGCCAACATATCTTGATGGTCAAACCCATCTGCATTGTTTGAACCAGAGGTCTCGAACGTGATATTAACATTTTCGTCATGCATCATGTGTGAGAACTGCAAATGGTGTTTTAATATATAATCATACATTTTTGTTAGATTAACATAAATACAAATAAATGTATACATGTACATACACATGCATTTATTACAAATTGTACACATGTATATGTATGTTAAAATAATTTCAAACCCTAAGATCATTAACACATACCGTTCTGGTGCCCTCTTCTTCATGAATAATTAGGTCTTGCAAACCATTGCGACAATTTTTTGCATATATTCGGAGATCTTCAACATTCATGTTGTCAATCTCCTCATCTGTACAATACACAAAATTGGCACGTGCATTTTCACGTTCTCTTTGTCGATTAAACAAACATCGACTCCACCCAATCCGCTGCAAACATTGTCGATCATAACATCCCTTGCTTCTCGACTTATTTAAGAAGTCGCATCCATCTCTGACAGCAGAGTTTTGACCCGAAAATGTCGACTCACCAATGGCGGCTCAGGTCGAGGCAACTCCACATCTCGCTTAGTTCCATTACGGTTATATAATCAACCTTTCCCCGGACCAAAAAATTCTGATGGAAGGTCATTGTAGTTGGTTTTCATACCCAAAAAAAATTCTTCATAAAACATTTGTGCAAAATAAACAGGAACCTCATCGTTCCATGGGAGCCTTCCATAGGCCGCAAGGTGCCTATCATACAAAAAGCGAGCTATGTCTGGGTGCTTGAAATATTGCACCTTCAACATTTTTCTTTTTGGCCCTTCCTTGAAATTAAACATTGACTTGGCCACATCTTTTGTAACTTTTTTTTTTACATCCTCCCATTTATCTAGACCCATTACTGTTTCCTTTCTCTTTCTCATCACTTCTACAAATGTATCAGTCGTTGGCCCAAGAGTTTTGTACACATTTACAATTTCTCCCAATGAATGTGTAACTATTTCAAGGCTTTTTCGACTCTCATCAGGTAGAGACAAACCACGAGATCTCTCTGCAATTTTGCATGAAGTCTTTCACACCTTTGTAAGGTGCATTGTGCCATGTTTGTTTCCCATGGTATATCAGTAATTTCGGCCAGATAAGTTGCGCTGGGTAGACAACCTTCTTCTTGAATGTAGCGGTTTTCCCTACGTCTATTTTGACCACTAGTTGGAACATTTTTGGCCTCTGCATCAATATATATAAAATTTCGTATATTAGAAAAAACACATGTAAAAAAAGTTATACAAATTTAATGAAAAAAATATTGAAATTGATGACAACCTTGGCGTTGTTGGTTAGCATCTTCTCCAACATGACCCTACTGAGAACTAGCAGCCGTTGATTGGCCTTCGGGGGAATAAATATCACCCCTTTCATGCAACCTGCTACCACTCATTGATGGCCCTCTAAGTGGATTTGAACCACCACCAACCTCTCGAGATGAGAGAGAAGCTTCATAAACAAATACGAATTTATAATCAATTGAAAAATACATTCATGTATACATATAAATACATATACATATTCATTGATTAAATTGTGTTAACCATACCATGACTGGTTGAACCATGAGCATGCTCCATGGATGGAGTAGAAACCCTTATCCTCTTACCTCCTAAAAATTAAAAAATGAAGCTTATTAACAACTAATTTAACTCACAAAGCTAATAAAAAATCAATTCCATATGTAAACACATGTATGGAGATTTAAGATTATATTTAAATACCGTGAACATCCCCCGATCCCTGAACCTCCATATGGGATTCGGCTGATCTTCGTCGTTCATCCTCCATGATATATATATCTATTGCTGTACATTTACACAAAATAGATTTCAGAAAATCAATTTGTAATTTAATGTACACAAATTATGTATAACACAACTTTCAAAGCAATAATTGATGTGTGAAACTCAATTTAAGCAAAAAAGAAATTATAAAAATGATAAGTTCACCAAATTGTGCTTTACATGGTGGGAGCACACTTGGTATAAAATTGAAAAAAACACATGGTCATTAAAAAATAAGCATGAAACTCCATTTAAACAAAATTTCTTGAAGTCCCCACATTTTAATTTTATAAAAACGTGAAGTTCACTTGTTGCAAATGTGAAGTTCACCAAGTTGCGCTTTACATGGTGTGGTGGGAGCACACTTGGTATATAATTGAAAAAAACACATGGTCATTAGAAAAGACGCATTTATAAGTACACAACACAAACATATCCAAGATATCTTACAATGTCCATCAATAAATTTTGAAGGGGAGAGTCTCAACACTAATTCATCTTTGAGAGATGAATCTTGAATTTTTGAAGAAGAGCATCTCAAAACCAATTCATCTTTGAGAGATGAATTTTGCATTGGAATTGCTCTGTATAATTCTAATTCATCTTTGATAGATGAATCATGAATTGGCATTTCCCCACGCAATATATCAACAGACATCTTATTCACATTTGTACAATGCCTTATACTAAAAAATTGAAATTGGCTAACAATATTGTTTGCTATTCCATGTATTTCTTTTAGCCTCTCCTTTTTAACTTGGCACATGCCATTCATCTGGTTGCACACAAGTTCAGAATTGGTGAAAACTACAATTCCATTTGATCCATACTTCATCGTTGTTCCCAAGCCTTCTATCAATCCAATATAATATGCCTCGTTGCTTGTTGTTCTTCCCGGTATATTCATTTTCCTTTGGATGAATTTGCTAGTCATAATATTGGAAAGCACATATGTAATCACTGCTTTCCCTGGATTGGGATAGCAAGAAACTTCTATGCATAATTTTCATTTTTAAACCATATTTAATGGTTTTCTTATCCCTGAAAAAAACAAATTCAATAAAAATATATATATTATCTCGACATTTATTGCAAATGCATGAGAAAAATGACACAAGATCATGAGGTAAATGACATGTGCATTGTTTATCTTAAAGTTTGACTTAAAAATTTTATGGTAGAGTTCACATCTAAAATTAATGTGAGGAAGCCTTTAGTTTGTGGGAGAAATGACACATGTTTACCTTAAAGTGGCAAGTGTTTTATGGATATTACAGGAAGCCTTTAGTTTGTGGGAGAAATGACACATGTACATAGTTTACCTTAAAGTTGTTGTGTTTTATGGATATTAGAGGAAGCCTTTAGTTTGTGGGAGAAATGACACATGTACATAGTTTACCTTAAATTTGTTGTGTTTTATGGATATTAAAATGAAGAACTTCTATTTAGATCCATTCCAAAGATTGACTGTAGGGGCATTTACTAGATATGTCACCTTTCATAAAAGATGAGATCCAGAGGCTACTTGGCCCTTTACAGACTCTGCGTATAGAACTTGTAGAAGTAAACACTAAAGGCATTAACAATATCAAAGAACATTTTCATGCTCAGACATGGGAATGTGTCTCTTTCCCTACGCAAAAAAATAGTTCAAGGTAGTTAATCTTCATAGACAAGTCATCAAGCAGGTCAATGTGATCATCCCCAACTTACTTTTCATGAAATTAGGCTTGGAATCCCCTACAACATGGTGGATGGAGTTGAATGGTAACTAGGTCAAGGCCTTTACAAAATACATGCTAGTGAATAACACTTACTAGGTTATGCCAACAAATAAAGTGGGAGAAATGTTTTCTCCTCGAGGTTATCCAATTGGGTGTGTAATACCAACTTCACCCATTTCCTAAAAAGTTTCTCTCTTAGGTTACAAAGTGTCTTAGGCCATTAACTTCCATAGACCTCAATAGATTATTAGAGCTGGAATTCTATTTCTCAAGTGTGTAAGAGAAGAAATCATTCTTGTTTAGATTTTAACAATGGCTAAGATGGTCAAATTTTTATTTCAGAAAACAAATAAACTACATATGCAAGACTTAAATATTTAGAAGCAATTTTTTTTTCAAATGCAAAAGTTAGTAGGATGTGCAATATCTATGCCACTTGCAAGAATATTTAGGGGATCTCTTTGCACTATGAGCAGGAAACTTATTGGTTCTCATACTCCCGAGCTGCTTTCTCTATGGAATCACAAAATTCTAGTAGAAGGCCAAGTCATGAATCTAATTTTGTTGATTTCTAAAGGCGAGAATCACCATAGCTAGTCCATGTAGTCCTCCACCACTACCCTAGATTGATAAGTTGTTAACAATTTTCCTCATTATTTCAAAGAATAAGAAGCCAACCAAATATTTTTATCATGTTAATGATGTTTGAATTTACATTATCACAATTTTTTAGGGAAATAATAATGTTTGTGGTCCATTCCTAATGACAAATAAGGTACCCCTTTAATTGCAGGTTTCATCATGATAGTTAGTGAATTGTTTGGAAATCTATGAAACCCCCCTCACATTTTTCAATGAAGGTTATATCTGAATGTTAGGGAGCTACACATTATAGAAATTAAATATGATGTGCCAAAATCTTTACAAACATCCCAAAAACAGAAACCACCTATTATATGTCAATTAAATCTACATGGAACCAGCAAGCAATATAGTAAAATATAGAATTACGAATCCCTTCAATTAGTAAAAAAAAAAATATGAAGAAAGCACCCAGAGAACTAGAAATAACAATATAGTAGAGAAAAAGAATAGTCTCTCAGCAGCATAATTGCAAGTCATAAATTAATATCATATATTCCAATTTCAGCACTAAAAGCAAACTCAAAATAACATAAAAGCAGAGACAACATTGTTTTACATGTAAGTAAACATTGTTAATGGAAATATGAAACATGGATTGGCATAATCATGCCTTTATCAATGAAATTTCATCAGACCATTGAAAAATTGTGCGCTAACAATATTTAAATAAGTTAAAGGAAAAAGTTGACCTATATTGTACAGTTTATGGGACAAAAATCAATATGTAGAAATATTCACTTGGTTTTTACAATTGGGTAGAGGAATGACTTAAAATGACCTTGTATGTCTTATCGTTTTAGAGCTAAAATTTTTAGGAAGAATTTAAGTATCCACATTTCAAGAATCACTTGAAGAGGTTGATAAAGAATATAGGAAGAAAAAAAACTAACCAATGGTGTAATAAATGGATTTCTTGGGAGGTATATTGGCATATGGACTTTTGGTAGCTAAAACTTTTCCAAATAAGTGAATGTATTTGAAAACCGAACCTCTAGTTTATTTTGGTTTAGACAAGGTCTAGAATTTGAAAAGTGAATTCCCTCTTTCTTCATCTTACATGTCCAATGATCGGAATCTGGATTGAGGGAAAAAAATTTCCAAAATAAAAATTTTGCATTTTATTTGTTGTACACAAGTTTTTAAAAGCTAATTAACTCGTAAATTTCTCACAAAATACACTTAAAGCTTGACACATAAACCCCTTCCCAATTGGCTAACTTTAAACGATCCTAAACACATTTTTATTTAACTGATGAGGGAGATAGCACAACAAAACTAGTTTGTTCATATTCAAATCAAGTTGGTATCAAAGTACAATTTAGCTCATTTTAGTCAAGGTTAGCTAGAAGAATTAGCTATTGGTTTTTGTATTTATGAAAGGAGAGTTTAGTTGTGTGCAATTTTATGTGTGTGAAGAGAAAGTCAATATTGAGAGCTCAGTTCTAAAATCACGACAAAGAAGCTTTTTATGCATTACAAGTGTGATGGAAGCTTCCTCGAGTATCTCTTTTAATCAGTCTTCCTTAACAAAAATCTTTGATAAAGAGATGTTGCAGAAGCTCAACATCATGAATGATATGGTGCAAGAGATGTATGAAGATAATAGGGAGAACATTATCCTTCAAGAGAAGTTGATTTCCAAGAACGAGGAGAAGCAAGAAATTATTGAAAATATGCATGAGATGGAGACTCAACTCCATATTGCAAATGAAAACCAAGCAAGGATGCATGACATGGAGATTCAACTCTATGATGCAAAGGAAGCCTTAGCCAAGTATGTGAATGAAAAAGAGGTATGCAATTCAAGTTTGTCTTCAATTTCCTCTCAAAGTGAATGTGTACGTGCTTTTGAGAGACATACTAGAGGAATAAGGTCCAAATTTTTGATGAAAATGGGCTATGAAAGTAAAGGGTTAAAGGAAAACATGTACAAGGCATCTAGTTGAGCCAAATGTTGTTGAGGAAAGGCCTAATTATTTGGGTCTTGGTTATGGAAAACATGATGGAGAATGCTCCAAATCCAAGGAGGCACATGAAGCTGTTCCAAGAAGGAATTTCATTTCGTGTTCATTACCTCAAGCTTGTGAAGTTTGTGTTTATGATGAATGGAAAAGTTTGACACCCACTTTGCAAAAAGATGTTAATAATCATGCAGCTAATGAGAATGTAAAAGAAAAGGATGTTGAAAGCTCTAAAGTCATTGAATTCATTGCTAGTATTCCGAGGAGAGCCACTACCTCATCAAATTCACCTCCTCAAGAAGGTGACAAAGGTGAATGTTCAAGGTATAAATCTGCCTTTAATCAAATTGCTTTTGATTATGATAAACATGGTAAATATTCACATAAGATTTGCAAAAGTTTGCAGGTTCCTTTTGTGGTTTGAATAATCATAATGTTTATAGATGTTGGAAAAAGATATCGATGCACATGAAACTTTCTAAATAAATGAGGCAAAAAGTAAAAGGCCCATTGGACAAGGAAAATGATGTTGAAAATAAGATGCAATTGTTTTGCACTCATTTCCATAAGAAAGGTCACCTTGTAGACAAGTGTTGGACTTTGTATCCAACAAGTCATCCACGACATTTGAAGAAGGTGGAAAGAGATATTGACAAGAATGGAAAATAGGATTCCATAATCGATGAGGGTCAAGATGATTCACATGATGATGAAGTGCAGCTGAAAGAAGCGCCATTGAAATGGTTTGGTAAGGGATGGTTAGATTTCTTATCCAATTAAGGCCTTGCATGTGTTTTGATGTTTCATGAATTTCTTTACAAATTCAAAGTATGGTGCATGTTGCATGAAGCAAGATGTTGAAAGTAGAATTATGTTGACACACTTAGATGCAACAAATATGGAAATTTGTACATGTTATTATTTGACTTGAGAGTCAGTGGTTTGAAGAGGCATGTTTTGTTGACTTGTGTTTGGTTGATGGTTTTTTACACCAATATGTAAGAGTACATGGAGATATTCACATGATGTGAATTTTTTTTCTTTGAAGGAGAAAAATGATATGTCAGCGAGCTATGTTTCTTGCATGATGTGTTTTTCAGTTTGATGGTTTTGTTTGTGACAAGGCGTCACAAGATTTTGGGAAGGTCCACTCTTGAGCGAGAGCCTCATGATTACAACCTAATCATGAGAATCAAATGGGAGTGCATCCTTATTTTGAAAACAAACCTCTAGATAGGATTCTAAGCTACCTAGGACTCAAACCATTATTTTTAAATTTGAAATATGATGGTGTGTTGTTTCAATGCCTAAATCCACAACCCTAACATAAATTGTTTTATTCTTTTTTTGCAGGATTTAGTTGGTTATATTAAAAGTCAGTTGAATTTAAAACTCTTGGCTTAGTGGCATGAACCAAACATATTGTGTATTAAATGAGGAATTTCGCTCTCCCAATAATTTTTAAATCACCCATATCACCAAGAAAACATGTTTTAAACGAACATACTTTGGTATGGGAAAGACCTTAGGTCCTTTGACTGTGCACATGTGGTGGGAAAAATTGAAATTGACAATGCAAAAAAGTGAAATTATGAATGAAACCACGAAAACGAAAAACCCAAAAGTGGTAAATGATTTAAATAGACCTAATTAATTATTTACCAACATAAATTCTTCAACTTTTAGCAACTAAATGATAAGTAAAAAAATTAATAAATATGTAATTATGGTTCTAAAGTTACATAATCTTAAGAAGCATTTTAAATTAATTCTATCTCATCAAAAGTATCCCTCCTAACTTAAAAAATACTATCTCTTCCCATAAGGTTCATGACCTCCCTTCCTTAGCACACAAGACATAAATACAATTAATATTTCTGTTAATTCCTATCGAAACAAATGAAAAGTTGTATAGATGGTTTCAAATATTATAAGAAGGTTTTTGATATGGTTGAGAGAATGTGGAAAATAGAATCCATAAACAAATTATTTTCAAAACGTATTACTTTCAAAGTATCAACAAGGAATGTACAAGGGTGTTCAATGAATTAACGCTAAATTTAAATTCCATGATGTATATCTTACTCATAATTTTAACAAATTATTAAATAATGATCTAGATTGGATAATTATATTATTTGTCATATATTTTGATGCTTATAGAGTGAAAAAACTGAAAGAATCAACTTTTAGGGATATTTTAATGGTGGGTGGAGAATTGGGGTCTAAAACCTTTTGGAGTCATTTTGAGGTATTAAATGACATTTAGTAGGGAGTTTTCTATCTAATTCACATTTCTCTAGATCCCTACTATTAATTAGTAGTTTCAATTGAATTATTAGTTTTCTATGAAGTTCCTTAATGAAGTTAAAAGTTAACTGTAAATTAATAGAGCTAAGTTACAGTTAACATTAAATGAAACATAGAACTATTAACCATCAATTGAAACTAAACCATGGGGTGGATAACAGAAAACTTTCTATGTTAAGCTAAGTTAACTTCAACAGAAATTACTATAGCTCCCAATCAAAAAACAGTCATACAAAAACAGAGCATATTTTGGTTGCCTCTAAGTTAATAACAAGCAAAATAGTTAACTTTACAGTAAATTACCTATATGTTTAGTTTCAACTCTAATATCACTTTTCGTGGGTACTCTTTTCCTTGCAGGATTTTCCCTTAATGAGATTGACATTACTTCTTATCCAGTATTCTTCTAGTTATTTTCATAAATTCATGGCCTACCAGTAGGTCAAGTCTAATGTCATAGTTCTTTTCATACATCATGGATAGCCTCAATAGAGACCATGCTACTAAAAAGCATCAGAGAGACTGAGGTGGTACTAAAGTCAACTAAAAAAATGCAAACCAAAGCATTAAATTGGACAAGTGATATTGCATAATATGAGATTATGCCATATTGTCAAATCTATCCAATAATCTGAGATATGCACTACGAAAGTCTGTCCCAATGCTATGCCACATAATTACAAGTTGAGCTGAAGAGTTGAAGGTTTCATACATCAGTTAAAAAAAAATCAGAGTTTAAGGTTCAGGAGGAGAAGCAGTGTAATGACGGATCACAGATATATAGGGCAATCATCATTGAAAACATGTGGATTATATATACAACTCCTTATATGTACACTGCAACTCCTAAGCTCTTTTCTCTGCTCTTTTTTTCTGAGATGTTATGCACACAAGCAGCTAGTACATCATGTATTGTTTTGCAACATCTATGTTCTATTCACAGCTCCTTATATCAGTAACGTTGTGCACAAAATCATCAAGTATCATGTACTATTTTTGCATATATAATTAAAAAATAGCATTTTTTTCCTTCTGAAAAAAAAAAAAAAAAGGCCGAGAGGAGTAACGCAACTGCCATTGATCAACCGAGAAATTATGAGAGAATTAGAGTCGATCTCATACGCAGAGACTCCAACCTTTCAAATACCGAACAACTACGCCGAGCTATTGAATGCAGCCACAATAGGCTGCGCAGGTTCCAACAATATTTCATCAACAAAAATGCCCAGAATTCCCACAATCCCCTTAGTGCTGCAGACGGTGAATATTCGATGCAGGTGAAAATCGGATCCCCGAGTCTAGTAACACTAAATTTAATAGTAGACACGAGAGCAATAGTGTAGAGGGAATTCATGGAATGATAAAGAGTAAACTCATCCTATGTTAAGATAGACCAGCATTACAGAGCTGGTAAAATTCAACTGACACCTAATGATGGTGTGTCCAAACAGAGAGGACTTCTTAAACTGATATCAAACTCCTTAAACTGATATCAAACTGATACTACTATGATGATTACTTTCTCATTAAAAAAATTATGCATGAATACATTTAATGAAGAGTTTGAACCACTTGTGGTGTTGGAAAAAAAGCCTGGGTCCAAAATCATTGATTTAGAAACTAACTCGATAATATATTGGCCAATTCAGAAAAACAACAGAAACCCACAAACTCCAAACCGAAAATGATCTGGATTATACTAAACATGAAATGAAAGCTAGCAATAATAGAAAACAAATTGAGAGGTACAATGAAAAGAAATTTCTATTAATGAAACAACCATGACAAACCTACAATGACCAAAATGGTGGTAGCTATGTTTAAAAGAAATGTCTATTACACTCATTCACAAAAAATGCCATAAAAAGAGGAAATTTTATAAATGGTATGTATTCCCCAGCAAACAGACAAGGACTTAAATGTTGATATACTTCTAAATATAAAAATATATGAAAGTTAATATTTATAAAAATTTAAATAAATATGAAGGCATATTGAATGTTACAAATTGCAACAAAATACACCATTTGCAGTAGACCATACTACGCAGACGAGAGGAACAACATACCTGGTATTGCAGTAGACCAACAGCGTGGACGGGAGGAGCAACAGCGCGGACGGGAGGAGCGAAAACGTGCAAAAAAACGGACCTACGGTAGACCAACAGTACGGACGGGAGGAGCGAAAACGCGCGAACAAACAGACCAGTAGCAACAGTGACAAAAATACGCACGAATAAAGAGATCGGTAAACAAATCAACTTCGCAGGTGATTTATTTATAGAAAATAGTTCGGCCAAACTATTTTAAAACTAAAAGTTTAGCTGAACTTTTGTTCGAAGTTCGGCCGAACTTTTGTTGCCGATTTTCCCATCTCCGGAAAAAATTCTGTTTGCCCACACCGTTAGTGTGCCGTCAATCTAAACGGAATCATGATTTCAGCAGAACTTTATAAAAGGTTCGGCCGAACTATTTCCGAAAAAAAATTTCCGTCCCCGATTCTCACAAAAGTGTAACCCAGCTTCACGTTTTCGCCCAGAAGAAATTTTTTTCACTAAGTTAGATTTACAAAGTGGATATCATCAAGTAAGAATTGCAGAAAGTGATATATGGAAAACTGCATTAAAAACCAAATAAGGACTCTTTGAGTGGTTAGTTATGCCATTTGGTTTGTGTAATGCACCGGAAACTTTCATGCGTGTTATGCATATTGTTTTGTGTCCATTCCTTGATGACTTTGTGATTGTGTACATAGATGACATATTTATTTTCACAATACAAGAGAAGATCATGTCTTGCATGTGAATAGAGTGCTTGATATTTTGAAGAAAGAGAAATTGTTTCTTAAGATGTCAAAGTGTGAGTTTGGAAAGACTTGTTTGGTTTATTTGGGACATATTGTAGGAGGAGGAGAGTTGAGAATTGATCCTTCTAAAGTGGAAGCCATTGTGAATTGGCCCACACCCAAAACAGTAACCGAGGTAAGAAGTTTCTTAGGTGCAGCTCGGTATTGGAGAAAGTTTATTGCTAACTTTTCTTCCATCGCAACTCCTATTCATGCAGTGACAAGTGTGAAGAAAGGCTTCCAATAGGGAGGCAAACAATAGCAAGCTTTCGAAGCTTTAAAGTACAATATCAATTCAGCTCCAGTCCTTGCATTACCAAATTTGAGACAGCCATTCTAGATTCAAATCGATGCTAGTGATTATGCCATGGGCGCAGTACTTTTGTAGCATGGTAAGCCTATCGCTTTTCATTCTGAAACATTTAATGGTGTTGTGAAAATTTATCCTACATATGGCAAAGAACTATATGTGTTGATACAAAGTGTCAAGAAGTGGAAACCTTGCTTGATGGGTAAATAAACTATTGTGCATACCGATCACCAACCATTATAGTACTTGCAGTCGCAAACAAAATTGCAGCAATCAAGACATTTCAGGTGGATGGGATTTCTTCAACAGTTTCACTTGGTTATAAGTTACAAGAAAGGTATTTTCAATAAAGTTGCCGATATGCTTTCAAGACCAATCATTAGTACGTCTACTTTACTCAAAAATTATTCTATTGTACATGAGAGTTACATAGAACAATATGCACATGATGTTGATTTTCAAGATGTGTATGCTAGTTTGAGTGAAGGGAATCAAGTTGAAGAGAAATATTATCACATGCATAAGAATTTTTTGTTTCATTTGGGTAAGTTTTGTATACCACAAGGAGAGAGGCTAAGTGTCATGAGAGAAGCTCATTCATCTCTTATTGCTGGATACTTTGGGGTAAGCAAAACAGTGGCGCATCTACAGAGGTATTGTTATTGGCCTCACATGATAGTGTGTCGGGTTTTATAAGAGGTTGTTCTATGTGTGCAACATGTAAGCCTAGTAATAAAAATCTTTGGTTGTACACGCCACTACTGGCACCATCAAGGCCATGGGAGAGTGTCTCCATGGACTTTGTTGGAGGTCTACCTATGTCAAGAAAACAACATGATTATCTTTATGTAGTTGTGGATATATTCAGTAAAATGTGTATACTTATGCCATGTAAGAAAACCATTACTGTTGAAAAAACTGCTGAACTTTATTTTCAACATGTTTGGGTTCATTTTGGATTTCCAACTTTTATTGTTAGTGACAGGGATTCCAGATTCATTGGGATTTTTTGGTAAAATCTATGGAGTATGATGGACACAAAGTTGAAAAAGAGTATTTCTTTTAATCCACAAACCGATGGACAAACCGAGGTTGTGGATAGAACCATTGTGTATCTATTGAGAGGATATTGCAGCAAACATCCCAAGTTGTGGGATGAGCAACTGCATTACATTATGCACACTTACAATCGAGAAAAGCACTCTTCAACTCAAACATCACCTTTTGAAGTATGCTTTGGGTATTTGACAAAATCTCCATTAGACGTCATCTTTGGAAAGGATGTTGCAATAGATGGCCATAGTGATATTGACAAGGCTAGAAATTTCATTGAGAAAATTCAGATTATACATCAACAAGTTCATGAACAGCTTGAGAAAATTCAAAGCAAATACAAAGAGAGGCATGAAAAACATATAGTTGATCACAAGTTTCAAGAGGGAGATGAGGTATGGTTGCACATTAGCAAATAAAGGATGCAAGGGGAAGCTAAAAATCTTAAACCCGTTCACTATGGTCCATTCAAGATCATCAAGCAAGTTGGTAATAATGCATTTCAACTTGACTTGCCTTCAAATATGAAAATGTATTCAGTTGTTAATGTTGAAAACTTATGTTTGTATGAGAAACCTTGTATCGATGATCAAGGAAGTGATGTTCAGCTACCTTCTATTGAATATTTCTCGCTGTAATTTCTAGATGAGCTCAAGGAAGATACAATTCTTGACAGGAGGACAAGAGCATCTAAGAGGGGAAGTGTTGAATACCTTTGAGTTGGGCTCAAAGGCACTAAACCAAGAAAGGAAAAGTGGATGGAGGTTGGAAAGGTGAGGGAGTTTTACCCTCATCTACTGAATAGGTAATCAAGTCTTTTGGGGTCCAAAAGCTTCCCAATGGAGAGGAGTGATCAGGAGTTCATAGATTTTGCTCAAACTTCAAAGTTACAGGATTGGGTTGAAACCATGATGGTTGCGTATATCTCGTCTTCCTGATTCCGGGACCATGAACGGTTCGAAAAATCGATGTCATATGAGGGTTCTGATCAAAACGCCAAACAGGTAAATTTTGTGACAGTTTGACCACAGTTGACTAGGATGCCTAGTTACCAAGGTGGAATGCACAGTTAGCAAAAGGAATATTCTGAGAAATATTCCTTTTTCAGAGCCAACCGCATGTTGACAAGTGGTGTCATTTGATTGGTTGGATGAGTTTGGTATGTTGTTTTATGGGCCAATTGGGAGGTTCCACGTGGCTAGCCCTGAGGCCGCCACGTGGCCCTTGAACCACTATGTAAAATTTTGGGGAGAGGTCCGTAGGGTTCGACCCCGCGGCCTCTAGTAGAGCACGCACATGACACAACCGCCCGAGTTGTTAGGGTCCTATAATAATAGGGTTCACAATTTTTTAATTGACTTTAATAGTCTTGTAAATATGTACATACCTTGCTTTCTTCAAGTTGTTCTCCCATATTTGAAAATAATAAAAAAATTAAAAGAGGGTAAAAGTCCTAAAATAAAGATCAAAGGACTTAGAAAAACAATAGACCCCAAAAGAAAAAGAAATAAAAATAAGACTTGAAAGTGAGCAAGTCAAAATGCCACTATTATTTACTTTTACTGCAAGAATAATGATTATGTGCAGATTGTTCAAAATGCCATAATCCATGATCAGTTAAATAGTTTAATCTTAACTTTTCGTGCTTTGAATTTCATGTTTGGATAGAGAATAAAGATATGTCAAACAGTTTAAACTTGACAAATCAGTAGATAGTTAGAGAATAAATGAGGAGCTCAACAATTTAATATGAGCCCTCGGATGAAATAAAGTTAGACTTAGATAGGTTTATGCTTTGAAAGAAAAATGGATTTAGGGTTGCAAGCTTAAATGCACCCACAAAAATGAAGTAAAAAATGTTAGAATAATGATGGGTAGGTAGAAAGAAGTTGTGCAAGGCATGTAATAAATCATCATCGGGCAAAAATTACTAATTTCTCCTCCCCCACAATAATTCAGTATTCTAAACTTTCAGTTAAAGAGGCTCGGAGCATTTCTCTAACTTCTGTTGGGACCAGACCCAAGGCTTAAATAACTAACTGTTTAAAAATATTGGATTCCCTTCATAAAACCCATTTCATCAGCATATTCACCCTTTTCCAAAACTATGATCCCTTTCCTAATTAAAATACATTTTTTCTTAGTGAAAGTAAAAACCCGACTTAATTAATTTCACTCTTATTCCAAAAAAACACTCAAAAACCTACAGAATGCATTTTATCCTAAGTCTATGTGTAAAAAATCAAAATGGAACAAATTATGCTTAAATGACCTATTTACACTTTACTTAGTTTAAATTTATGTATTTTGATTCATTTCATTCATTATTTCTCCATTTCATATTAATTTCTAACCTAAGTACTAAATCCTTATAAAACAATCCTTCCCCTATATATTAATTTATTAATATATTAAATACCACAAAAAACCCACTTATTTTAAATTAAACCTATGTTTATTTATCCCACATGATTAAATAAACCCCTGCCCTCTTCCCATAGGTTTAAACATATCTGTATTATAATCTCGCCCCCTATGGTTTTAAAACACGTAAAAATGTTTTATTTACCATATACTATATATACTACCAACCATATAAATACATCCCGCACCATTAGTTATAAAAACATTGGTTAATGTTTTATATACATTATATAACATTACCCCGTCGTATCAATAAAATAAAACATCAGTTTATGCATTTTAAACTATGTTTTAAATACATTTTTTATTTAACCCCCTCGCACAATAAAACCTGGGCCCCATGCCCCAATACCGAGCAACTCCACGATGCAATCGTAGCCATTCACATTGCCCCTCCCAAATACGACGATCCAAATTCCATATCGCAAATTAAGTTGCTCGATCCTAACACTTTCCTAACCACGCGAAATAAGTGGTTTCACCTTTTTCTCTCTCCTCCACATGGTCGAGCCTTATTGGATCGCATCCGATTCAACTAATACCATTTACCATTTTTTTCCTACGTGATAACCAATTGTGGTTTTTCGCCTTTGAAGCCCAAAACAACCAACATGTCTGATGTGACCGCCATTAATTGCAAACCATTTTAGACCTAAAATGCCAAATAAACTTTTGAATTGCGTTATTCAACCCTTTTCTGCACTATCCAACTGTATTCGTCCTCCAGACTGAATAAAACAAGGCCTATGCTTTGTTTTCAAGCCTAGAACCTGAAAAAAACGTGCTTGCTACCAAAAGACTTCATAAAGTTACCAGAAACCTTCAAAAGATACCAAGGAACTGTCAAAACAATTCAGGACTGTTACAAAGACCTATACCTGTGCAAACAGGTATTTTCCAAGAAAAAACGAGCCTGTTATCATTTGAAAAGACATTACTAAAGGAATTGAATACAGTAAAAGCATATTTTCCCCAAGAAAGCTTCCATTTGCCTGAAAAGAGTCAAATTCATGTCAAAAAATGATTAAAAAAAACCCCTATTTTAATACTACATTCAGTTTTAAAGGAGAAACTCGAGTTTATTTAAGATTTTGTAGACTTATAAAACTCCAATCAAACCCAAAAATCCTCTGCAGGGAACCCCAACCCTCTACGCCCAATTTGAAACAATTTTAGCCCAATATCCACTGAAAAGGTATAAGAAACCCTTGTTTCTTGTTTTATAAATCTGTGAGAGTCTGTAATATAGTTTTAAAACCAAAATTGAAGGTTAAAATCCAAGGAAAGAACCAAATTGTACCCATTTTCATCCAAGAACCTCTGTCAAAGTCGAGCAACACTTCTGTAAACCATTTAATCTTACAAAAGAATTCAAAAAGCCCTAAAAATAGAGTTTCAGTTATCCAAGCCTAAAAATGTCAAAATCCAATCCAGCTATGGCATACAAGACTGCAATCGTTGTGAATCCTCTACAACCTCCTGTTGTAGACATTGAACACACACCATTAGCAGATGTGGACTATAAAATAGCAGATCTAGTTGTTGAATTTAATTTGTTAGACCTCCACTGCTGGAGCTTTGAAAAGTCCTTAGATCAGGTTGAAGAAGTTCAAATTTGGGAATCAAACCTACCCAAATATGTTGTTCCAATCACTCATCATTGCCCAGAGGTTATTAGGTTGTGTCAGAGCTATTATTCACTTGAAAATAGAGCAAGGACGAATGCAAACAAAGAGGTATTGTTTACAATTATTGTTGAGTCCATAAACCAGATGTTACAACTCAAACCTGATCCCAAAGCAGTTCCTTTGTCAATAGAGGCACTTACAAAGTTATGCATTGATCTTGATTTTCCCAAAAGGTTTCATATTTTTCAAATATTCATGCCTTTACATGTTGAAATTCCACAAATCAACCCTCCATATTCTACTTCAAAATTTCCAGAAGGGTCTAGGCATGTCATTTCCATGATGTCATTTATGCTTGGATACTTTACAGATGAGCATATTGATGAATCCATCCTAGTTTCTATCTACTTTTGTACCAGGACAACCTCCCTCTGTAATTTTTAATTATGTTGAGTATATAGCTGACAATATCCATGATCAACTAGTCAAATTGCCAACTGAAGGAGTATTTAGATATACATCCTTTCTCTTCCATATGTTCTTGTATTTTCAAGCAGACAAGTTCCCTATAACTCTCCAGAAGCTTGATACAGAAGAAAATTCACTTTCAATCATCTTTGGGACTTCTTTAATCAGAAAAGAGTCCACAGAGTTCACTTTTGCAAAGTTTACAGATAACTTTGTCCACACATTGATAAATATGTTGACCAATACAAAACAACCAAGGATCAGTGATGAAATGAAGAAAGTTCTACAACTATCAGAGCACACTAGAACTGGTGATTGGTACCTATATGAGAAACATACAGAAATTAGAGTTTTTGGGTCCAATCTGTTACCCTACAAACTACCTAAATATGTACCAATGAGATTCTTTGCCTTGGATTATATCAGGAAAATCTTAAATTATGATTCTATCAACTTCCTAGCAGCCAAAAAGAAAACACTATTTAAGTTGAAGAATCAGGTGGGGCCATTTATTTGTAATCACAGAGATGCAGAACAAGAAGCAGCTAAACAATTTCTTGAATACAGATTTGAAGAAAGCTTCTCATGGAACTATAATCAACAACAAATACTAAGAAAAATGAGGGTTAAGTGCAAACTAACACCTTATGTTCATGAGAAAAAACCAGAGATTGAGAAGTATGTCAATCAAACTGAATGGGCAGAAAGCACTTTGGTAGATGCAGTTAATCAGGGTGATACTAGTCACACCTTACAAACTGCAGATCAAAGAGAGAAAGCTACTAAAAGGGTCAGAGAAGAATGAATATACATTGCTGAAACCATAATTGAGAATAGGTTCAAATTAAGATACAATAAAAAGCCTAAGATCAATCCAACGGATAAAGAGAAAGTGACTATTGAGGTAGAAGACACAGATGTTCCAGTAACAAATACAAATGTTGCTACAGTCATCAAAAATGAGCTAGTTATAGAGAATCTAAATGAAGGACAACTTGATAATTCCAATACACAGGTCATAGAGAAACAACAGAATTTGGAGGCATCTTCCTCACAGACATCAGAAGAAAAATATCTTGATATCAAAGAAAAATACAAGCAAATTAAGACAAAGAATGAAGAAATCAAAAATGAAATTTATTCTCAATATTGGAAACAAACACCGGGCATTCAGAACATAATTTTATTAGCTTTTGACTATTAGAATAAAAAGTTGATTATGTTAATGCTACAACCAACAGTCAAGATTCCTAAGACAGATGCAGACTACAAGAAAATTGATCTAGAAGTGCCAACAGAAAGCATTCATGCACTAGATAAGATTGAGTTTCATAGGAAAAGTTCAGAGATGTTATATTCTACTATAACTACCAAGGCTATGAGTATCAATAAGCTTCAGAATACAATCATAAACATGAGGGATCAAATGAAGGTTGACAAAGCCCAATCATATGCTAAAGACCTTAGGATTAAGTCTTTAGAAGAATTAGTTATCCAAGTAGGATATGATCTTGCAAATGTTAAGGCAGCAGAACAGTTAGTGAAGAAAAAGAATGAGGACATTGCAGCATTGAGGAAAAAACTTAAGCTCCCATCAACTGAACATCCTCAAGCCAAAGAAGTTGTACAAGAACAGAATCAGAAAGATGACATGATGAACTTAATTTTTCAGTTAACAGGACAGATCAAAGAAATGGAAATTCAAATGGACAAACTTGTCCATGAAAGGGAAACTACAAAAGCACAAGAAACTCCTACAGTAATTCCCATGGTTACTATAGTTTTTCCTTCAGCAAAGAACCACTGGCTACTGCAGTGCCAGTGACATCATCCACAACTTCAGCCACAGAATCATCTACTACAGCAACCCAACATTCTGATGAGGCTAGTAAACTATTAAAATCCATGGAGGAAATGTCACTTCAAACAAATGAGATTAACAGATTGAAGAAAGTGATTGACAATATTGAAGGCACCAAAAGCTAGCTCAAATCAATGCTAAAACTCATGAACAAAAGGCTAACAAGTTAAATACTAAGTTGAAGAATCTACAAAAAGATTTGACCCTGAAAGAGCCAATTTCTTATATGAAAAAATAGTTATGGAACAAAATCATTGAAACCATCAATGATGTGTGGCCCTTAATCCAGGTAATATATGAACAAAGGGATTTACTTAAGGCAGAACAAGCAGAGATTCAAAAAACAAAAGATGAGTTAGGTGACAAACCTGAGCAAGCCATAGAATTGATAAAATTTCTCAACAGTAAAAACAAGCAGGAGTTGGAAGAAATACAAATCATTAATAGGACAGAAACAATCCTTGAAATAAGGAAAGTCATTTCAAAGAAGAATCTGATGGAACAGCTTGAAGAGAAATGTGAAAACATGAACATATCCATAACCAATTTTATGGTTAGATTTGAAAATTTGAGGCAAAGAAGTTTGCCTAACATTTTGGTCATTAATGATAAACTCATGCCACAGGAGGACTACAATAATAAAATTAGAGAGTATGCAAAAGAGCAGGTGGAAAAAACTGATGGACAAGGTATTCCTACAGGGAAGGTCTTACTCAGAAGTTTTGAAGACTTGTTTTATCTGCAGCATGAGATAAGACATTTATTTGTCATAAAACCAAAATTTTCTAGATATACTGAGGCAAATGAGAATTTCAGGAAGCTGAAAAAGATACAAATTCCAAATGATGAAACTTGGCAATCACTCACTGATTTACTGTAAAAGTCAAATTACAAAAATAAAGACAAAAATTGTTTGCTGATTTTTTTAGTCAAAACAGAATATATTACAGCAGTAAGGCAGTTTTTACAGAGATTAAAGAGTATCAGAAGATTAAAGAGTATCAGATGATAAAAGATAAATCATATTTAAAGAGTATAAGATAATCAAGAGAGTATTTCAAAACAAATTTGAAATATCTATGCCAGCAAAGAGGACACCAAGGCAGGCAGTTGCACCTAATCCACAAATAGTTTTCTATTTTATTTGGATAAATAGGACAGCTTGCTGATTTGTTAAGCAGTTGTCACTATTTTGTTGTAAAGATATTTTATTTTTCCTTAGATAATTCCTAGAATCATTCTAGGATATTTTGTAAACAATTTTGTATAAATACTTCATCCTTAGAAGTATTAGTGTGGAATAAATTTCTGAAGATTTATATAGTCATTTTTGTTGGACTTGAAGGATTTTTGTTGCAAATTTCGAGTAGCAGACTGGATCAGATCATCTAGCATCATATTTCAGGATTCATGTGATGAGCCATTGAATTGAAGTACTTTATACTTGTCATTGTTTATCTTCTCATGTTTTCATGCATCCATTATGTATTCTAAATTTGAATGATAAAATAGGAATATTATTTCAGGATTTGTTAAAATCACCCTACCTTTACTGTTTATCATTTCTATGTTTTCTACTGATTTCCAGAGTAGGGAACCCTTAATTTCTCCCTCTTTCGTTTTACCTCTGTCTACTCCTTCCTTTCCGGATTAAAGAACCCTTCATTGCTCTTTATCCCGATCAAATCACTTCACCAAAACATCCTTCCAAGATCTTCAAAGACTTATCTATCTTGCCCTGAAAACATTTGACTTTTTGACCTTGATCCTAGTTTTGTCTGCTTGACTTTTGACTCCTTAGCCAAATGGACAAACAGATTTCCCAATATCCATCTCATTAAGTGATTTTCCCACCAAACCAAACCAAATCAAAACCAATTGCACAATCATAACTAGCCTAATATATTATAATAATAAAAAAGTTAAATCTTATAGAGAGAGCCCTCTCTGAACCCTAGGAAGGCTAGATCCTAGAGTTTAAAAGTAGGTTTGTGGTTACCTCTAGTGTTCTTTGAACTTTAAATCAAAATCTCACAACTTAGAGAATTACTAGAGTGATAACACGAGATACAAGTGTTTCTTAACATATAACGTTCACGGGTTTATTATAAAGTTTAATGAAATGCGTATTGGGGGTTGGGGACCGCCGACGGTCCCAACCCGCCAACGGTCCCTGTTGGTGTTCACATGTTATAACATCAACTGCACAGTTAAAATTACAACTCTGACAACGTTAAACCATCTGCAATGGTGGTCACATAACAAACGGTTAATGTTATTCCACGCAGTCTTTGTGAAACCTTCGACGGCCTTCACCAACGTCCCTCAAGTTGTCACATGGCAACGATTTTTGCCAACACCTCCATGGTCATCTTAACAAAACGACTTCAAACTGGAGTTTAAACCTTATCTACAGTTAATAACTGTAGTTTCCTCCTATAGTTCCGCCGACCATCATGGTTAGGCCACGAGTATGGGGTGCATGTGCCCAACCGCCCAACCGCACAGTTAATGCCACAGTTAGGACTGGCGTATTTTTGGCAACGCACCCAAAAAGGTGGAAATCCACTATTTTGACTCTATTTAAGTGGAGTCCTCCACATTTAGTGGATTTTTTCTATGTGTAACTGGGAAAGTGAGTAGGAGACTCAATTTTCGTCCATTCAGAGTGAATGAAGAGTCATTTTTGACTAATTGGAGCATTTTGGAGCCATTGGTGCAGATAAAACAGCCATTAGAGGCCTGTAACTACATGTAATTTCAAAATTTTGAGCATAATGAAAGATGGACATGCCATTGGGAGCTAGACCAACAGATGTAGCCCAAGAGGGGTGAACTGCTTCATCATGCCTACTGTGTAAATGTCATGTGGTGACTTATTTATCTATTTTATATTGTTGTTTAGTGTTATTTGTGCTTATTTCATGCTTCTAATTCACTAAAATCATCTACAATTCATGGTTAAAATCCCCAATCCTTAAGAAAACTAATGAGACAAGTATGCACATGTTTATAAACTGAAAATACACTTAGCACAGCAAAACTAATACAGTCCTTTCATATCAGAAACGACTCTACCTCAAGCTCTAGAATATAGCTCGGGGGTGATAGATAAAAGAAATATTTGGCTACATCTTGTCTAATGTTGGGTGGAGAGTTGAAGTCCCAATCTCAATTGTCTCGACCAATTGATCAAAGATAAGTGTTTTTTTATGTTTCTTATGTTATGAAAACCTTATGCTTGTTTAATGTATTATTTTCCTCATGGTTTATGATGTTGAGAATGTGGTATTCATGCTTGAATGAGCATAGTTGTTTAAAGCCATATATATGGAATGGTTTAAGTTCTCGTGTTGGTCCAAGGATTGTATTGATATGCATTCAATGTGTTGGTTTAATGTGTATGTCATGAAATGTGATATTATCTGCCTACTTGAGGGAGGATATGTATATATCATGTGGGCTTGTTTATGTTTATTATTGGTCGAGAGGTTTTTTTCTTGATGAGTTGTGATGATATCGAAATTTATCAAAAGGGGCTTTAATGAAGATGAATGTGTAGACCCTAGTGTATGTGTCATAAAATTGAAAGAATTGATTACTTAATACATGATTAAATATTACTAAGCTCGAGAGAGATAGATAGGATATACACATAACCATGTATATATATAAACATATTTATGTTAAACATATTGTTCAACCACACATTTGGTGTACAATCTGGGCCAAAGAAGTTCAATCTCGGGAAGGATAGCTTGGGTGAGGTTGTGTAAATATATATGTATATATACATATATAAATATGAACTATGTGTTGAAGCCCTAGGAAAGGGTTCCTCTTAAAAGGCATTAATTTTTATTAGACACTAAGGGAGAAGCTCTTGAAAAACCATCGAGTCCAAGCCTCAATAATATTTATACACATATGGAAAGAGCAGGGACTGAGTCATATGGCATATCCTTTGTATTAAATAATATCGTGTGATGGAGTATCTTGAATGAATGCCAGGGGCGAAAATACCATACCATATATGATTATGTCGTGGGGAGGTTAGAGACTGGAGAAGCGCAGATACATACCCATCTTAAGCGTCATATGACCAATCCCCATGTCCATTTGCAAAGGTGGAGAGATCTAAGTTGTTGATGGGGAGGCGATGTGGCCTATTGGATGACCTTGGAGGTTCCTCCCTATCATGGAGGTAAATCCCCTCTGTGGACAAAGGCGATCCCACTAGCCCTAGATTGGATCTAGCAATAATCGAATCACACAATGACGTTGGTTCCTAATTACAAGAAAGACAAATATTGTGATAAGTAGCCTACCTCAAATCCCACGATGTTGTTGTCGAGGAAGAAGCAGTGCTCCTCATCCCTAGCTTGACAGATCACAATCCTTCCGTTCGCCACGTCTGGACACCTGTACACATGCAGAGAAACGACGACATACAACGTAATACTTCAAGCATGTAACTATATATCAGTCAGAGAAGATATAATTCGTTGCATTACATAAAAGAGTAGACACACAAATGGAACCAAAATCAAAGTCACTTATATTATAGATGACAAAAGGGAGATTACAACCAAATGCTCTGACACTATGATCTTCCTTCGGCGGGGCTTGCAACAGAGCACGTCTCAACAAAGCCTGTCGGGAATCTGGACAAAGCTCTCTCTCTTATGGGTTTCTCCTCGACTCGGCTCTCAATAGTTGCTCAGTTATAGTTTCCTTCCCACACGTTTAGCTAGCTAGCAAGTGGAGAGGGCAAGCTTTTATAGATGGAGGAAGGGAAGTTGGGATCCCTATAATAATGGGATAGGTCCTATCTCTTAGGAAGGTTCCATGAGAGGTGGAAAACCACTTCCTATACATGGAGATCCGAAGCCATACCACTCAACTTCTTTTGATGATTCATTCTGGAGTTTGTTAGAATCAAACTTCTGCCATTTATTTTTAAAAAACATTCCTTAATAGGCTTGGCGCGACTGAAACACAGGGACAGAGCGCCAACTAGTGCGCCCTCTAGTGTGGATTTTCCCCATTGACACGAGGGATGAACTGGCTAGTTGCGCCAAGGCTAAAACATCTGTTTTTATGGTTTTTTCAGAGGAAATGTTCTTCAGGAGAATGTTTGTCCTTATGCAGGAGGATGCCATGAAGGTGTTTTCAGGACATTTTACTGTTCACAGGTCACGGGAATAGTCCTCCAATGTATGGGATGAGGGATTGTATGGAAGGTGACAAATTGTTGTGTAACAGATGCCCCCTAAAGCATGAGGTCCGAGAGAGAGGGAGGGGTGAAATGCTTTATGAGAACGCGCCCAACTGAAAACACTGCCGTCGGAAGACCTGCAAATACAAATACAACTGATATCTCAGATACATGATATGCGGTATGGGCACAACCATCCATAATAGAGTGTACAATAACTAGGATCCAAGGTATGGACGCAGCCATACAGCAAAGAAGGATCAACAAATAGACTCGGGTATGGTCGCAGCCATCCAATCAAATGAGTCATGTAATAAATCATGATAATCCACAAAGAATCTGCAGCCTGGATTTTATCAAACAAGATCCAAGGTCTTGCGCTCCATCTCAACCCGAAAAAAGTACAAGTTCGAGCATGCGAATAAGTGAGCTGAAGTCAAACATGCAAGAACATCGTCTGATTACCAGCCAATAATGAAAGTTGTTAATAGACCCGAGAGGAACGACCAATAATGATGATGGCTCTCAAGGTACAAGAGGTACAATCCATGGAATGTGAACAGTGAGTTGGCGTCGAACACTCACAGAATCATTCGATCGAAGGTCGGTAATGAAAACCTTGCGTCGAATGCGAAGAACTCGCCATTGAGGCATGCAGGCTCCAAGGTACCTGAAGGGAGTCTCTAAATCAGCTTCCTGGATAATGAGCTGAAGTCGATAGGAAGTGACCTCGATCGAAGGTGGGCCATAATGTTTCCCAAATCATCGACACGAGACAGAGGAACATGATGTTTGTGAATCAAGATCAATAGAGAATCAGAGGGAGGCTGAAAACTGCAAAGGCCAACTTCTCTTGAACATATCAGTGGCATGACACTGGATTTGGTAGTATTTGACATCAAGGGATCTGAGGTCATGGTGACGCGACAAAGAGCAGATGAGCGGTCAAAAGAGATTACCCAAACCCACGGAGGCAAGTAGATAACGAGATGAGATGTCCCCAACCCGACACGAATGCAAACAAGTGCCATGTTCAAGAGCGACATACTGCCGACAAGACTATGATACTGGTTCCATTTTCCCCCACCATTTCTGGCGAGTACCCCAATTATTTTTTAAAAAAATCTTGAAGGGGATAGCATATGCTTGCAATATAAGTTTTTCCTTTGGACAAATCCAACCTAGTACATTTAACGAGCCCTATGAAGGAGGAACTCGAGTAACTTCATTACGATGGAGTCTGATGTCATCAGTTTTTAACGAGTCTGAAAAAGGAAGAACTCGACGTCTTTTCATGTTTAGAGAGTTTGAAAAGACAATGGAAAAGAAAACTCTAGCAAGTCCCTTTTTGTGAATAGTCTCTCAGATCCGAAAAGGTAGAAAACAATATCTGAGAGAACCTCCTAGTCACGATAGGCTAGGGTATTCCTTTTTCGTAAATAATCCATCCCATCCTGAAAAAGGGTTAAACGTATACTGGGTAGATATCGTTTCGCATCCATTTAACGAGTTCAAAATGACAAGCGACTCGACGATATTTTCAGTTTTAGAGAGTCAGAAAAGAGCTGAAAGATGACTCCTCCTGGAGGAACGAGTGGTATTAAGGGTAGCTACTGGTTCCAGTAATGGTGGAACTACTTAGAACAAGTAAAGTTCAAGAGGTTGGCTAACAAGACCACTCATCACAGCAGTTCCTCAGGAATGGGTAAAACAATCAAGTGAAGGTGTATGATCGGCCAAGAAAACAATGACGATGGAATGAAAAAACCAAGGCTCATCTGGAAAAACAGGCTGATAAAATGGCAATCACAAGAGATAAAATAAGAATGGTTTCATTTTTACACAAGCTTGAAATCATGGGAAACTCTGCTTGAAGTTGGTTTCATTTTTACAAAAGCTTGAAACAAAGATAAACTATGCTTGAAATCTTTGCATGCCCCCAGCATTGTGACTCATTCGAGGTACATGCCCCCCAAGCTCCAGTCCATATGGATGACAGATGGAGTGAAGGTTCAAATTACGAGATCAAGAGAAAGACTCGACTAGGATTTTATGAGATCTAATCAAATATTTGAATTGAACGGGAACGTGTTTCGTTGTTTTAATGAGGTTGACACATTAAAATAACTATCCTCGTGAGCTAATTCATTTTTTAATGAGGTTGACATAGAAAACGAACCATCCTCAGAAGAGCTTGTTTCATTTTTTAAGGAGCTTGACACAAGACAATTAACTCTGCTCCAAACACCTTGTTTCATTTTTTAAGGAGCTTGACACAAGAAAAAGAACTCTGCTCCGACAACCTTGCTTCATTTTTTAGGGAGCTTGACACAAGAAAAATGAACTATGCTCCGCCCAGCTTGTTTCATTTTTTAGGGAGCTGACACAAGAAAAACGAACTATGCTCCACCCAGCTTGTTTCATTTTTTAGGTAGCTTGACACAAGAAAAACAAACTATGCTCCACCCAGCTTGTTTCATTTTTTAAGGAGCTTGACACAAGAAAATGAACTATGCTCCAACAACCTTTCATCATGATGAATATGAATTCATGGATTCCAAGAGTTCCATACCGGATGGGAGAACAACATCTCGGAAATCAGGACCTAATGCCCCCAGCACCTGATGCACAACGACACTATCACTAAATGCGGGCACGGGACAGGTAGCCACATAATTAACTTGTGGCGGGGAAGATACAACCGGCGGATAAAGACCCAGAAGGGATGATGGTGGACCAGATGTCATGTTAGGACTAAAGAACGAAAGCTGATCAATGGTCACGACCCAACCTTTATGTGGAAAACAAATCACACGAAAGAGGGAGGAGACAAGCGCACCCATGGCATAAGTATAATCATGCCCCAAGAGTAAATTGAAATCCAAGGGGCTTGGAACAACCATTACATCTATATAAACGGTTTTCCCTCCCAAAGTAACAGGCAACTTCAGAAGGATCCCTAACAGTTGATTGGTTCCTCTGTTAAAAGCCAACAGATTCTGCGTAACAGGCATAAGTGGTGGAGAACCAAAAGCTTGCCAAGTAGTTGAAGACAGAATACTAACAGACTTGCCTTCATCTATAATGGTGCTAGGTACGACCAGATCAAATTTCTGTACCATTATCTCAAAAGGCACATAAGAATGAAAGCGGTATCTTGCAAATCGACTCCAATCGAAGGAAACGACCAAACTACTTGGAGGGGATACCATCGAAATGAGATGGTTTTCCCCTGGTGTTACTGGAGCAAGAGGATCACTTTCCTCGATCTCCATGTCGGGAGTAGGGGGAGAATCTTCTTGCATTATAGGGATGGACGAATCTTTCGCCAAGTCCGAGGAATCTGAAGAAACAAGAAGAACATGAGGGATGTGAGATCCACTCTCAACGGAAAATACTTGATGAACCATAGGCAGGGTCAATTCGACTAATCCCATGACCAATGGTTGGTCTGGGATGGATTCATGATGGTGAATTTCCGGGGGAGTGGGATCAAGCAAGGATGACTCTTGACTGGTCGTTGAATCAACTGGTGAAGGACTCAAAGAAAGCTATTTGTAACCAACTGGAAGGCATGGTGCACAAATAATCAAGTTGTCCAAAACTCTCTTGGCTTCATCCATATATGGAAAAAGGTGAATGGCATGGTGCCCTTCACACAACTTATAGGGATTGGCTAGCTTACAGTGTTTCTTAGGAGCTTTACTAGCACTAGTTGAAGATGTGCCCCTAACCTGACTCCCAGGAGTCAAAGGCAACGACGGATGACCGTTGGACCATACTTCGAGTACCTTGGGAATGCCAGGGCAATCTCGAAGAAGATGGTTTCCCTAGCACAACATGCAAGGGAACTTAACTTTCTGTGGAGGGTTGGAAGGTTTATCAACAGAAGTTGATTGAGGTGCAATAGCCAGAGGCTTAGCCTCTCTCTTATCTGACTTCTTCTTCTTGTTCTTCTTCTTCTTCTTCTTAGCCACCTGGGTACTAGAATCCAAACTTTCACCAGGCGAAGTAGAAGATGAGGACGAAGAAACAGGCGAAGAAGAAGAGAGGACCACCTTCGAATCAACATGGCATTGTTCAGGTGGAGGAGATGGTTGTACAGTGGGTGGAACACTCGAGGCCACAGAGGTCTAGAATAACCAAACAGGAAACCCAACAGTTAACCCAGGAAGGTACAATGTTGCCATATAAGGAGCACCAACATTCTCAAAAGCAGGAAAAGGACCAGGACTCCCTTCGAAGAGGATTCCTTGGTTGGTAAACTCTGGAAAGGTTGCCATCAAAAACAACATTAAAACAAAACGCTAAGGAAACTAACTTTAGCCAGGAATCTTTCGTGGACAATTAATTTTAAGACACTGAAACCAAACTCTACCATTTCATTTTTTATGAGTCGAGAAACAGGCAAAAGGTGACTCTATCACTTTAAGGTTGAAACGAGCATGAAAGGACAAGTGCTCGATGATATTTTCAAATTTATGGAGTCATTAAAGATCAAAAATGACTGCTCAGGTAGTCTATGTAGAAGGGTGTACCAGGTTCCCGTGAACTGCCATATACACCTTGGTTATAAAATGAAAGAAGAATTGACCAAGGACTTGACGTACGTGCAGCTAGTCTCCCAGAATGTTGTGTTCGGTGTATCACGGTTACAAGGTGGCAGACTCAGCTTCCTATGGATAAAAGGATTGCAACCTAGAGGGGTCTCCCTTTATATACTCGATGGTACGGGGAGCACAAGTCTGTACTAGCGCTATCTGAAGCCAAATGGCAAACGACAGCTACTAGGTTTTAAGACGCCAGAACACGTCTCTAGCCTAAACCACTAAAATGTGAGCGTTAAGTTTCAATGCTTCCTTAGGTTGATTGAATAAATTTTATGGTTGATCTTCAATTATGTCTTGGTTTCAAGGCCCTATCAAATGTTGGATCTCATAAAATCTCTGGATGCAAACTACATGCCACAAAATATCATTTTGTTCAATGAAGAGCTATCTACGGGAGAGTTGAGAGCTTTCAAATGACAACAAAATGAACACAGAAAAACATCCACTACTGTTTCCAATGCAAGCTAATGAAACTAGAAAAAATTTCTCTAGATTTATATAACACTAGTAATGTGAAAGAGCTTTCAATTTTCACTATGCCAATCAAAATGCAAAAGACTTGTTTTTGTATTTTTCAATATATTAGAGAAAATGCACTAAATCAATGAAAAACTAATGAAAACATCAATTTGAGAAATGACAAAGAGAGATTTGAAACAAAAAAAGTTCACTCAATCCAAACAAACACAATCAAGACCCAAACCGATGACAAAATCCCTCAAAGTGAATAATAATTTTGAAGAAGACTCACACAAACTGTGTAATCTAGGATTGGAGCAACACAAAGCGAAACCGAATGAAAGAGAGGAAAATCACTCAATTAACACAACGATTCAACGGAATCTAGCAAGATGAATGCAAAGAAGGAAAAACGAAGTTGACCAGGAAAGCAAAGACCTAAAACTCCCACGGGAGGCTCAGCACACTAAAGCACCTAGAAGCCCTAGAGATGGAATGCAAAACTGATAGAAGAATGCAAACAACTAGAGGACAGGGGCTAAACACAGTCAAAAATGACTTCAAAGCACTCAAGCAATCAGAAAAAATGGACCAAGACCAAAATTCAAGCTCAGAAAGTCCAAGAACAAGAAAACCCTAATGCCAAGCAAGGTTGGCGCGCCTGTTTGGCTATAATCTGCGCCAATCAGGGGTTGGCGTGGGGGCCTAATGAGCAACTATCGCCATTCAGCATGACTGTCAGGAGTCTAACCGCGCCAAGCCAATTTACCTTAGAAAAATGATAAAAGGGATAGACAGACGTTGGATCTAGTCTTTGGGGGGTTGAACAAGGGTTTTACACCTAGGAAGGTGAACTAGAAAAGCAGACTAAACAAAAAAAAGCCAAAAATAAACCAATGGAGGAAGGACTAACACCCACTGATCCCCAATGGAGTCGCCAGTTTTTCGTGGAGGTAAATCCCCTCTGCGGATAGAGGTGATCCCACTAGCCCTAGATTGGGTCTAGCAAAAATCGAATCATGCAATGATGTTGGTTCCTAGTTACATGAAATACAAAGATTGCGATAAGTAGCCTACCTCAAATCCCATGCTGTTGTTGTCAAGAAAGAAGCGGTGCTCCTCGTCCCTAGCTTGACAGATCACAATCCTTCCGTTCGCCACGTCTGGACACCTGTACACATGCAGAGAAACTACGACATACAACGTAATACTTCAAGCATGTAACTATATATCAGTCAAAGAAGATATAATTCGTTGCATTACATAAAAGAGTAGACACACGAATGGAACCAAAATCAGAGTCGCTTATATTATATATGACAAAAGGGAGATTACAACCAAATTCTCTGACACTATGATCTTCCTTCGGCGGGGCTTGCAGCGGAGCGCGTCTCAACAAAGCCTGTCGATAATCTAGACAAAGCTCTCTCTCTTACGGGGTTCTCCTCGGCTTGGCTCTCAATAGTTGCTCAGCTATAGTTTCCTTCCCACAAGTTCAGCTAGCTAGCAAGTGGAGAGGGCAAGCTTTTATAGATGGAGGAAGGGAAGTTGGGATCCCTATAATCATGGGATAGGTCCTATCTCTTAGGAAGGTTCCATGAGAGGTGGAAAACCACTTCCTATACATGGAGATCCGGAGCCAAACCACTCAACTTCTTTTGATGAGTCATTCTGGAGTTTGTTAGAATCAAACTTCCGCCATTTATTTTTAAAAAACATTCCTTAATATCTTTCCGCAAGTGAAACACAGGGACAGAGCACCAGCTGGCGCGCCCTCTAGTGTGGATTTTCCCCATTGGCGCGAGGGATGAACTGGCTAGTCGCGCCAAGGCTAAAACATCTGTTTTTAGGGTTTTTCAGAGGAAATGTTCTTCAGGAGAATGTTTGTCCTTATGCAGGAGGATACCATGAAGGTGTTTTCAGGACATTTTACTGTTCGCAGGTCACGGGAATAGTCCTCCAATGTACAGGACGAGGGATTGCAGGGACGGTGACAAACTGCTGTGTAACACTCCCCAAAGTTTTTGAATGGATAATCATGGAAAATTGTCAGGGTATTGTTCTCAATATGATGTGGCAGTGCCTAACATATAAAGCGGGGAAAACTCTCCAAATCACACATAACAGGAAGCCATGAATGGATGGGCTCGAAGGTTACATGGGAACTCGTCTATGTGGGCGGAGTGACGAAGGATGACATCACCCCAGACCCTAGACCTTGGAGGATTTGGGTGAAGGGCATGATAGAGTCGTCGGGATCTATTACCCAGGGTGACTTGGCATGCATGGTGTGTTATGTGGGGATGAGTGTTGTGTGGCATGAGTGGAATTACTTACCAATCAAGGGGGAGTGATAATAAATTGCAAGAATCAGCATCTCAAACTAAATGCTTAGAAAGGGAAAATAATATTGGAAAAAAGAGGCCCCATGAGGCTAAAAAGGAAAAGAAAATATTTCCTTCTTGGCATTGTAAATGGGAAAACATAAGAAAGGATTTTCCCCGCAGGAATAAAAAGGAGGACAAATGAATCAGCGATGAAAAATTTTGAGGAAGGGGCCATTCCCTCAATCTCATATATATATATATATATATATATATATATATATATATATATATATATATATATATATATATATGTATGTATGTATGTATGTATGTATGTATGTATGTATGTATGTATGTATGTATGTATGTATGTATGTATGTATGTATGTATGTATGTATGTATGTATGTATGTATGTATGTGTGTGTGTATATGTTGAATAGATCCCCTCTAAACTATTGAGGAATATGATACTTCAAGGTTGCCATAAACTGTGGAAAAGACTTGAACTAGTTTTTGTGTATATATATATTTGTATATGATGATGGACACACTCAACGTCGGACTCACGAAGTTGAGTTGTTATGGGATGTTTTGAAATGCTTTCATATTATTCTCTTGATTGTTGACTTCATGATTTATTTTATTTCTTTGATTGATGAATTAAATGCATGGCCATATTACCTTTTTTTGCGGTTTTATATTATTGTCATGACTTTTATTGTTTCCCTTGCTCGTATTTTTAATTTTTTTCCTTTTTACTTTCATGCTAGGGGTTGGGGAAAAACATGTTAGGTGTGATATGGAATTCACAAAGCTCTGGTAAGAGAGCTAAGTGAAACCTAGCATAGAATACAACTTGAGAGAGGCCTACACATGAAGGAAATTAGGAAGGTCAGGAAGGGGAAGTACATGATTGGCATGGATAAAAACATGCTAATTTTGGGAATATGGGCCAAAACACGTTATCACTGGAATACCTTGGAGAATTTCTCCTGAATGTGACAACAAGAATAAATGGATAAATGTGCATGACTGTAATTTAACAGTGCAAACATTTCTAGTAGAAAATAACAGCTGGAAGCATTGGTACTAACAATGAGGTGAAAAGGTAAAGGGAAAAAATTTTCTAAAATAATTTCTTGACCACATTAGTGATCTTCGTACAAAACCCTATACATGTTTTGTATAATTGAAGGGAGTTCTCTAAACCCTACCTCTATTTAACCTATGTTAATTTGTGTTATGTCGATAAATAAGTGGAAAATAGTATGACATTTAGGTTGACTGGTTTATTCCATGTGATAATAATGGACAGTGACATGCATTCATGAGAATGGCACAAAGGAGGTTTCCCTGGCCCTAAATCAAATGTAAATATGTAAATTTGATATATTTTCATGGTCATGCCAACGTTTATATACATATATGAATGCCATTGTGATTGATAAGTTTTGTCATGGATCATTCTTGGAAGAACAATAGTTTTTATTCATTTAATGCAGATGTGTATGGCATATAAAATTCCCAGTTATGTGAGGAATCAAGTGAGAAAAAGTAGCCCAGGTAGATCTATGATTCTAATATCATGTGAATATGATTCTTGTATTATGTCTATGTTTATATTATGAATAGGGAATGTTGAAGGACATATTAGTAGGACGAAAGCAAGGTGATTTGTGGCATGTTGTGACAAGAATGGATAATTTAAGAAACCACTAACCCTAGATTTGGGTTGTGGATGCACGCTCTGAAGTGTGGGAAAGACACTATAGGTAATGTTGGTTTGTGTTTGTGGATAGAGACAATGTGGTCTCTATATTTTCAACACCGTTGTGTACATGTTGTATTGTTACATGTGTATTGTGTATATGGTATGGTGTACCATGTGTATTTAGTGCTGTACTATGTGTAGTTAGTGTTTTACTATGTGTATATGAGTATGTGTTATGTAATGTTTTGGGACAGGAAGGTATGGGATTGTCTAGGCCTTTGTGCTGTGTAATTTTTTAGGACAATAAGGTATGGGACTTTCTAGGCCCATGTGTTGTGTAATGTGTTGGGACAGGCAGGTATGGGACTGCCTAGGCCCGTGTTGATTAGGATAGGTATACTACCCAGAATGGGGGATTCAAGTGCTTATAAAGGCATGGGATACACCTATATTCATGTTGGAAGAAGACTACCAAGATTGGTAGTGCCCATATTCAAAGGGTATAAATCGAGCATATTTATATTTATCTATTTCTATTTCCAAGTTTGGAAACTAATCTAGTGTGTGTATGAGGTAAAAGAGAAGAAAAGCTACTGGGTGATTTCCATGTTTTCCAACTGATCTAGTGTGTGTATGAGGTCAAAGAGAAAATAAGGCATTGGATGCTTGTCGGGTTTGGAAACCAATCTAGTGTGTGTAAATAAACCAACAAAGAGAAAATCAAGATAAGTATCAAAAAGTCATTGATTTTTAAATTTTTAAATTATGAATTTAATTCAAATGTTTTGACTTATGATGGTTGCATTATGAGCTAACTTGATTTTTCTATGATAGGAATCAAAGTAAAAATTCCAAGTTCACCTCAGGAATAAACTATTAATGAGGTATGATTTAAAATTATTACACTTTCCTTATGATTTGTCTCATGAAATATGTATGCCTATGATGTAGGAATGGATATGGGACTGTCCAGTTCACGTGAACGAAGTTGGACACAAGGTGGAATAACAACAGCATGTTGAAGTCAAAAAATTCAAGAACAAGTCCATTGTGTGACACTAGCACTCAATGGTACCCACTTATTATAATGAAGCATGCTATGACCAGTATTAAAGTGTTGAGGCAAGGACTTGCCTTGGTTATGAAATCCTTCTCATACAAGAAATCATTATCAATGAATGAATCGCCCATGGGAATAAGAAGCATAGAAGGGGATGCATGAACTTGAAAGGTGAGAGACTATACAAAATTGGAGTTGGATCATCTGAGGGAATGCGAAGGGGATGTTGGACTATAATTTTTTATTCTGAAAAAGGTCATGAGTATGGTTTATTATAATCATAAGCACATTGGGGGTGTTTTAGGGAGAAATGGGTCGAGAAATGTTCATTGAAGGAATATGGGCCATAAGGGAAAGAAACATTGGAAAATGGAGTCTGGCTAGACTCCAGGAAAGGGGAACCTAGCAAGCTGAAACTTAATGCGGCAAAAACACAAGGAAACTTCAAAAGAGTCATTAAAATATGGATGACTTAATGAATTTTAATATTCATTGAGTTGTTGGGAAAGAAACTGTATATGTGAAATATAATTGTAATCGAGTTGTAAATATAAAGCTCCAAATTAGTTTTACTTAGTTTAAGGCATGTTTTATTTTATGTTCAATCATAGAACATTGAGGACAGTGTTTCTCTAAGGGGGTGGGGTTTGCAACATCTCCCGCGGGTAAATTTCCCTTGTAAACATTTAAAACAATTCCTTTTAATTATATAACCATAAATTAAAATGGCCAAGAAAGGGAAACAGGTTCCAATGCCTGAGGGAGATTGCTTGAGGAAGTTGGTTATTTTAAATTGCAGTAATGGGTTAACTTCTTATTAAAATTAAACTATAAATGAAGGGTGTGACCATGTTCTCTTTGGGAAACAACAACAATCAAGAAAGGAAAAAATTTAATGATATTATGGGTTGTGCTCTCAAGGTGGTTGGTATGCACAGACCCACGAAAAGACAAGGTTGGTTGGTAAGTTACAAGAGGAAGGTGTTGGAGACTGAGATGGGATTTATTTTTTTGGGGAAATAAATACACTATGGAGGTTCTTATCAGAGGCTCCTAGGGTATATACCCCATTCACTACTTGTCGTGCAATCGTTGAACAACTGGTGGGTGAAAGCGGCTTGGCCTTAAGACACCCTATTTTATCTGATGATGTTGGTCTAATTTCCTGAGTAGGAGATGGTTGTATTTGATTGAGGTGGTTCATTTTTTTTACTTTATTAATTTGGTAGTTGGTGGATCGAGGTAAGGCGTCCTCGAGACACCCTATTTCAACTGATAACATTGGTTTAAATGTCCTCTGAAATCCCTCTACCTCAAGCTCTGAAATATGGCTCAGGGGTGAGAGTTGCAAGAAATATTTGGCTACATCATGTCTAAGGTTGGGTGGAGAGTTGAAGTCCCAATCTCAGTTGTTTGGATCAATTCATCAAAGATAATTGTTTTTTAATGTCTCTTGTGTTCTGAATGCCATATGTTTTTTTAATGTATTATTTTTTTCATGGTTTATAATAATGAGAATGTGGTATTCCTCTTTGAATGAGCATCATTGTTTAAAGGCTTATATATGGAATGCCTTAAGTTGTTGTCTTGGCCCAAGTCCTTTACTGATATGTATTCAATGTGTATGTCATGAAATGTGATAATCTATGTCTGCTTGAGGAAGTATATATATATATATATATATATATCCTGAGTAAAAGGAAGGGTTTCCTGTATGTACCCATGGGCTTGTTTCTGTTTATTATGGGTCAAGAGGCCTATAGCTTGATGAGTTGTGATGATATTTAAATTTATTAAAAAGGGCCATAATGAAGATGAATGTGTAAACCGTTGTGTATGTTCCATAGACTTGAAAGAAATGATTACTTAATCCATGTTTAAATATTACTAAGCTTAGTAGAGATAGCTAGGATATATGTATAACCATGTATATATATAGATATATATAGATAAACATATTTATGTTGAACATATAGTTCATCCATGCATTTGTTGGACGAGTTGGGATGAACAAGTATAGCTTAGTAGAGATAGCTAGGATATATGTATAACCATGTGTGCGTATATATATATATATATATATATATATATATATATATATATATATATATATATATATATATATATATATATATATATATATATATATATATATATATATATATATATATATATATATATATATGTTGAACATATAGTTCATCCATGCATTTGTTGGACGAGTTGGGATGAACAAGTATAGCTCGGGTGAGCTTGTGTATATATATACGTATATATAGATATAACTATGGATTGTGTGTTGAAGGCTTAGAAAAGGGTTCCTCTTAAGGATAATAACAATTACCATGCGCTAAGGGAGGAGCTCTTGAAAAACCACTAGGTCCAAGCCTCAAGCATATTTGTACACATATGGAAAGAGGAGGGGCTAATTTGTAGGGCCTATCCATCGCATTAAGTAAGATCGTGTGAAAGGATGTTGTGACTGAACGACAAGGGTGAATATATATATATATATATATATATATATATATATATATATTAAAAGGAATGGTTTCCTGTATGTACCCATGGGCTTGTTTCCGTTTATTATGGGTCGAGAGGCCTATAGCTTGATGAGTTGTGGTGATATTTAAATTTATTAAAAAGGCCCATAATGAAGATGAATGTGTAAACCCTTGTGTATGCTCCATAGACTTGAAAGAAATGATTATTAATCCATGTTTAAATATTACTAAGTTAGTATAGATATCTAGGATATATGTATAACCATGTATATATATATATATATATATATATATATATATAAACATATTTATGTTGAACATATAGTTCATCCATGCATTTTTTGGACGAGTTGGGATGAACAAGTTCAAGCTCTAGAAGGATATCTCAGGTGAGCTTGTGTATATATATACATATATAACTATAGATTGTGAGTTGAAGGCCTGGGAAAGGGTTCCTCTTAAGGATATTAACAATTACCATGCGTTGAGGGAGAAGCTCTTGAAAAACCACTAGGTCCAAGCCTTAAGCATATTTGTACACATATGGAAAGAGGAGGGGCTAAGTTGTAGGGCCTATCCATCGCATTAAATAAGATCGTGTGAAAGGATGTTGTGACTGAACGCCAAGGGTGAAAATCCCATATATATATCTATATCTATATCTATATATATATATATATATACACTGAGTAAAAGGAAGATTTTCTCGTATGTACCCATGGGCTTGTTTTTGTTTATTATGGGTCGAGAGGCCTATAGCCAAAGTACTATGGTCCTTACAAGGTGTTGCAAAAGATTGGTACTATGGCATACAAATTGGAGCTTCCTACTTCTTCGTGAATGCATCCAGTTTTCCATGTTTCATGCTTAAAGAAGGTTATAGGGGACAAACTTCCAGTTCAAACAATATTTCCAGAACTTTATGAGGAAGGAAAAATCATATTGGAACCTGAAGCAGTCACGGAAACAAAAACTCGAAAACTACGAAATCGATCAATTTCAGAGTATCTCATAAAATGGAAGAACTTACCCACTGAAGATTCTACATGGGAGGATGAGAATTTTATACAGAAGCATCTGGAGCTACTCAAGAATTGAGGAAAACACTTTTTTAAAGGAGAGGGGCATGTTAGGTCCCTCTATTACTAGTATAGTCCCTTATTGTTGTTATTGTAACCCCCTTTTTGTTATCGTTGTACCCCTGTAACCCAAATATTGTTATTATTGTGCCCTTACATTATTATTGTTAGGTCAGCTAGGATTATATTTTGACCCCATGGACTCCTATATATAGAAGGAGTTTTTTTCATTTGTATCATCCAAGAATTGTTCATTTATCTAATGTAAAGGAGGTTTCCCCTCGAAGTGGCTTATTTCTAAGGTGTTGATCTCTCTTTTCTTCTATTTTTGGAGATGGTTTCATAACATTATTTCATGTAGATATCTTCTTTCAAATCTTCGTGAAGAAATTTTGTCTTCACATCCATCTGTTCTACCTCAAAATCAAAATTAATAACAATAGATAAAAGTAATCTAATAGAATTGAACTTGGCAACAGGAGAAAAAAATATCACCGAAATCAATTCCCAACACCTGGGAATAACCTTTTTCTACTAATCGAGCTTTGTATTTCTCCACCTTGCCTTATGTATTCATCTTCTTATTAAACACCCATTTGTTTCCAATGGGTTTCCTTCCAGCCGACACCTCCATCAGATCCCAAGCCTCATTTTTGTCCAAAGATGCCATTTCATCAACCATGGCCTCTTTCCAGATTTTTCCATCCTATGAATCCACTGCCTCCCTGACAGTTCTAGGATCATCATCCATAATAGATAAAGAAAAATTTTAATAGAAATAAAATGGATTATACCTCTTTGTTTGCCTTATCTCTCAAACTTATCTTCTCAAAATTTGAGTATGTGGCTCTTCTTCTTCTTATTCTTTTTCTGCTATAGAATTTTATTCTTCTTCCTTCAATTCAAACTAAATCTTTTCAGGTTCCTTTGGTAGGAATTCATGTTTAATAACATATTTCACCTATCTAAAAATCACATCTCGGTTGTACAAAACCTTCCTTCTTTCTGGGTTCCAAATATTATAACCTTTTAAACCATCCATATACCTAATAAAGATGCACCTTTCATATTTACTATCCAACTTGGTTCTTTTCTCCTTTGGAATGTGTACATATGCTTCACAACCAAATACCCTCGGATGTGAAAGAGAGGGTTTCTTACCTGTCCATAATTCATGTGGGGTTTTATCCTCCAATCTTTATGAAGGTGATACGTTAACCACGTAACATGCAATATCTAGTGCCTCTACCTAGAATTCTTTCCCTAATCCAGTGCCATTGAGCATGCTTCTTGCCTTTTCCATCAATGTTTTGTTCATTCTTTATGCAACTCCATTTTTCTGAGGTTTGTATGGAGTATTCATCTATCGTGTTATGCCACACTTCTTATAGAACTCTTAAAATTCCTTCTTGCAAAAATATCCACCATTATCTGTCCTCAACACCTTAATCTTCTTCTCTATCTGATTTTCTCCCATAGCCTTAAATTCTTTAAACCTATCAAAGACTTTAGATTTCTGCAATAGGAAGTATATCCATGTATTCCTTGAGAAGTCATCTATAAATGAGACATAGTACACATACTTACCCAGTGATGGAATTGGCACTAGTCCGAACACATCACTGTGCACAAGCTCTAATATCCCTTTCGCCCTCTTAGCACCTAAGGGGAAACTCACCCGATTATGCTTCCCATATACACAATGTTCACAGAAATCAAAATACATAGCGAAATTACACACTCCTTCTACCATACCATTACCATGCAATATTCAAATTCCCTTCTCTCCAGTATGTCCAAACCTTTAATTCCATAGCATGGTCTATTCTCCAAATACCACTATATTTTCTACTCCACTTTCAGGAACCACAAAATTGTTGCACCCATCAATAAAAATGTTACCCAAAAGCTTGTACAGAGTTCTAATATGAACTCCCTGCATCAATACCATTTCTCCCCGAACCATCTTGCACGTATATTTCTCCAACACTATTTTTACACTTGAATAATCCATCTTGCTTACAGAAATTAGATTTCTGGCCAATGCCAGAATATGAAAAACACCAGGAAGTGTTCTAATCCTTCCTCCTTGCCACTCCAACTTCACTTTTCCGCATCCAATAATTATGTTCTTCCTCTCATCCCCTAAGAATAAATCACCACCATCATAATTATCGTACTCGCAGAACCACTCCCTATGAGGAGTGAAGTGAAAGGATGCACCTGAGTAATTAATCAACCATGCCTCATGATCTACATGTGTACTTGAAGAAGAACCCAAGTACACATCCCCACCTTCATCTAAGGTGGTTTTCTCCTCTACAGAAGGAGCATCATCATATAACTTTCCTTTCTCGGGAGAGTTATATCTACATTTACTTTTGTATTCCCCTTCCTTTCCGCATTTCCATCACACCTTTCCAGGTTTTCCTGGAGATTTAGATCTCCCTCTAGAATTAAATCTCCCACTCAAGGACTTATTTTTATTTCTATTCTAGGACCGTCCTCTCATAGACAAGGCATCTCCATTCTAGCTCTCCATATTTTTTCGTCTCATCTCCTCCGACAACAAGGATGAGACTATTTCATCAAACTTCAAGGTAGTTGTATTTCTACCTATTGTAACAACTAGACTATCCCACAAATATGGTAGAGAACAAAAAAAATTAATGCACTTATCTTCATCTGAAATCTTTATATCGACAGATAAAAACTTACTTACCACAATATTACAGTCATTTAGATGCTTTGTTACCTATTCTCCATCCTTCATCCTCAAGTTATACATATTTTTCAGTATGAATAGTTTGTTCACCAGAGACTTAGATTGGTACAAATTCCCTAACTTTTCCCACAAAGCCTTTGTCGTAGCTTCCCCTAATACATTCAACAATATTGAATCTAGACATAATCGTATTGTGATCTTTGCCTTCCGATCTAACTTCGCCCAGTCTTATGCTGACATTCTCGATGTTTTCGTGCCTAGATCTACAAAAAACCATTAATTTCAACCCACCAAAAGATCCTCCATCTTGAGCTTCCACAAATCAAAACTCTGACCATTAAATTTCTTGATCTTTATATTTTCACTGTTCTCCATCTTCATTCACCGAAAGGATCGATCTCACATATCTACCATTGAACAGGGTCTAACACAAGCCCAAGAAAAACCCATCATCAGCAAAGGCATCCCCTTGAATCTGAAATAGTTCTGATACCAAATGTAGTTTTTAAACCTGTACAAAAATTACCTACAAATGAATTCTCAAAATGGAAAAATAAACAATGGCGAGAACATAAAACAAATATATACAAATATTTTCCTCTGGATCCCAAAACTGGGACTACCAGATTTATTTTTTATTATATTCCTTTCAATGTTACAATACATATATATACATGTTGAATCATTCATAAACCCAAATCCATTAACCCTAGATTAGAACATAAATTTAGTTCCCTTGACCGGATTTACAAAATGCCATGGGCAGAAAACCATCATGCCCAAAACCATGTACAACACCCATGTGCGAAACCATGGGTAGGTTTTCCCACCGTCTTTGGGTCTGCCCCCCATACATGGGTCTGCATAAAAAAAAATCCCACGACGTTTCCCTGGACCCCGTGCAGGGGGGCTACCTCGCCTCTGCAAACACCCCGATAGGGGGGTGACAGCCCCCCCTATGACCCCCCTGTTATGCCCAACGCAAATCACAACATTTGGCGCTAGTCGTGGAAAGAATATAGCACACACCCAATAAGACATGGGTATTCCTTCAATGAAATCCATAGAGATTTCCTCCCATTTATAACTTGGAATATGTAAGGGGTGAAGTAACCCCAGGGTTAAGACGTTCTCACTTTTATTTCTCTGACAGACATCAAATTTAGCAACATACTTCTGAATTTATTTACTCACTCCCTTTTACTAAAATTATTGACAAGTGGTGTAGTATGTTTTGAAAAATCTGACATTCCTAGTTGTAGGGGAATCATGTGATTCTTTTAGAGATTTTATTTTAAATTTGGATGATGGACTTAAATAAATTCTACCTCTATACCATAATGTCATTTTCACATTAAAAATGGTGATTGATATTTTTTATTATGGAACAAGAGTCTGGATCCTTGGCATATTTAGTATGAATCTCATCCAACTAATCAGGAACTACCAATAGTGCAGAGCATGTTTTGGTGTCTCCATCTTTTCAAGAGAGAATTTTAGCGACTACAATATCCTTTCCATTTTTATGTAAAGTTTCCATGTCAAATGCAAAGAGTTTCTATATACACTTGTGTTGTTCTATTGATAAGGTATTTTGTTGTAACTCAAATTGAAGACTATTGTGATATGTACGAATCGAGAACTTGCTTCCTAATAGGTATTTAAACCACTTATTTAATGCATGTATCATGGAAAGAATCTCTTTTTGGTAAGTAGACTTCAAGTTTTCCCTCTTGTTGAGCTTTCAACTTTTGTAGGCTATGGGGTGATTGTCTTGCATTAGTACTGATCCAATTCCAAACCTTGAAGCTTCGCATTCTACCACAAAGGGATTAGAGAAATCTGGGATTTCCAATACTGAGGTAGATGACATTATTTCTTTTAACGAATCAAAATGCTCATCAACCTTTCCATACCCATTGAAAAGCATTTTTTCACCAAATTTGTTAGAGGTGCGATTAAATGAGCATAATTTCTTATAAAATTTTTGTAATACCCAGTTAATCCTAGAAACCCTCTTAGTTTTGATATATTTCTTGGCTTTTTCCATTCTTTGATTTCATTAATTTTATTGGGGTCTACTCTGACTCCTTATTTATATATAATGTGCCTAAGGTATTCAATTTTATTCTTTCCAAAGGTGCACTTTGATAATTTTTCATAGAATTGATTCTTCTCTAATAGGGAAAGCACTTCTTTTAGGTGCTTGAGGTGCTCCTTCCAGGCTTTTTTATAGATAAGGATATCATCAAACAATACTAATACAAAATTCCGCAAGTGTTGAAAAAAGAGCTCATTCATGGTTGCTTGGAATGTGGATGGTGCATTTGTTAATCCGAGTGGAATCACCTTAAACTCATAATGTCCTTCATGAGTTATGAATTTGGTCTTATCGATATCCTATAGCATTACTAAAATTTGATAATAACCTAATGTCAAATCTAACTTTGAGAAGTACTATGCTCCATGAAGTTCGTCTAGCAACTCATCTATAAATGAAATGTGAAACTTCTTTTTATTAGTTATCTTGTTTAATCCTCGATAATATATATACAATCTAAAAGATTTGTCCTTCTTTTGGACTAGTACTATTGGGGATGCATACCGACTTCTACTTTTTTTAATGACTCCACACTTTAGAAAACCTTGGATTAGTCTTTCTATCTTTGTCTTGTGGTGATGAGGGTAGCGATATGGCTTGATATTAACTGGCACGGTATTTGGTTTAATTTCTATATTATGTTCAATCTTCCTTTTTGGAAGTAATTTCATTGGTAATTCTTGGAACACCTTATCATATTTTTGAATATGCAATATATGGTAGTAATAATGATGCTCCATTTGCAATTAACAATTCTAATTGTTGACATTGAGCAGTTAATGTAGGTGCTCCCTTTTGGATGTGTTTCTTCATTTGTTGTGCCAACACAATCTGAGAAGGGGGGGGAATTGAAAATAGAACAATTTATATTTCCTTCCAGCCCATTTAAAACTTATAAATTTCTTCTAGTGATTTGCAGAATATGTTCCTAATGTTTGTAACCATTGTATTCCCAGGACAACATATACACCTCCCAAGGGTATTGTGTAGAAGCTAGATTCCATTTCGTATTCGCCTAATTGTAATTTGACCTTGTGACATTTCCCAACTCCATCTCTTATCTTACCATATTCCACCATAAATCTTATATTTGTTGCAGGGTATAAAAATAATTTAGTCTCCTTTCTACATTAACATCTATGAAATTGTGGGTGCTTCTCGTGTCCATTAATACAATGTTGTTTCTTTCTTAATGTCTCCTTTTAGCTTTAGGGTTTGTGGTTGTGTTATTCATGTGATTGTGGCTTGGGAAATTATAGACATAACCTCTTCTTCTGGATTTGTTTTTGGAGCTTCATTTTCCTCGTTAGTATCTTCATTTAATTCACTACTCGAGGAGTCCTCATATTTTTCTGCTTCATAATTGTAGATTTTTTGTGTGTTGCATTTGTGTCCTAGTGAAAATTTGTCCTCACACTTCTAACATTTGGCACCCTTCTTCTTTTTAGATCTTACATATTGGTTACCTTCTTCTCGCAACTGAGGTGCATATACTTTTTAGGCTTGTCCAAGGAATTATTGATTTTCCCTTTTGATTAATTTCTTGATTTTTTGGAACTGGTACATGATGACTTATTGAATTTATTTATTTTTTTCAATAAGCTTTGTTGCATGCCTGGATTCTTCAACAGTTTGGGTTTGTACAATTTCAATTCTACACGATTATAATCTTTAAGTCCACATCTATACATTTTAAGTACTTGTTCATTAGTAAATCCTCTTTGTCTTGTAGCCAATACTTCTTATTCCTAGGTATATTAGCTTACATAACATTTTTTCTTGATATGAACAAATTTTTTGTAGACATCATCTTCTTCTTCGTTGAAGAATATCTTTAGAAAAGCATCCATAAAAATCTTCCAATGAAAGGAACAGATGTCTCATTTTCTAGACCACCACAAGAACCAACCATATGCCTCTACTTCCAAATTTTTGGATGTTGTCACGATTTTCTCATGTATACCTAATGGTGGGTTTTACTCAAAAATGACTTCCATTTTATTAACCCAAACAATAGCGCCTCTATGGTATTTACCATAGTACTTGGGTAGCTCCTTTTTAATCCATTGATAGTCATTTTTTGTATTTTGTGTATAGTACTGGCTACTCGAGAAGTGTATTTGTGGAACCTCATGCCATTTGGGGGATTTTTTCTATCTTGATATTTGGTACTTTGTGTTGGTTCTTGAGCATTTAAAGGATTTACAAAAAATGAATTTATCCTTCCTACAACCTGGTCCATTATTTCCTCTTGTTCTTTAACCCTAAGAGTCGCTTCACGTTTGTCTTCTTCTCTTAATTTTAAGAAATCTTGCCGGTGATAATCAAAATAGATCTTTACTTGGTTTTGCATTCCTTGAAACATTTTTTCAATATTGTCTATCTTATTGATATATGTTGCTAATTTATCTTTAGTTTCATTTATCTTTTTTTTGTTTTTTTCTAAATCTGTTTGCTTCTTTTCAACATTGTCAAGATGATGACATACTCTATTGAGTTCTTCTCGATATTTATTTATGTCTACTTCTTCATTATTATTCCCCCTTTTGGGTCTGTTCTCTTTCTTAATAGAAACCACTTGTTTTTTCTTTTCTTTTTTATATATAATAATTAGAATAAAATTAAATAACTTAATATAGTAACTATATAATTAACTATAGTATAACTATATATTATAATTTATAGAGCTAAACTTTATTAATTATAAAGTAAAATGTGAAATGATACAAGGGACAGGATAGGACAGTGTGATAGTCGAGCCGGTGGAAAAGAAAAACAATGGAATAGGAGGTGTCGGGAGATAATGGTGAGGGATCGGGAAGCCACAGGACAGGAACAGAAAACGTGATAGTGGTCAAGGGGTAGTAATTCGAAGAATTTAGAAAACGTCGGTAAATGAGTCTGTGTTGTTGAAATATTATGTGGCAACAAAGACAGAGAACAATGTGGGACACCAGAACAATAGTGGTTGTGACATTAGCCGAGGAGAGGTCGATGAGAAGCAGAAGATGTGGGTAGCACAACTGTTACGGGATGTTGGTCGAGGAATAGGGTCAGCAGTGAGGAAAATGTGGATGCAGTCGATTCAAGGGATAAGGGAACAACAGATGGAAAATGATAAGCAACGGAATAATGAACAAACCAACCTAAGTATATTCCCCAAGATACGGGTTCAAGAGTGACTATGTAGTAATCGCCTAGAGGCAAACGAATTCTTCTCAACTGTGTGTGCGCGATTCAAGAATTGTCATGAACCTGACGTTACCAACCTGACTGAAAGGGTGGCGAACACTCATCGTTTAGCTTTTACCCTAAGTTTTTGTGGGAATAGTGGAATAGTGTTAATGACCCAGCAGTTATAGCATGGGTGGATTCTGCACCCTAGAACTTAAAGTAGATGGATGGACGGGATTGCTCGGTGCTTAGTGAGTACCACTATTTAGCTTTTCGAGACGGACGGGCCAACAAATACCTTACTTTTTAGTAATTAAGACTACATTGCTAGCAGGAACTTTAGATGCTTGCCTGAACTTCGAGAGTTCACCCATAGGCATTTACTTACTAGCAGCGAAGTATGTAGTGAATCAACACCTCCTGGCAATTCAGCGGATTGAATGGGAAGCGGGAATGATGAAATTGTCACCTACCTACTATCTATCTACCTACCTGCATGCTGGGGATAAATACTTTTTATTTGCTACCGGCCATAGAGTCCCTCAATCCTGGGGATAATGTCCTCCCGTGAATGTAACGTCTCTCTCTTCATTCCTTCATTAGGGTGTTGGAATTAATTTCCAACTGTTGTATAAACCAAATAGCGCAGAGAACAGGGCGGAAGTGAAGTCCGAGGGGGTCCGGCAAGATAGGCGGCTGGAGCAGCATACCCCATCGGAACGGCTGTTGTAATATGCAGCCGGGCCCACACCATTATGCACAAACAGAAGTCCGCGGGGGTCGATGAATTGAGTTGGGCAGAGGAATGAACCCCCTCGGAATGCTGACATCATCAGCTCGGGGCCCACTTATATTTTATACAGCCCATATGTTATATGGTAAAAGGATTGCGGGTTAAATTTTTTTAAATCACGGCATTTTTTTAACAGTTGTTTATTTTGTTTTTAATATATGCAATGCATATATATATATTAAAAAGGCCCGTGATGTAATGTTTCATATGTTATATGAAAGCCCGTGGGGCTGTTGTATTATTTATAATACGCAAAGAATTTTATAAAAGGCACAAGCATGCGTAAATAAAAAAAAGGAGTTTTATCGTACGCATATGAAGATAAAGAACAAAGAACGCCGTAAAGTCAATTTGACATCAATGCTACTTCCAAGAGGTGCCGGCAGAATTTATGGAGCCATGAAAGAATTCAAGCGGTGAATTTTTATGGTTGAATGTCAATTAATTGCATTAAACAGGGCTGAGATATTTTTGAGATATTTGTTTTGTAATATGGAGAAACAGAGCCATAATCTTATTATGAGAAATATGCACACAGTTATGCTTTTGAATGTTTTTTTACATATGCACAAAATAGAAAGTGCATTTTAGGAAACAAGAGAGTTAATTCTAAAATAATACAAAGAAAGGTATATTGGTAAAGAAGACAAGAGACAAGAGCTTATGTTTTATACACAAGAAGGTGAAATATTTTATGGCTGGTATAAATGACAGAGTGATAGTATTGAACTGTGTTTGCAGCAGTCAAACTATTTTGTAATCCCTCTTTTGAGGAAGAATTGTAACAGCGAGTTTTTTTTTCTTAATAAGAATTTTTTTTTATGTGGAAAAACTCTGTCACTGTGTATGAAATTCTGAATATTTCTCTGTGTTAAGAGAAGGCAGTTTTATTATTTTGGAATTCTGAAAATTCCAACATGGTATTGGAGCCAATCCAGGCTATTTGAAGGTCAAATAAGCTGAAGGAAAGGAGTTCGTTTTTGCAGCAGCCTCTCTAGCAGAGTGAAGGTTCAGAGAAAAAGAATTCAAGGTATTTCTCTATTTAATTTTTCTGTTATTGTTGCAGAACAGTGAGCTATTTTAACACACAGTCAAGTGTTTTTTTTTTAAATCATAGTTAGGAGTGCAGAATGGCAGGCTCTAGCATAGGTATGAGTTTGGGAAATATACATCTCCCACAATTCAATGGGAAAAATTATGACTACTGGTCAATAACTATGAGAGCTTTATTTGTCTCCCAAGAGTTATGGGAATTAGTTGAGGATGGCTTTGAAGAGCCAGCAAATGAAGTAGAGATTCTTCTTTTAACTCAGGCAGAAAGGGAGTCACTGAAGAACAATAAGAAGAAAGATGCCAAGGCTCTTTTCTTCTTGTATCAAGCAGTGCATGAGAGTGTGTTTCCTAGGATAGCAGCAGCCAAGAAATCCAGTGAAGCATGGGAAACTCTCAAGACAACCTATCAGGGTATGGAGAAGGTGAAGACAGCAAAACTTCAGTTGCTAAGGAGAGACTTTGAGACTCTCTGTATGAAAGAGTCAGATAACATTGACTCATTCTTCACTCATGTGATTGGAATGGTCACACAAATCAGATCTCATGGAGAGACTCTTGAAGACAAGAGGATTGTTGAAAAACTCTTGAGAAGTTTACCCTCAAGATTCGATGTGATTGTCACCACCATAGAAGAGACAAGGGATCTCACAAATTTTTCAGTGGATGAGCTACATGCATCACTGATGACCCATGAACAGAGATTGGGTAGGAGTGAAAACTCATCTCTTGAGCATGCTTTTAAGACCCAGATGTCTTTCGGTAGAGGAAGAGGGCAAGGCAAAGGAAGAGGAAGAGGCAGAAGCCAGAACATAGGTGGAAGGAACAGTCCAGCAAATGCTCAAGGAAGGGGCAGCAATCCAAATCAGCATCAAGGCCAAGGCAGCAGCCAGCAGAATGGTCAGCAGAATGCACAAGGACAAAGGTATGAAAAATCCAATGTCCAATGTTATAATTGTAAGAAATATGGTCATTATGCTAATGAATGTAGAAAGAAGAAACAAGATATGAGAAGTGAAACTAGTGCAAATTTCACAAAAGAAAATAGCAGCCAAAGTAATTTGTTTTTAGTTTGTAATATGGCTGAAGAAAAGAATGAGGATATATGGTTTCTAGACTCCGGTTGTAGTAACCATATGACAGGAAACTTAGCAATGTTTTCTATATTAGATGAAAGTGTGCAGTCACAAGTCACACTAGGAACTGATAGCAAAGTTTCTGTTATGGGAAAAGGAGATGTAAATGTTTTAACAAGATTAGGTGCAAGGAAAACCATAGCAGATGTTTATTACGTTCCAGGAATGAAGTGTAATCTCTTAAGTGTTGGACAGCTTGTCCATAAGGGATATAATGTTTTCTTTGATAATGATGTTTGTACCATCATGGATAAACCACCCAGAAAACAATGTATTGCTAAAGTGAAGATGACAAGGAACAGGATGTTCCCTCTCATAATGAGAGCAGACTTGAAGAATGGCGAAGAGAAAGCAACAGTTGCACAAGAGACTTTCCAAAGCGAACCAAAAGATGACAATTGGTTATGGCACTTGAGATTTGGACATCTCAACTTTGGAGGTCTTAATTTGTTGAACAGAAAAGGAATGGTAAGTGGTTTACCATTGATAGAGAAACCGGACAGCCTTTGTGAAGGTTGTATTCTTGGAAAACAACACAGAGAAAGTTTTCCTTCCGGGAAAAGCATAAGGGCAAAAGCACCCTTAGAGATTGTCCACTCAGATGTGTGTGGACCGATGCAAACTCCATCACTTGCTAGCAGCCACTATGTGTTAACATTTATAGATGATTTTACAAGAAAAACTTGGGTTTACTTTTTGAAAAAGAAAAGTGAAGTGTTTGAAAAATTTTGCAATTTCAAAGCACTTGTTGAGAATCAGAGTGGGTTGCATATCAAAGTCTTAAGGACTGATAGAGGAGGTGAGTATATATCTAAATATTTTCTACGGTTTTGTAGAGAAAATGGTATTCATAAGCAGTTTACAACTAGATATACACCGCAGCAAAATGGAGTGGCCGAAAGGAAGAACCGAACCATAATGGACATGGCGAGGAGTATGCTTAAAGCAAAGCATTTGCCTAATGATTATTGGGCTGAAGCTGTGCATTGTGCAGCGTATATTTTGAACAGGTGTCCTACAAAAGCAGTCATGAACAAAGTGCCGGAAGAGGCATGGAGTGGCACAAAGCAAAGTGTCACACACATGAAGGTTTTCGGATGTGTGGCTTATGCACACATTCCGGATCAGCTAAGGAAGAAGTTGGACAGCAAGGGGGAGAAATGTATTTTCATTGGATACAGTGAGGAATCCAAGGCATACAGGTTATTTAACCCATCCAGCAAGAAGTTTCTTGTGAGCAAGGACGTTCAGTTCATTGAAGAGGAAGCTTGGGATGGAAGCATAGAGAAAACAGTGAATGTTAAACACTGTTTATCTCATGATGAGAATGATGATGAGGTGGCTGAAATACATCCCCAAACAGCAACACCAACACCGCAAAGTACACCCTTGAGGAGAAATGACAGTGCTTCTCCAAGCACACCACAAGGAGGAAATTCAAGTGCTTCTTCAAGCACTTGTACACCTACTGAAAGAGGTAAGAAATTCAGAAGTTTGAAAGATATTTATGAACAAGATTTAGCTAATGAAGGTATCAATTCTTTGTTTGCTTTATATTGTCATGTTGATGATCCTGTTCATTTCAAAGAAGCTATCAAGGATGAGAAATGGATAGAAGCTATGGATGAGGAAATAAATGCCATAGAGAGGAACAAAACTTGGGATTTGGTTGAACTCCAAAAAGGTAAAGATGTCATTGGTGTTAAATGGGTCTACAAGACCAAGAGTAATGCTGAAGGAAAAATAGAGAGACACAAGGCAAGGCTTGTTGTCAAAGGCTATAAGCAGAAGCATGGGATAGATTATGAGGAAACTTTCGCACCGGTTGCCAGAATGGAAACCGTGAGAGCAATGTTGTCCATAGCAGCACAAAACAAGTGGAAAGTTTACCAAATGGACGTGAAGTCAGCATTCCTAAATGGAGTGTTAATGGAAGAGGTTTACATTGATCAACCTCTCGGCTATGAGAAGAAAGGCCAAGAGCACAAAGTGTGTAATTTGAAGAAGGCTCTTTATGGGCTGAAGCAAGTGCCAAGAGCGTGGTACAGTAGGATAGACTCATATCTACTGGAAAATGGTTTTGAAAAGTGTGAGGGAGAACCCACCCTCTACATCAAAGAACAAGATGGTAAAATTTTGATTGTTGTCTTGTATGTTGATGATGTTATTTTTACAGGTAATGATGATTGCCTTATTAAACATTTTAAAACAGTCATGAAGGATGAATTTGAAATGACTGATATGGGTTTGCTGAGATACTTCTTGGGAATAGAAGTAGAACAAGATGAAAGTGGGATTTTCATCTCACAGGCAAAGTATGTTAATGAAGTTCTTGAAAGATTTAACATGCAAGAAAGCAAAGCAGCAATCACTCCCACAGTGATGGGATTAAAACTCAGCAGAGAGGACAGCAGCAATGATTTTGATCCTAGTTTATACAAGAGCATAGTTGGCAGCCTCATGTATTTGACTGCAACTAGGCCGGACATAATGCATGCTGTTAGTTTGATTTCCAGGTTTATGGAAAAGCCAAAGGATGCACATTGGCAAGCAGCAAAAAGGATTTTGAGGTATGTTAAAGGTACAAAGAAATTTGGTATTTTTTATACTACTTCAGAACATTCAGATTTAGTTGGATACACTGACAGTGATTGGGCTGGAAGTGTAGATGATCGGAAGAGCACTTCCGGTTATGTTTTTCATATGGGTTCAGGAGCCATTTCATGGGCTTCTAAGAAATAGCCCATTGTAGCATTATCTACAGCAGAAGTGGAATATGTGGCAGCTACAGCAGCAGCGTGTCAAGCAGTTTGGATGCGAAAAATGTTGAGAAGCTTATGTCAAGAACAGGTAAAAGGGACAGTGATATTTTGTGACAATAGCTCAGCTATTGCATTGTCTAAAAATTCTGTTTTTCATAAAAGAACAAAGCACATTGACACCAAGTTTCATTTCATACGGGAATTGGTTAGCAATGGCGAGATTGTTTTGCAGCATTGCAGAACGGAGGATCAATTTGCAGACATCCTCACAAAGCCACTACAGCAGAAAATCTTTGAACATTTTAGGAAATGCTTGGGTATGCAGGAAAACCTAGCAGTTGAAATTAAGGGAGAGTGTTGGAATTAATTTCCAACTGCTGTATAAACCAAATAGCGCAGAGAACAGGGCGGAAGTGAAGTCCGAGGGGGTCCGGCAAGATAGGCGGCTGGAGCAGCATACCCCATCGGAACGGCTGTTGTAATATGCAGCCGGGCCCACACCATTATGCACAAACAGAAGTCCGCGGGGGTCGATGAATTGAGTTGGGCAGAGGAATGAACCCCCTCGGAATGCTGACATCATCAGCTGGGGGCCCACTTATATTTTATACAGCCCATATGTTATATGGTAAAAGGATTGCGGGTTAAATTTTTTTAAATCACGGCATTTTTTTAACAGTTGTTTATTTTGTTTTTAATATATGCAATGCATATATATATATTAAAAAGGCCCGTGATGTAATGTTTCATATGTTATATGAAAGCCCGTGGGGCTGTTGTATTATTTATAATACACAGCAATTTTTTTTATAAAAGGCACAGCAGTGCAGAAATAAAAAAAAGGAGTTTTATTGCACAGCAGTGCGGGAAGATAAAAAGAACAGCAATGCCAGAAAGTCAATTTGCCATCAATGCTACTTCAAAGCGGTGCCTGCAGAAATTTAATGAAACCATAAATGAATTCAAGCGGTGAATTTTTATGGTTGAATGTCAATTAAATGCATTAAACAGGGTTGAGATATTTTTGAGATATTTGTTTGTAATATGCAGAAACAGAGCCATAATTTTATTATGAGAAATATGCACAGCAGTGCGTTTGAATGTTTTTTTTACATATGCACAGCAGAGTGCATTTTGTAAAAACAGAGAGCAGAATTTAAAATACACAGCAGTGTATATTCTGAAGAAGACAGTGAGACATGTTTTATGTTTTACACAGCAGTGTGAAATATTTTGTTTACACAGAAGTAAATGACAGAGTGATAGTATTGAACTGTGTTTGCAGCAGTCAAACTATTTTGTAATCCCTCTTTTGAGGAAGAATTGTAACAGCGAGTTTTTTTTTCTTAATAAGAATTTTTTTTTATGTGGAAAAACTCTGTCACTGTGTATGAAATTCTGAATATTTCTCTGTGTTAAGAGAAGGCAGTTTTATTATTTTGGAATTCTGAAAATTCCAACAAGGGAAGGACTTTAGAGCTTAGGATTCAGGCAGTTGAGCATGAGTATTTGTCTTTATCTTATCTCCATGATGGTATGGACAACAGTCGTTATGTAGCAGTTGTTGATGGAGATGGGACGAGCAGCTTTTTCTTAATGATTTGGACCATGGTCGTAATGCCATGATTGGTTCATGATGTTCTTCATTACTTTACACAATGTGCAGCAATTGTTAGATGACTGAGAGGATCTAATACCACTGTTAGGAACAAAAATCTCTAATTGCATAGACTTGTATTTAAAAGAGATCATTTTTTTAATAATTGAAGAAATGAATAATGATACAATTTTCTTCGTGACGGTTGCCTATATAGGAATTGACTGGTCATGAAGGTGATTGTTCATGTCATTTGACCTTTTAAATTTTCATAAATTTAACAATAATTAATCAATTAATTTATTTATTTTATTATTTTATTATTATATATATTATTTTGTTTTTATTAACTATTTAATTATTATTTTATTCACAATAGAATATTTAGATTCCACAACATATTCCTAAGAATATTTTGAGAATATCATAGGGAATATTCCCCTAGAATATTTCTTCTCGATCTGTGTGCCCACATAGTTCTGCATTCATCCTAGTTTCGCACTGCGCTCGCACAGTTTTGCAATCATCCTAGTTCCAGACTTCCCATCACAATTCACATGACATCCAAATTCTTCCCCCGACCCTTCTCCATTCGCATCGTAAAAAAAGGATTTAAATAGAATCCACATGGAAGACATAACAAGAAACAGGTTGTTGGCCCAACGCTCTCTCATTCCCTGTTTGGTATTCCATTGAGGTCGGTTGGGGATTCAAACCCCATGGTTGACCCCCTACTTACCACTATTTTTAATGAACCGGTACCGTTAGAGTTGGGGGGAAAACCAAATTGGAGGTCCACCAACTAAAATAACCCCCTCACTATATGTCTGTCAAATTTTCTCAAAAATATCTCCAATTTGATCATAACCACCGCAAAAATAGCATATGTCACCAGTTTGATCCCCGCTAGTTTCCTTGCTAAATTTGGCCCAATCCAGGCCTGACTGGTCATCCATGAGGTGCCACGTATCACCCAGTAATTGGGCCATGTGGCACTTGTGGATTGAGCCACCTCAATCATTTCCCTGCCATATGTCTCAATCCAAGCCCAACACATGGCACTATATGATTGGCCCATGTGGTTCGTTCCATTAACTAGGTTGCTCATAGGGTGTTGACTAGGATTCCACGTGGCATCTTGTGGGTCACCTGCAAAAAAAAATTAGTTGTTTCCATAAAATTCAAATGGGCATAAACTTCACATATGGAGTGAGATTGAGGTGTCGTTTACACTATTGGAAATATATTTTTGAGCTCTACGACTTGATTTTATTTTTGATGAGATTTGAGGACTTTTATTTTTGTGGTTTTCCAGAGCCACCTGGATCATTCCTCCCCACTGAAGGACTTTTGGTCCTCCAAAAGTGTAAACAAGATATGGAATCTGATGTTCTCCCCTTTTCTTAATCTGCATAACAAGTGTCTCTGACAGGCCACAGTTTCCCTTCCTTCACCTTTGTACTTCAGAACTGGAATGATGAATCTAACACCTGTATCCATATGCAAATCTATAGATGAAAAGGTATGTACAACTTGCAATATTCTAAGCAAGACCATACTTTCCAAGAGTTTATAAAACATGCATGGTCAAGTTTTACAACAAAACCCATACCCTTTGTTATCCAACTAAAGGCCAAAATATCAATGTGTTGCATTCATAAGTGATATTATACACTTCATCAATTTTACAATTGTTTGCCAATCTATGGGGTCTTAAAAAGCAACATGTGATTTAAAATGGTGGCCATGTTCAACTACTTAAAAAGGCTACCCATATCTTACCTAACCACACTAATGGGCTTTCCTCATGCAGTTGGATTCCTTGTTGAACTGCTTCATCGGTTCGTTCTTTCGTAGGTGCTTTCACATGCTCCTATTCCTTATGTGGTTGTATCTCTAGATGGAGATTCCAACGTGTATATTTCTGATGTCCACCCTTGTTGCAATAGCTACAATGGTTTTTATTACTTTGAATTTCTTGACCTTATTTTGTGTCTCCTTCCTAGGCAACATATCCCTTTCTGAATGGTTATCTCTGGTGCAAGTCTAGCGAGAAGAGATTTCCTTAGCTCTTCCTTTGAAATTCTCACTATCGTTGGAAAGTTTTGATGTGCTTTAAGCATCGTGCACTGACTCATACTTATCACTTGAATACCCTCTTACCTCCATGGGTTTGGAATGTATTTTTTCGTCTTCCTCTCTAACATATCCCTATCTTGCATATTGAGGTATTTCCTCCACTTGGATGGGATTAACAATGCCCTGACCATTAAATCCTAGGCCCTTTCCTTCATATCCCATATTCTTCATTAGCTTCAAACCAATGTTTGTATAGTGCCTTTCAAATACACCAGTATCATCATCATAATGAGAACATGAAATTGAAAAATCAGTGACGTTGTTTACCTCATTTTTTTATTCTAAAGCAGATAATGATGGCTTCGTTAAGCCTTCATTTCTATTCAACTTTTCCAAGGCTTCTTCTATGGCTTGTAAATAAATTTTCAATCCCTACTTCTCCTCTTATGCTTCTTGTAACTAAGTTCTCAGATCAACATTCTCTATTTGAATGGTTTGGTTGATCTCCTCAAGTTCTTGGAGCCATGCATTCTTTGATGTTTTTCCCATATTTTGCCCAACACATACTATGATATTATTCTTATCACCTGAATCAGAATCCAGATCTATTGGTCCATCACTTGCAATCCCAATAGTTGTGATCCTCATCTCATCACCTGAATAATAACTCGGGCCATGTTTCACTATAGAAATAGTTTTACACTTCCCCTTGTCACCATACTTCTTAGGCTTCAACTGTGGATGTAGTTTCCAAAAATGCTCCTCATCGTGCCCTTATCTCTCACAATGAGTGCAAGAGGGATTTTCTTCCTTTTTATTTTTTTTCGCTTCCTTATTTTCATGGTCATATTTTTCATACTTTCCCCTACTCTCAAGGTGAATGACTTTCACACAAGATACATCAAGAGTAGTGGAATCAAACAACAACAATTAATGTCAAAGTTAACTATGTAAATAGCCAATATTTTTCATCAAAGTATCACGTGAATCTAAAAGAAAACCCAATGCTAAAGCTTGCTTCCTAAATTCCTTTGTGAAACTTTGAACATCTTGACCTTTGCCTTATCTCAAATGTTTTCATTCTATCATGGATTTTTATTGATATCCCAATGGATAAAATTTCCCTCTTAATGCAGAAACAAATTCAGGCCAAGAAGAAATGAGTTTACCTATATGCTTGCTACCTTTCTGAAATTTTCTCTCCCACCATACAAGAGTTGTGCCTCCTAGTCAAAGAGATTCCAACTGGATCTTTGCCTCATCCTTTTCGATCTGTTGCATTTAGAAATATACTTCAATAAGTCTGATCCAATTTCTTATCTTTTATGCATTATATTTTCCATTAAACATGGGTAAATCAAATTTTACATCCAACTTAAAAAAATGGTTTTTAGAAGCATTTATATGTTTTCTATTAGAATGTTGAGAAGAAGATGAAGAAGTATAACATTCAGTAGAAGATGGAGATGGAGGTTCAGGAGGTTCTCTTCCATTTCCTTTAGTTACCGAATCATTTTCCTCTGCTTTCTCTTTCTTCTTCTTTTCCTTATTTTCCACTCTCTTCTCATAATCTGCAAATTTATCTACCTTATTTTCCATGTTGTAGAAGGGTTATTAGAAATATTTTTCATTCCCGGTGCGAACATCATCATTCTCCATGTTCCTTCTTCATGTTGCACATCCAATCTCTAGGTCAAACGACTTGATTTTTCCTTCACCCCTTTTGAGTTTAACCCTAGTTATCATCCACACCCGCAATTTACACCAACAAGAAGACTGTTCGGTTACCAACATGATCCATGATCTTTACTTCATTTATGTTTTCATAATTGCATGAAAGAGCATGTAAAATCCATATGTGCAAACACTTAAAGAAGAAGCGACATAAAGGAGACCATAAAGACAATGCACACAAAAATTTGATAATGGAGTTCATCTAGTGCGGACTACGTCTTCGGGCCCTGCTTCAATCATGGGGAAGCCGCTTCATTCATCTCAAAAAAAATTAAAATGAGTACATGTAAAAATACATCATTATACCTCCAATCCTAGGAGTGACCTTCAACTTGGGCTGCTAAAATCCAAAAATAGACTACACCTGTGAAATCCTCTTAAAATTCTAAGTAATTTGAGTATAAACTTGACTATATTATGTCACTTGCTATTCTGGCCACTCAAATAATATTAGATTCCACAGAATATTCCCTAAGAATATTTTGAGAATATTCTATGGAATATTCACCTAGAATATTCCTTCTCAATCAGTGTGTCTACAGGATTCCGCACTAGTCTTGGTTATGTACTGCGCCCGTCATGGTTCCCACAGTGTCTAAATTCTACCCTCTGCCCTCCTCCATTCGCATAGCAAAAAAATTGGGTTTAAATAGAATCTGCATGGTGGACATAACAAGAAACGAGTCGTTGGCCCAACAGTCTAGTGTGCCCTATTTGGTATTCCAATGAGGTCAGTCGAGGGTTCAAACCTCGTGGCCAGCCCCCCACTTTCCACTATTTTTAATGAGCTAGTATTTTTAGATTTGGTGGTACTGCCAAATTGGAGGCTCGCCAAGTAAACTAACCCCCTCACTATATGTATGCCAAGTTTGGTCATAACCATCGCAAAATAGCAGATTCTGCTAGTTTGACCCTGGATAGTTTCCCTACCAAGTTTGGTCATAACCATCACAAAAATAGCATATTCTGCTAGTTTGACCCCTGATAGTTTCCCTGCCAAATTTGTCCCATTCCAGGCTAGATTGGCCATCCACAGGGTGCCACATGGCGCCCAGTGATTGGGCCACGTGGCACATGTGGATTGGTCCACCTCAACCATTTCCCTACCATATGGCTCAATCCAAGGCCGACACATGGTGTTTTCTGATTTTCCCATGTGATCAGTATCACCGACTGGGTTGTTGATAGGGTGTTGAATGGACTTCCACATGGAAGCTTGTGGGTCACTTGAAAGAAAAAAAAAATTAGTTGTCTGCCATAAACTTCATATAGGTATAACTTTCACATACATAGTCAGATTGAGGTGCCATTTGCATCATTGGAAAGCTCTTACCGAGGTCTACGACGCTGTATTTTTTTTTCTAAGATTAGAGAACCTTTATTTTTTAGGTTTTCCAGATCCATCTAGATTAGAGATTGGGTTAGCATATTAAATGCCTCCTTATAACCTTAGTTAGGGATGGGGATAGTAGGGGGTATGTTAAAAGTTACCTAAGAGAAAAAAAATCATAACAATGACACAATATTTCCTGATGAAATAATGTCGGATTAATAAATAATGTAAAGTTTTTGAGAATGTGGAAAGCATTGTTGAAGAACCTAAGGATGAAATAATAGGTGCAATTGGGGTCAATTATGCTTCTCATAATTAAAAAAGGGATGCAACAACATATTATTCCAAAAGATGTGCCCCCATGTTATCTGGTCAATCTAAAGAAAAGTATAGCTTCATTATCATTTTTGGAGGCATCTAAAAATGTTCAATCACTACATGAGATCAAATATGATCAAGAAACTAAGAACATAAATTCCAGAAGGGTGTTTGAGCTCTTTTTATCCTTGTTGGAGTCAAAGGATGTCAAGGATGCCTTAGCTGATGAAAACGTTGATTCAAAACTAAATGAAGTTATTCCAAGATGAAAATTTATATTCCTCATGTATTTAAATGATCTATATTGGATCTGTTAGCATTGCAATTTTTCAAAGTCTGGTCACCATTGCATTTGTGTCTGTGATCCTCTCTTGTCCCTTTAGCCTATGGTTGAAGGCCCTGGAGGGTTAGAAAAAGTGTCAAAGTTTTTATTATTTTCAACAAAATCCAAAAAGTTTGAGTCCAATAGTTTGTTTTTGTGTCTTAGAGTAATTAGGGTAAATTTTCTTCTAAATAAGTCTTTTAACTACCTTGAAGTGATTAAGGCCATGGATTCAATTTGAGTGTATTATCTATCCATAATGATATATTCTTAAATTGAATGATCCAAGGCTAGGGATAAAATGTCAGAGTCATCTGCTATTTTAGGATTAACAGGAAATTGCTACCTTTTCCAAAAAGTAGCAATTTTCCCAGAAAATTTGGTTTCAAAAGCAACACAGAAATAGCTACCTTTTTTGAAAAGTAGCTATTTTCTTCAGAATTTGTATAAGGAGGTGAAAAGGCATTACTCTTGTGAAAATACATTACTCTTTTGGAACAATTTAAGGTTTGATAAACAAAATGTATTACCCTTTTAGCATGTAGCCATTTCTAATTGGAGGATCACTAAAAGGGGTTGGCTATTCTATTTGTTAAGGCTAGTTAATCTAATGCTACTCATTAAAGGTGAAGTAGATCAAAACTGAAGTACGAGTAGCACTTAGTTAATTATTCGATGGAGTGAAATATTTGGTGGAGTGATTTGGCACCTAAAATCAAATCATTTGATTTCGTATAAGCTAACCTCACCATAATCAAAGGTATGTAGAGACCACAGTTCTATATTCAATGCTTCCCATAACCATTTACCCCAAGAAATCTATAGCAGTTGGTTATCTTCCAGCAACCAGTTTTTTATCCTCCAACAACTAGTTTGTTATCTTCCAGCAAGCAGATAAGGCTTTGTGGCTTGTTTTTGTTCATAGTTTTATAGGTGTTCATTATAATTTGAGGTGGTTTTTAGTAAAATGGAATGGGAAAAAGTGGTAAGGTAAATCGCTCAAAACCTGCTAATACACGGTTTGTTAATTATCGTGCAAAGGCACAGTTTTAGGCAGCTAGATGGTATCGTTTTTTGAAGAAGTTATCAGGGGAGAACATTGCAGTTTCTCAAGCATTTGTCGAGTCTTTCAATGGAGAGAAGGTCAAGCTGGGGTCTTGGACTTTCAAAATATCAAAAGCCATCATAGCACGAGCTACCCATCTATCAGCTTCAAGTGAGTCATGGTATAAAAGAAAAAAATTATTTAGAGAGGATTTAAATGCATATATTAAACCTGAGCATGTAAATGTGGATTGGACCCCTATTGTCCATATTTCCTATTTTAAGCCTAAATGGAAGGGAGTTATCACCACAGTGAATCGTTATATCACATGTGAAGGCAAGTTCTACACAATTCATTAGTATCAGATGAGGTTTTTATCTCATATTTCGGGCTTTAGACCTATCAACCTCCCTTTATTTTTTTATAAATCATTGTTGAAAATGTCTCAAAAGATACAACGAATCTCAAATTATTCACTCCATATTCTTTATCATTGGGGGTTAATCAAAATGTTGGTAGTGTATCATTTGAAGAAGAACATAACCACATTGAACAAGTTTCTAGTAGATGAGGGTTTTAGTAGTATTAATAAAAGGAGAAAAGTGGGAAGGCTTTTCAGACATAAGACCCAGGAAGAATATTCAAGCCCTACACCTATACTGACCCCTTTACAGGCTAGTCAATCTTCTTCACCATCAAGCAAGCAAACAAGAAGATCAACTAGAAGAGCTAGAGTTCAAACCAGCATTCCTATACCTATGATGCAACTAGCAAAGCACGTTTATACCAGAAGGCTACCTAAGGAACCACAAACCTTGGAGTCTTTCCGACAAGAAATGCAAGCAGGTTTAAACAAAAGGCCACTCTACTTGACAAAACTGTTATTTCTAAACACAAGGAAGAAGTGGCTTCCTCTTCAAGAAATAAACGTAAGAGATTGATTCTGTCAAAAGCATATTTGGTGGAATATATTAGTATGGAGAAGGTCACCCTTGAACCATTACCACAAAGCCATGTTTCAGAGATTAGACAAGAGAGTGAAGAATTCAATGTGACCCCAGTAGCAAAGGAACCAACACTAGCTCAGGTTTATTCCTCTCTCAAAACATCAGCTAAGGGAAAGAGTAAAGTTTCAGATATTACAACAGAGGAACCAGCAATAGCTCAGCTTTATTCCTCTCTGAGTTCATTAGCTAAGGGAAATAGGAAAGTAACAATCCAATCATACTCATCTTTTGAGGAAGAGAGTAGTGAAATAGAGATTGAAGATGAGCAACAAAGCAGAGTTATATAGGGAAGAAGAAGGCCTTCATTTATTCCTAATACATATATTCAAAGGCCTCATACCAGACCAAAAGATAAGCTCATAGCTAATCTTGCTCTCAGAGATGAGAAAATAAATATAGAGGAGAGTCCAGAAAATGATCCAGGGAAGAAGAAGGCTCAGAAGAAGAAACAAGCAGAAAAGAGAAAACTAAATAGGAGGGTCAATAAGGCATAATCTCTTAGGTTTTTGGCTTCTATGGTAGATGTTTAATGATTGAATGTATAAAACAAGGCAAATCTGAAGATCAATATCATTTTGGGCCTATCTACAGAGTTATTAGAAATTGCTACATTTTCAAAAAGGTAGCTCTTTGTTTTGTTCATAGGAAGATAAAAGGTGGCTCTTTGTTTTGGTCTTGAGGAATGACATTAGATGGTGATCAAGTATATGATGCCTTAGTGGTAATATTTTTTCTCTTCCCAGCCAAGTCTTATCCAGTGAATCTTTCTTCCAGATGTCATTTTCAGTTAGTAGTTACTGCACTTTTTGTGGATAAAGATCCAGGTGTCATTTTCAGTTAGTTACTGTTGCATTTTTTGTGGAGGAAGTTTTTCTAGGAATCAAAGAGAAGTTAGCCACCTCAGCTCAGCCATTTAGACTTCCATATTATCAAGTTCTATCTTCATGCATTTGTAAACCAAATATTGTACATCAAATTGTGTTTCTGTTATTTTTGGATAAACTTTAAATATGGTTTACTATATTTAGAAGGTTGCAATAAAGGTCTTACAACCGACTTCCATTTTTTGAGGATATTTAACATATTACCTATATTTATATATATATTATGAAAATAAATGAGGAAAGGGTTCGTGATTTTTTCATCTCATTGCATCCTGAATTATGTACATTTTGAACTTATAATATCCATATACACTCTTGAGGATTTATGAATGATTTTATGTGTGTATTTTGTAATTTATTTATGTGTTTCCATATCTTACAGTTTTATTTCCATATTGTGATCTACATCTATTGTCTCATGTTTTTTTTTTAGTCTTATGATATAGTTGTACATGATTATCTATTTTTATCAGTCTTGTTTTACAAGCTTTCTTGATAAGATGTGTATGGTAAGCATGTTCACAAGAAGTCCCCATGACAGAAATCTTTTAAATGTGTGATCAGATTCTTGTAAGTCTTGAATAGTCTTTCTTTCATCAATACATTATAGGTCTGAAATCTTTTGTTTTCCTTTCATCTTAGCAATGGACTTCTATATACCCAATGTTATTTTCATATTCTTCTAGCCATTATAATACAAACTTATCCTTGCTACCACATCAAACACTAGTACCTTCATATGTGTGAGTGATTTATCTATTCGAAGCCCTTTTTTCCAATGTGTGAGAACCCCAAACACCTTCAAAAACCTAATTCAACTATAAGAAAATCCCTTGAGCTTAAGATGTGTCTGGTTAGACACTTGATACATTGCAAGTGTTGATTCCAGTGCTAATAGGATCATTATATTTTTTTTCATCCATATTGATGCTTCCAGAGTGGAAAAAGTGGAATAATCATCTCATAGGACCATTTTTACCAACGGGACCCAATTTGGAAAAACAGGGTCTAAAACTCTTTGGGAGCGTTTTGAGGCATCAAATGATGTTTTTTGGAGGTAAAAATTTATCACTTTAGCGCCACACCTTTTTTCCTATTCTACACATAGAGACTTTTCAAACAACGCAATAATCATGTCAATCGAAGTCTGTATGAGAAAGTTATTCTACTTCGAATTTGACCTCCCTACTTTCACCACCATAATTCGAGAGGATGCCACGCCATCCCCCATTATTCATGAAAAAGGGTCTATCTACATGATTATGATGACTAAGACTATAAGATTCTATATTTTAACTTTGGTTAAGAGTTGAGGTAGTCAAACCTAACCACTAGTAGGCTATCAGGTTATTTTATAACAGGGCCACTAGGAGGAAAAGGGTTTCCATTATTTTGACTGCATTTGTTACATATATGAGAAAAAATAGCCAAGAGGGATAGGAGATAAATAAAATAGAGATAATTTTTGCATTGTAGCAGTCCATGGGCCACAGGCCATTTTTATTTGTACTCGCAACCATATTTCCATTAAGGGAAAGAGAGTGTAGCAGCTTCACCTTCCAACTAGGTTTTTCTCTTAAATGGGTTTCCCAATTCATATTGTGTGTCAATTGTGTTTGTGATATTTTATTTCATCGTTCTCTATTTTCTGCATAATTTTAATTTGCATGCATATAATATTAACAGTAATCTACTTATCTATAAATCTAAAGTGATATGAAATTGTAATAGTGTAGATTTTGGATTCTTAAGATGAACTATCCAGTGGAATATCAAGAGTAATTTACAAATCATATTGGTATCCAAGCATGTTGCTTTGGGTATATTGTGGAGATTTGTAGGTCATATAGATCAGTTGGGCCAAAATTCATACAACCATAATCATGGCTGATGAATATGTGAATAACCCCCGTGATCCTATAGAGGAGAGGTTTTCATGGCGAGGACAACAAGTCACGGATATAAATTGTAATCTAAATATCCTAACGATGGCCCTAAGAAATAAGCTTGGGATATTCAAAGAAGATGGGGGTTCTAATGCAAAGGAAAAACTAGAGGGGGAATCAAGAGATCAGGAAGAAACAGAGAACTGGTTGAAGTAAGGACCTGAAAAACATCAACCTAATTGAGGAAGAACAAAATATTTCATTTACATGATTGAAATTACAGGGCCAAGCCCTGACTTTGTGGGAAAACAACACAGAGACCTTGAGATTGGAGGGAGAACCTCCTGTGACTAAGTGGGGGGAATTAAAAAGCCTCATAAATTCATGGTTTTACCCTATTGGGTATGAAGAGAACCAGTGGATCTGGTGGCACTACATCAAGAAAAAGTAGGGAAAAAACATGCAAGTGTACACCACAGATGTCAGAAAGATAGTCATAACGTTGGATGTCTCCCTAAAGAAACTAGATGTACTCCTAAAATATTTGGGGGGTCTACACCGCCGTTTGTGGGAGCAAGTGATGTTGTTCAATCCTAGATCGGTGAATGAGGCTTGTGCATAGGCACAATACCTGGAAAACATAGGTCTAAAGAAAGGGAAATCAACTACATTGAAGAAGAAGGAGAAATATAACACTTGTAAGGAGGGGAAGAGGAAGAAGAATGGGAGGGGGGGGGGGAATATAAGAATATTGTATCCACTAACACATCAGTGAAAATATACCAACAACCACTACAAAATTGACAACCATACATAGGAGATGTGTTATAAGTTGCATCCAGAGCTTAATCATAAGAACAAAAAGAAAGATAATAAGAAGAAGAATATCATGGCCACTAATTCAACAAGCCAAATTAAAATAATCTCGGACATGGATGAGAAGATCATTTGTATTTTAGTGCATAAGGAGGTTAATTTGAGTAGCCTTTAGAAATAGGAAGAGAAAGAATGACCAAAATCTTCCATATTAAGATACAAGTCAAGAAGACCAAGATTGATGCTTTGTTTGACTCGGGATCGCAGGAAAATCTGATTGCAATGAGATGGTCAAGAAGTTGGGGTTGGAATTTCATGATCATCCAAGCCCATATCCATTGGGATGGGTAAATAAGGATGTAGATTTGAAGGTAACAAAAAATGCAAAGTTAGATTTGCCATAAATGTTGATTTTATTAATGAAGTAGAACTAGGTGTGGTTCCCCTTGATGTGCGTGTAGTCATGTTTGGGAGTCCCTACATGTACATGCGAGATGCAATATTCATGCAACATTCCAACCAGTATCATCTTGTCAAGGATGGAAAATCATTCACCAAAAACACGCACAAAGGCAAGTCAAAATTTTCATTGGTAGGTTCCAGCAAGAAGTATGTTTTATTTTTTTTAACAGAAAATCAATGTGTAGAAGATTCAGTGAGAGGCAAGGCATCCCTAAAAGGGTGTACTAAGAAATAGAAACAACAACTAGAAGAGTTCCTACAATAATACGGGGATGTGTTATGGGAGCCTAAAGGGTTACCACCTAAGAGGGAAGTGGAGCATGAGATCCAACTATTTCTAGACTCGCCATTTCCAAACATTGGGTTGTATAAATAGTCTGTTATAGAAGAAAGTGAGGTGAAGAAACAATTGAAACAACTACTAGAACATGGTTTCATTCAACCGATTACATCACCATTTGGGTCACCCATCATCATTGTGCCAAAGAAGGATGGGAATTTAGATTACAAGGCGTTGAACAAGATCACACTCAAGAACAGGTACCCTTTCCTATGATATATGATCTATTGGATTAGTTACAAAAATAAAAATACTTCACCAAGCTGGACTTATAGTATGGATATCACAAGGTCCGAGTTAAAGAAGAATATGCATGGAATATTGCCTCCAAAACTAGGCAAGGTATGTATGAGTGGTTAGTCATGTCATTTGGCCTATGTAATGCACCAACTACATTTATGAGATTAGTGAATGATATATTGTTTCGTTTTACAGATTCATTTTTTATTTTCTATTTGGATGATATACTGGTATGCATTGCTAACTGGGAGGAGAACATCTCACATTTGACACAGGTGCTAGATACATTAAAGAAGCATCAGATACTAGCATATCTCAAGAAGTTTGAGTTTGCACATAAGTCTTTGGTGTATTTCGGGTATGTGATAGGTGGAGGAGAGTTGAAGATAGATCCTACCAAGATGGAGGCCATCATGAAATGGATAGCTCCTAATAATGTTTCTGAGGTCGGGAGTTTCATTGGGGCAGCATATTACCTAACAAAATTAATAGCCTCATTTGAAATGGTAGCATTGCCCCTCCACGCTATAGCAATAGGTAGCAAGAGTTTCCAGTGGGGAAATTAGGGTTAACAGAGGACCATTGAGGAGCTAAATAAGAAGATCATTCAAGCACCAGTTCTGGTATTACCAAACTTCCAACATCCCTTTGAAGTGGAGACAAATGTGAGTGGGTATGTTATGGGAGTGGTCTTGATGCAGGGAGAAAGCCATGTATGCTACCATTCTGAAGTATTTCATGGGGCAGTTCTTAACGACCCTACCTACGACAAGGAGCTTTATGCCCTAGTGCAAGTTGTGAAGAAGTGGAAGCATTATTTGATGAGAAATTCTATTGTAATCCACTTATATCACCAACCACTATAGTACCTGTAGGCCCAAATTAAGCTACAAAAAACCACGCATTACAAGTGGATGGGGTTTCTAAAATAGTTTCATTTCATGATCAAGTACAATAAGGGTAGCACAAAAAAGTTAGACGCCATGCTCTCAAGGCCACCCACAAAAGATATCACATCTTTGGGGACTCTTATGCAAATGGAGCCATTCATCCATGATGCATACAAAGAGGCATATTCAGAGGATGAGGACTTCAATGAGGTGTTTCGGTAGTTGCAGAGTCATAGTCATGTGCATGATGGTGAAAGCATTGTTGACAACCATCTCCAGGATGGTTTACTCTATAGGTTGGATAAGTTATGTGTTCCTAAAGTTGACCGATTGTATTTGATTAGAGAGGCTCACACCTCTAAGGTTGCAAGGCACTTTGGTGTAGAGAAGACCATGGCCAACTTGTATCAGTATGTGTATTGGCCCCAAATGCAAGAGAAGGTAGCTAGATTCATAAGAGGATGAATGCTTAGTTGTACCAAAAAGCCTAGTAATAGGAAATGGGGTCTATATCATCCCTTACATGTACTCACTCGTCGTTGGAAAATCATTTCCATGGAATTTGTGGAAGTTTTGCCAACAACCAAATAGGTACATGACTATTTTCTCATGGTAGTTAACAGGTTTAGAAAGAGTTTTTTTTATGCCCTGTTAAAAAACCATTAGTGGGAAAGAAGCACTGAATTTTTTCTTTGGACGGGTTTGGGTGCACTTTGGGATACTAAGGAGCATCATTTTAGATAGGGACACAAGATTTATTAATGAATTTTGGACTATAATGTGGGATAATATGGACTCAAAGTTGAATATATCAACAACATCCCATCCACAAATAGATGGGAAGATAGAAGTAGTCAACGAGACTTTGGTATAGCTTTTAAGGGGATAGAACCAGAAGCATCCAAAGACTTGGGATGGAAGTATAGTATATATACAACATTATTACAATAGATCAGTCCACACTTCTACTGGAAATTCCCCATTTGCAACTTATTTTGGATATGTGTTTCCTTCACATTTAGACATTGCATATGGGTAGCAAGGAGAAGTGAGGGAAGATATTACAGGAGATACCTTGACGGATGAAAAATTTATAGAGAAGATCATGAAGATCCATATAAAAGTATAGGAGACACAACAGAAGTCACAAGAAAAATATAAGGCCATGCATGATCAAAATAGAATAGAGAAATCGTTCGAGGTTAGAGATAAAGTATGGCTATAGCTGAAAAAGGAGAGACTACAAGGGCATGCTAAGAAAATCAATGCTTTGTTGTATGCTCCCTTCAAGATACTAGAAAAGGTGGGTGATAATACATATCAACTCAGTTTACAACCATATATGTGCATTTACTCAGTTGTGAATGTAGATAATATGAAACTCTATGAGCCTTCCATGCTAGATCAGGAAGAGGAACATGTCCTATCTTCTATTGGTGATTTGGCACCAGATGCTTAGGAAAAGTTGAAAGAAGATACAATTTTGTAGAAGAATTCCATAACTACAATATAGGGGAAACATGATCTTTGGAAGATTGGGTTGAAAGGACAACTTCTAGGAAAAGCTAAATAATATACCTAAGAGAAGTTGAAGGGAATATTTCCTCACCTCATTCAATAGAAGAGTTTGGGGACCAAATCCTCGCAAATTGGGGAAGTTTGATCCATATTGGATCACTACATTGTTTTTCATCCATGTTGATGCTTTCAAAGTGGATAAAGAGGAGGAATCAACTCACAGGCCCATTTTTACTAATGGGACCCAATTTGGAAAAATAGGGTTTGAAACCTTCTAGGAGGATTTCCAAGAATCAAACAATGTTTTTGGGTGTAAAACTTTGTTGCTTTAAATCCACACCTTTTTTTCCTTTTCTACACACAAATACCTTGCTAACGACACAAGAATCATGTTAATCAAAGTTCGTATGTGAAATTTATGCCACTCAGAAGTTGACCTTC